>PVHT021183584.1:10878754-10943522 GCA_004024745.2 Catagonus wagneri
CAACGAGAACGATTTAATCGTAGTTCCTTAGCATCAGGCTCATGGAACTTATAAATCATATCTGCTATCATCATAAATCATACCAGGCATTTCCAATTTTAGTTCTTGCCTCTGACATCTATGAAAACTTTCTTCTTTGAGGATCTAGTCTAAGTATTCATGAGGTTCCAGTATGATGACCTCAATTTCTCAGCCACAACTCCAGTACCATCTTCCTCCACTCTATTTACCAGTAAACATACCCCCCACACCTGATGGACTTTTCTTATCACTCAGTTCTCCTCTTCCAAGGTCTAGAATATTGAAATTCTGATCCCAGAAAACCTCATTTCTTCTGCTTGCCCCATTTTTTTCCCCCACTCCTGACAAATCTGTTCTTTACTTACCATAGTTTTCAGACTCCCCTCGGGCTGCTTAACAATTTTACTGAATTCACCTGGCCATAGTCAGTTACTCCACTGAATTTCTCACCAGACCCTTTTTTCTAGTTCACCTCTGCTTTTGCTTTGCTAATTCTCAATCCCTAGCCCAGTGTCTCCTTCACGAGGGAGATGGAGACAGTCTCTATTGTAAGTTAATGCTCATCTCTGAAGACTTGACCAGCGGTGCTCCAGGCTCCTTTTTCTAAGACCTTCACTGACAGATCTTTCATTCTCTTCTGGTCCTGCCCCTCACTTTATCACTGCTGTCAGACTCATCAAGGGTAGCCTGTCACCTCCTCTGCTTACATCACAGTCCTGACTTTTCTCCCTCTAGTTCAGGAGGAATTGCTGCTCATATTTTACACATGATATCATTTAACACCGTTTGTGGGTGTCTTCTGTGGTCGTCAGAGGGTCCCTTCTCCAGGACCTTGTTTTGTTAATAAATGTCTCTCCCCCAACCTCTTGCATCTGCATTGACCAAAGTCAGATACTGTTTTCCTAGAGTACTTCCTTCTTATGATCCTCCTCTATACCATCATCTTTTTCTTTTTCTTTTTGTCTTTTTAGGGCCACACCCGCGGCATATGGAGGTTCCCAGGCTAGGGGTCTAATCAGAGCTGTAGCCGCCGGCCTACACCACAGCCACAGCAACGCGGGATCCGAGCCGCGTCTGCAACCTACACCACAGCTCACAGCAACGCTGGATCCTTAACCCACTGAGCGAGGCCAGGGATCGAACCCACAACCTCATGGTTCCTGGTCGGATTCGTTTCTGCTGAGTCACGAGGGGAACTCCTACCATCATCTTTTTCTTTAGAAGTGAAAAGAGAATCTATGTGGCTTCTACAACCTCAACCACTTTCATTCTGGTTCTTGCCTCTACTCGGCTATAAAACCATTGTTCTTGAAGGTCACTAGTGACAGCAGGCCTAATCCTCTTTTTTTTTTTCTTTCCACCTCTGATCCCACTTTCAACCTTTCAGCAGCATTAACCTTGCTGACAATCCATTCCAAAACTCTCTCCTTCTGGCTCCTGTGACCTCACGTGCTCCAGCTTTTCAGCACAGAGTTGAAAGTGCAGGTGCTCTAGGCAGACTGTGGGCTTGGCTGTGTCTAATCCCAGCACCCGCCATGACTCTCTGTGCCTCAGTCTCCCCTTTTTGGAAAAGTGGTCATAAATAACATGTTCAGGATATATTAGATGTTATTGTTTTGCCTCCTTATACCCCGAAGTGCTTAGTATGCAGTTTTCAGCATAACATGTTTTAATAATTAATAAATGAATAAATAGAATCTTTATATATTTCATTCTTGAAATGTGTATGATACAGCCTGATATAACACTACTTTACTATTTTTAAATTTTCCTATGCAAATGATATTGCTTTTTTAATGCTATTTTTGCCAGGACAAGTTAGAGACAGAATTGTGTGATGATGACAATTAGATGACTCTGCTGTTTGCCAGGTTCTCCCTTGCTTCAGTTGGGGACAGAAGGCAGGCTGTGGTTTCACTGTCCCTCTGGGTTAGAGTTCACTGGAACTACAAATAGTAGTCATAGTAGCCAAAGTCAGAGACAATATTTGCCAACACTTACATCATGGTGATATGACAGCCTCATTTCTAGAGTAACAGGTTGTTCTCTCAGTGAACATAATATTGTGATGGTGCCTTGATACCAAGCTGAAAAGGTGAACTGTAAGATTTTTAACAATTAATGTTCTTAGATTTTAATATGTAGTCTGTTGACATTAACGGATAATGTGATTTTTCTAAATATTGTATTTCCCCTTTCAAGGTGGCTCTGTTAAAACAGTTGTAGAAAGGTTAGCATGAGACCGATGATCACGGACTTAAAAAAAATTCCAATATTTAAGTCATTACCATTCTTAGGATAAACTGCTATGATAAATGGTGCTCATTAACAAACCAAGCATTTCTTCTGGAGGCTGAAGAAGTGAGTGGGCAGGAATATAATGATGGGTAAATTAAAGAAATCAAGGACGACTTTGCTACCCCACTGAAAAGTGTAATTTGATATCACCGTCTGTACATGCAATGTGTATATATTCCTTCATATGCGTGCACAGACATTCAGAGTCCTAACCACCACGGGATCATGGCGAGCTCCTGGAACACCGCCAGGCAGTCGGGTGTATGTGATTGCTCAGTAGATTTTCCAAGTCAAAGAGCCGAGGAAATTTAGCGTTTGAAAAGCCATGAGATATGACCTGGTCCAGTTCTTCATTTGCCAGTTGAGAACTGAACCACCTGGACCCTGTGGCCCAGGATTCATATCTTGGCCAGGATTACACCTAATAGTGGCAGAATTTAGACTGGATTCTGTGTTTCCTGGTTCCCTGTCCAAGTTCTTTCCATACCCTGGTTGCTCTTTATTTCATGTCAAACGAGAAATATTTTCATCACCTTTCAAGGGGAAAATTCAGTTGAAGGTGTTATGTAAAAAAAGATAATTTCACAACAAGAAGGGATAAAAAGGGAAGCTCTTTTAGGGCCCAAATATTACTTCATTATCTTCTCAAGGTCCATTTCCACCTTTATAGTGGTTACAATTGCTTAAGGAGCCCCTTTTTGGTGCTATTTTTTTTTTCTGTCATCTGAATTCAACGATGGAGTTTTTCCTACTTGCTTAGAATAGTCTCTGCTTAGGATTTATTTGACTTGGTACAGTGATTTCTGTCAAGCAGTATAAACCTAATCAGACAAATTCCCTCCATATCTTTGGCTAATTTGAGAGTCAAAAATTTCACTTTTGGGGGGAATACATTTGCTTTTTTTTTTTTTTTTTTAGGGGAAGTCATTACACAGGATATTGGTTCAAGCGGTGACTCCAACACAGTGTCCATAGGAAACTTACACAATGTACTGGAGGCGGGTCCATATCGATACTGCACCCCATGCACCGACCGGAGGGCGTTCACAGCTTTATGAGCTGCAGATTCCTATGAGGTTAAATGGAGAGATTCTATCACTTTATATCCTTGCATGGAAACCTTTAGAAACACTGGCATGTTGTCTGAGCCTTATCTGTCATCGATTTGGAGAACAGGGATGGGCCTGTTAAGGAGAGCTATCTGTAATGATAATATTGCTACTCTGTCACGTGCTGCGTTTTGCAATATGTTTTAGAACACATCATTTCTCTTGATTAATTCTCACAAGGAGCCAGGGATCAGTACTATTTCCCTAAACAGACAAGAAAAGGGAGGCTCAGCGAGGTCCAGTGGGCAGGCTGGGCTTACACAGCATGGAGCGGCTGAGCTGGAATAAGAGCTCACATCTTCTGATGCCGCCTTAGTGTTCTGTCCTCTGCGCTTTAGTTCAGACACGCTCATTTCTCTGAGTTACAAAATGCTTGACTGGGCAGGGCCCATGTCTGTGTTGCTCTTAGTTACATATCCAGTGTTAGCAACGTGCCGTATATAACAGGCAATCAAGAGTCCTGCATGAATGTTGAAGAAACATAGATCTGCAAGTACATCCAGATAATCTTATTGATCCTTAAGTACATACTTCAGTGGCTAGGCCTGATGTATTTAAAACACATTTGGATCAATTAAGAAACCGTTTAGTTCGGTGAGAATGACTCTTCTTGCTCTATGTGTTTAGCTCCCATGGGGATGGAAATACTTTCAGAATGCTTCCTGACTTCCAAGGTTACATGCGCCTCCGACAGCGCTCAGCCAGGTCCGGCTAAGATGTAGACATTCCTGATGATGCCCGACATCAGGAAACACGAACACCATGAAAATACTAAAAGGTGACTATTTTAACAGGAACCAAAACGATAGGGACTACGCTTGAAAACATTTCCAAATGCTGTAAAAGCCCTAGTTTCATCCGGGAGCTGGAGAAGCATCATATGACCGGTGAGAGGAAAAGAAATATGTTGAAACCAGTACACGACTCTCCCGTTTCCATTGCCCGTGAATAATTTAATCCGTCACTTGAAGCTGTCTGGGCAACGTGGGACCGGGTGTGGGACCCGGGTTCAGCTTGCTGTCCTAGCTCTTCTCAGAAATGCAGAAAGCAGCGTTTGCAGCGAATGCCACCTTGGTGGATGTTCACGGCCCAGGCTCCAAAACCTGGCAGACACTTGTTATTGATTTCACTGGTGATGACATTCTCCTCGCAGGCGCCAACAGAAGAGGAGTGTCAACACCCTAATGAGGGATCTTGATGGAGAATGTGCTAAGATTTTGACATCTTCTCCAATGGCCTCAGCAATATTTCATGGCAAGGGCAGATATTTCTACATTTAGAAGATTACTGCATTCTGCTGGCGAGGAGAACTTTGTTTCTCATTCTTTCAGATAACTAAACCCAAGGGGGATAAAATCTATTGAGAAAAACATAGGTAACCGCTTTGACAATTTTCACAAAACATATGCATAACTTTAGCCTCTTGAGCTCATAGGACTTTTCAGCCACTCGGATGCGAGTGCATGTCGGTAAGAGGCTTAGATGTGACCCTTTCTCAAAGAGCGGAAACATCATCAAATTTTCTAAGAATTGTTTTCCAGGATGGCACCTACTTGAAAGAGTTTAATCGATGCCTCCTTTCTCCATTGCTTCCTCTTTCCAATTGTCCAAGACGACCCAGGGCTCACTTATTGGACCTCAGCTAAGTGAGGAGTAGATTTCTTTATTTAAATATTTCCATATTTAAAGCAAGTTAGTGACCTAAAAATGTTAGCAGAGACACAGACTCTTCCATATCGATGGGATGATTTTGAGCAAGTTTAACAGACTCTAAAGGTTTCTGGCTAACATTTAGAGACAACATAGATTCTGAGAATTATAATCGTGGTTTTAGCAATTTAGCTTATCTGTAACCCACTAACAGGATTTCTTAACGGTGGCACCACCGACAGTTTGGATGAAATCATTCTTTACTGTGGAAAGCTGTCTTTACAAAGATGCTTTGCGCCATCCTTGGCCTTACCCACTAGATGCCAATAGCATTACTGTCCTGGGCTCTTGGGCTTCTTCATCAAGGGAAATTGATAAGGAGCCAGACAGGAAAATTCAGGCAAGGCTTTACTGGTACAGCACGGGGTAATGAAAACAACAGATTCCCTTGCTTGCTTGCTTGCTACATGGGGGAGGTGGGGGGGGTGGCCCCTTATATGGGGCGAGGGCAGGGACAATCCAGGGGTCAGGCCAGAGGGGTGGCTTAGGTGGTCTGCCCACCCCTTTGTGGTGCTGTGTGCAGGAGGGCAGGCACAGGAGCCTCCTTTTGCTCATGGCTCTTTAGAAGTGGTAGTTGGGATTTTAGTTTTTTCCTATGTTCCTGCCCATAATTTTCCCCAACTGCCCATGGGCACAGTTATTTTTAGTCCCCTATAGTTTGTTTCTATTTGGCTGCTTGAGGAGAGGTTTGCCCAAGTGCAAGCACTGCAGCAAAGGGTCCCAGGTCCCACGTTCTGGCCTGTCTCATTAGCACCCTCTATCCCCACTGAGACAATCAAAAATGTCTTCAACTTTGTCCAGTAGCTCTTGGGAAGCAAATTCATCATTGGTTATGAACCACTGATTCCCTCTTTATACCATATCCTCCAATCCAAGAAACAAAAGGAAAATAAATCCTAGTAGGAAGATAAATTCAGAATATGGAGAACATTCATTAAGAGATGCATTTCCAGGAGTTGCCGTTGGGGTGCAGTGGAAATGAATTGGATTAGTGTCTATGAGGATGTGGGTTCTATTCCTGGCCTCGCTTAGTGGATTAAGGATCCGGCGTTGCTGTGAGCTGTGGTGTAGGTCTCAGGCAAGGCTTGGATCCCACGTTGCTGTGACTGTAGTACAGGTTGGCAGCTGTAGCTCCAATTCGACCCCTAGCCTGGAAACCTCCATGTGCTGTGGGGGCAGACCTAAAAAAGCAAAAAAAAAAAAAGATAAATAAAGAGAGAGAGAGATGCATTTCCAGTAAGTATTTACTCTTTGTATTCAAAGATTCCTTACCACAATGTATATTTTATGTTCTTGAGATCAATTAATTACGGTCTAGTAATATTTGTAATAGTAATGCAATTCTAAAGAAAAAAAATTTAATGCTTAGGACCTTATGGTCAGAAAATAAAATCAGTAAATTAAAAAAAACTATGAAATATGGAGAACATTCTCATGTGATAGTTTTAATATACTGCATACTCCACATAATCTGTTATGAGACTATAAATATACACTGTGCCTAATTTAGAAAGGGCCGGGGAGTTCCTGCTGTGGCACAGTGGGTTCAGAATCTGACTGCAGAGGCTGTGGTTGCTGTGGAGCTGTTGGTTTGATCCCCGGCCCGGCACAGTGGGTTAAAAGATCCTGTGTTGCCGCAGCTGCAGCTTGGGTTCAGTCCCTGGCCCGGGAGCTTCCATATGCCGTGCGCTGCGGCACAGGGCGGTTTGGGGGCCAGGCCAGCAATACCAAGAACGAGAAGCCTGTCTGACCCACGGAGGAGGTGAAGAAGTGCGCCATCCAGTAGCGCTCTTGCCTTTACAGTGCTTCTCAAGAGAGAGGATTTGCTCAGAATTCTTGCATGAAATGCTGAGAACAGATTCCTCTTTTGGGCAGAATACAAGGCCACCTTCTGACAGCCTCAGGTTCCGCATTCTTCCCAGGTCCTGGACATCTAGATCACAATCGCTGCAACCCCAAGCAACTAGTGAAGGATTTGGAGTCCAAGGTATGGGGAGAAAGGGGATGCTTCTCTTTTACACAAACGTTTATTTTTTTTATTTGGCTGTGCCCATGGTATGTGGAAGTTCCCAGGCCAGGGACTGAATCTTTGCCATAGCAGTGACAACAGGAGGTCCTTAACCCACCAGGCCACCAGGGAACTCCCTATTAAAGCGCTACAATTCAAATATAATGTACATATAGAGGACCACATCGAGTTTAAGTTTATAGCTCAATGGATGATCATAAGTTGTACACACTCATGCAGCCAGCATCCAGGCAGCATCCGGGCAGGGACTAGAACAGCAACAGCAACCCAGAGCCTGCCGGTGCCCCCTCCCAACTACTCTTCCCTCCCCCTTCCTCCCTTCAAACTCTCTCTATATTAGTCTAGCTCGGTTTTGAACTTTATAGGCCTTTAGATGCTCAAGACTATGAACCAGACTCACTTGATGAGGAGCTTGTTGGGTTTCTGAGATGATGAGAGGAAGGAATTCTGCTCTTTCACTGTCAAGCCATCTCGTGCCTGAAAGGCTGTTTGTTCTTAGTGCTAACTTGTCAGATACACACCCAGAGACTTAGTAGCGTTAAGCCAAATAGTGCTTATAAATTAAAACTTGCTTTTAATTAATGAGAGCCAGACCATAATTTATGAACAATTATTTACTCAGTAAAGTTAATTACAGCCCTGCATATGTGACTGATGTTGTAATACTAATCAAATCCATCCTGACACTTTCCAAATAACCTGTGGTAAGCATGTAAATAGGTTTGAAATGAGTGCATTTGAGAAGCATCATAACACAGTCCTAAAAAGCAGCAACGCTGGAGCTCGATTTGGGGTGAATTCTGGCCATGACACTTGTTAGCTGTGAGTTCTTAGTCTAATTACCAGACTTTTTTAGGTTTCAGTTTCCTCATCTGTAAAATGGGGATAATAATAGTTACTGCATATGATCATGACAAATAGTATATATGAAATGCTTATTAGAACACGTGTTTGCTATTATCATTACTACATGGAACCATGTTAGCATTAGAAAAGCATGAAACTGACACCCAGCTTCATACTTACCACACAGCTAAAATTGGGGATTGTGGCATATTTGTAAGAATAGGGGTACAGCAACATCTGAGCATATGAGTGAAAAGACAGGTAAGCCCTGATGTGCTTCTTGTGTTTTCGGAGGAAGTTGGCTACAGCTTTCACTTCCGGCTCCGATTCTGGGAAAGGGCCACAGTACGTATCATCACAAGGGTGCATGGAAGCTCCTTCATCTGCAAGTTACAAAGAAAAGGGGGTGCAGAAGTGGGCAGGCAAGAAGCAAGCAATACAAACTGGCATCGTTCAAGTGACTTTTCTTGGATGTCTATAAACATACAGTATGATTAAGCAATTCGTCTGACTGCTCATTTTCAGAAATCAATACTGAAAAATCCGAGATGGTTCAGGCATCCATGCATGATGGTAGGGCGGCCTGAATAGGAAATAGGTGCTGCTGGCTTTACTGAGGCTGCATACAGCACCCCAAAGGGAGACTTCAGTTGGAGAACTAGTTCCATGTGATCCTCCAGAGCAGGTAAAGCCTCTATTGACATACTCCATGACACATGCACTTTCAACAGTCAACACGCATACAGTGTCAAAAACATACTCATTTGACTTTCAGTTACTGTGTACACTCTTCTGGCCCTGGGATATACAGAAAAAACAACATGGGAAGAAATCCCTGCTCTCACAGAATCTGCCTTCAATCTGGATTCTTTGTTAGACTCTAATGTCCTGTGAAGGCAGGGACTGTTTCTTGCTGGGCACCTGACCACTAGAACAGTAGTATGGCATGTATTCAACAAACGTTTGTTGAATAAGTGAATGTCAGATCAAAAGAAAAGGCTAGACATTGGGACAGGTGTCTGGTTAAGATACAATATTGATATACCAAGAACAGGGAGGCAAGACAGAAATAATCCCCCAGAACAAGCCAAACCAATTTCTATTCTGTATGTTTTTATTTTTTTATTAAAGTATAGTTGATTTCTGCTGTACAATGAAGCGACCCAGTCATCCATACATAACATTCTTTTTCCTCATATTATCTTTCATCATGGTCTATCCCAAGAGACTAGATATAGTTCCCTGTGCTGTACAGTAGGACCTCAGTGCTTATCCACTAGCATATTTTTGTTTTTATATTTATGTATGTATGTATGTCTTTTTAGGGCCACACATGTGGCATATGGGGGTTCCCAGGCCAGGAGTTGAATCGGAGCTTTAGCGACTGGCCTATACCACAGCCATAGAAATGCCTGATTCAAGCTGTGTCTGTGATTTACACCACAGCTCATGGCAACGCTGGATCCTTAACCTGCTGAACAAGACCAGGGATCAAACCTGCATCCTCACGGATAGCAGTCAGATTCATTTTCGCTGAGCTAGGATGGGAACTCCTCTATGTTTTTAGATCAGCTATATCCAGACTGGTTTGGTAAAACCCAAGAGGTCTCTCTAGTTATCTTGGGATCAGTTAGGGTTCAGGCAAGAAATCCTCAAAACTAAAGTTTAATAATTTTTGAATTAAAAAATTACACATGTTGGTGAAAGGGAGGAGGGAAAATAAGATCCATGGTAGCAATCACAAAGTATTAAGGGTCCAAGAAATTTTGGAAATGATGACATTTTTCTATAGTTATTTGGCATTCTGAGTCCTTCTCTCTCCCATACCCCTGGAAAACTGTACTCTTTCCATAACCAAATGGAAAATGTTTGGGGAATCCGTAATGTAGTCTAATACTACTTACTGAAAATGAAAAAACAACCAAAATGAGATCAGGCTAATTCCTGAGAATGTTAGGTCTCATTTATGCCATAGGAGACTTGGGATGGGGGATTTAACAGCAGTTGTGGTTCTCTCCCTTTGAGGGTAATTCTGGAGATACCTCAAAACAAGTGAGATATGGATGGAACTCAGAACTTACTCTGAAAACTATAGCTGATACTGTGAAAGGAATGGGAAAAATGGCCACTTGAGGAGCACCGCTGTCAAGCACTGGAAAGGAGAGATCACACGCTGGGAAACTAACTCCAGAGGGAGCAGAAGTAGTGAGCCAGAGAAACGAGATTTCACAATAATCCTAATAAATATCTCCAAGGACATATAGGAGGGCACTGGTAACATTAAAAGGGACAAGAAGTTATAAAAAAGAACCAGTGAGATATCATGGAGATTAAAAACTTAAGTCATGGGTTGAATGAATACAGTTGATGAGTGACTTGATGATTTGGAGTGGGTTTTGAACGTTTCCAGAGGCATTACGAAGAGACAAAGAACTGGAAAAATGAGAAAAAAATTAAAGGGCTTGAAAAATAGAATAATTGTCAACATCTGATTAATAAGGGTTCTAAAAGGGGGGGAAAATAAAGTTAAATATTTGAAGAACTGCTAATTGCAGTTTTGCCACAATTAAAGAAAGGCTGAATCGGCTTATTGTGTACCAAGCGAGAGAGGAAAGGGCAAACATCAACACTGACACAGTAAAGTGAAATTTAGGAAAAGGAAATAATTCTAGAGAGAAAGAAGCAGGCCGTCTCTAAGGGAATGAGAATTAGATTCACATCTGACGTTTTAAGTAGGAACAACAGAATAATATTTTCAAAGTAGTTTTGAAAAAGGAAATTTGGAGACTTTGATGGCCAGCTGAACTGTTATTGAAATGTGAGAGTAAAACAAAGATGTCATAGTTACTGTGGCATATTTTCCTTGGTTATTTTTTCATTTTCAGTGTTTGTTTTTCTCTTCGCTGAGAGCTTTTAAATTTCACATCAGGGAGTACCTGCCGTGGCTCAGTGGTAACGAACCTGACTAGTATCCGTGAGCATGTGAGTTCAGTCCCTGGTCTCGCTCAGTGGGTTAAGGATCCGGCATTGCTGTGAGCTGCAGTGTAGGTCGCAGATGTTGCTCAGATCTGGCACTGCTGTGGCTGTGGTGTAGGCCTGCAGCTGCAGCTCCAATTCAACACCTAGCCTGGGAACCTCCATATGCCATGGGTGTGGCCCCAAAAAGCAATAAATAAATAAAAAATAAAATAAAATTTCACATCATACAAAATTTTAAAGGGATTTTATTTTTAATTCTCACAGATTTTGCCCAATTGCTTACTAGGCTTTACGTTTTTATAAGCAGTGTAGAAGAGTACCATCTTTCCTTCATCCCTACCTGAAAGTGTATCACTTTTTGATTTTTGCCAGTTCGATGGCAAAAATTTAATTTGCCTTCCTTACTACAAGCATATTTGAGCATCAATTCATAGGTTACCTTGGATTGGCCTCCTCTCTGAATTGCTTACTCATGTCCTTAGCTCATGTTAGTGTCTCTTGGGCTGTTGATCTTTTTCTTACTTGTATGTAACGAGCTTGGTAGAGATGTTTGTCATTTGCATTGTATTTTATCCTCATACTTAAAATTTTTATATTCAATTTATTGTGATAATTTTTTACCATTTTATTTTATTTTATTTTTTGTCTTTTTGCCTTTTATGTAGAGCCGCACTCGGCATATGGAGGTTCCCAGGCTAGGGGTCTAACAGGAGCTGTAGCCGCCGGCCTTCGCCACAGCCATAGCAACGTGGGATCCAAGCCGCGTCTGCAACCTGCACCACAGCTCACAGCAACGCCGGATCCTTAACCCACTGAGCAAGGCCAGGGATCGAACCAGCAACCTCATGGTTCTTAGTCGGATTCGTTAACCACTGAGCCACAAAGGGAACTCCAATTTTTTACCATTTTAAACATTTAAAAATATTATGTACTGACTATGTCTTTTTCAATGGCTTTTGAGGTTCTGTCTTGGTTAAGACAATTTTCCCTATTCTGAAGGATTATAGGTAATTTATAGGTTTTCTTCTAAGAATTTTATCTTTTTTATTCATTTTATTTTTTTCCACTTAAATCTTTAATCCTCCTGGATTTATTTTTGTACATATATAACATACAGTTTTATCTTCAGTTTTTATATATTGATAGCCAGTTCTATTAGTGTCATTTATTAAGTATTCTGTCATTTTCCCAATGAAATGAAACACCACCTTGGTCATATATTAAAGTCTACCGCATTTGTAGGTCTATTCCTGGATTCTCTGTTCTGTTCTGCTGATCTATTTGTCTTTTTCCACACTGTCACACCATCAATCCAAAGCAATATTAAAGTATGCTCTAATATCAGGCAAGACAAGTTCTTTTTACTATTCTTTTTTTTCCCCAGTTTTATTGGCTTTTTAGGGTCTATTTACTTTTCCATATAAACTTTATGATCATTTTATCAATTCCCCAAAACATAAAACAAAATGAAAAACTCTGTTGAGATTCTAATTGGAACTGCATTAAATTTATACTGACTTTGGGAGGATATTATTACACTGAGTCACCCAAACCAAGGACATGTGACACCATTCCATTTGCTCAGATGGTGTTTTATGTTTTTTATTAATACTTTATCACTTTTTCTTTAGTATGTCTTCTTTATTGTTGATGTTATAAACTGGTAACTTTTTTTTTTAACAATTTTTATTTTTTCAAATTAAAAACATTTTTATATAATTTTAAAGGTTACTTTCCACTTACAGTTATTTTAAGATATTGGCTGTATTCCCCAAGTTGTACATCCTTGAGCCTGTCACGTACCCATCAGCTTGTACCTCACCCTCCTCTACCCTTATATTGTCCCTTCCTGTCCCCCACTGGGAACCACTAATTTGTTCTCTCTATATTGGTCTGATTGTTTATTTATTTTGCTTTTTAGGGCCGCACCCGTGGCATATGGGGGTTCCCAGGCTAGGAGTCTAATTGGAGCTGCAGCTGCCAGCCACAGCAGCGCAGGATCTGAGCCGCGTCTGCCACCTGCACCACAGCCCACGGCAACGCCGGATCCTTAACCCACTGAGTGAGACCAGGGAAAAAACCCGCAGCCTCATGGTTCTTAGATTCTTTTCTGCTGCGCCATGATGGGAACCCTGCCTGATTCCTTTTTGTTACATTCACTCGTTTGCTGTGTTTTTTAGATTCCACAATTTAATGGTATCATACAGCATTTGTCTTTCTCTAACTTATTTCACTTGGTATAATGCTCTTCAAGTTCATCCTTGTTGCTGCGAAAGGCAAAATTTTGTTCTTTTATATAGTACATACTACTCAGCTTTATATAAATACATAGTTTTAAGTATATACTATAACTATATATATATATATATAGAGAGAGAGAGAGAGAGAGAGAGAGCGCCATACTCAGTAGTATGGCTGAGCAACACATATTATTCATTATATATATATATATATATATATATATATATATATATATATATACACACACACACACATATATATATATGACATCTTCTTTATCCATTCATCTGTTGAAAGACACTTAGGTTGTTTCCATATCTTGGCAATTGCAAGTAATGCTATGATAAACGTTGGGGTGCCTGTCTTTTCAAATTAGTGTTTTTGTTTTTTTTGGCTAGATACCCGGGAGGAATTGCTGTGTCATACGGTAATTCTATTTTGAGTTTTTTGAGAAAACTTCATACTGTTTTCCATAGTGGCTGCAGTTGGTAACTTTTTCAAACGGTCACCCCAGTGTGCAGTGAAAGAAGTCACCTGAAGATACCCTCTGTGTCCCTCCCTTCCTGTCCTCCACCTCCAGCTCCATCAAACAGAACTGGGAATTAGTTGCAAAAACTCTCTCTATAAACTTCATTTTGGAGGATTATATGCTGTCAAAAAAAAAATGTGACCTACTGAGCAAATTTAAAATTAAATAGCAGATATATGTTACTTACATATAAATAAACATAGTGTTCTGATACCTTAAAGACAATATCATACTTGGGCTAATGAGTGACAGCTTAATTGACATGTCCTTAGAAAATCAGGCCCTCTTGTAAAAAAAAAAAAAAATTTCAAGTTGCTGAAGATAAATTACTTGCTTTGTTTAAAGTGTTAAGAAAGAAGGCATTTAATTTTTAGTATTCTCATTTTTCATTTTCTCCTTAGATTGTAACTATTTTTAAGACACTCCTGAGTTTTATGGAGGCTAGAGACCTACTTGTTTTTAAAATAACCGTGAGTAGGAATTGTTGTCTTATATCCTTCATGAGGAAAGAAAAACGAAACTTGACGATTTTCTTTTTCAAGACAATGGCAAGAGGGATAAATATCGCGGAGATTCTGTTGCAGCTCAGCGTGTTAAGAACCCAACTAATATCCATGAGAATGCAGGTTTGATCCTGGCCTTGCTCAGTGGGTTAAGGATCCAGCATTGCCACAAACGTGGTATAGGTCACAGCTGCAACTCAGGTCCTGTGTTGCTGTGGCTGTGGCTGTGGCTGTGGCTGGCAGCTGCAGCTCTGATTAGGCCCCTAGCCTGAGAACTTCCATATGCTGTAGGTGCGGCCCTAAAAAGAACAACAACAGCAGCAGCAGCAATAACAATATAAAAAAGAGGGATAAATATTTGGGACTGAAAACAAGGCCAGTGCTATTGTTCCTTTACGGATGGGGGAGCCACCACGGCTATGGATGGAGATGCAGGTGCTAAGTGCCTTGTGTCCCTGACTATGTAAGCACAGTGAGACACTACCCTTGGCCTGAAGCATTACCTCATCCACATCATCCTCACTAGCTCTTCTTTGAGTAGGCGAGGTTTCTAGGATATTCCGTACTAGCAGAGGGGTACAGATCTTACAAGATGGGGAGCGCGGCAGGGTGCAGAATAGAGAATGCCTCCAGGGCGATTATACCTGGCTGCAAGTCTTACAGCATTTCTGTTGTACCCCAGTTATTTATTTATGTAGACTCTCCTCTCCCTTAGAGGGTGAGCTTCTCTAGGACAGAGGTCCTGTCTTATTCTTTCCAGTGCTTCGCCGAGAGGGCACCTTTGCTATCCTTGAAATGTTGTTAAAGGAATAAGTGGAGCTGAGCCTGCTCAGGGACGGGGCTTGTACCTTAGACTCTGTCTCAGTTCTTTGAATTTAGGTCTTTGATGAGACAACTAAACTCCCGTTCATCTCCACGGAAGGCTGAGGGCTTACAGGGGCAATAACAACAGCAGGAAAGGATCTCCAAAAAGCCTGTTGGTCCACGAGAACATTCTATTGCCTCAGTATTTCTTGAATAATTTCAAATCTGAAATTCTGAGCTTTCCCTAAGTTATACTTTAATAAATGTTAACAGTTTCAGAAAGGAAATGAAGCACTTAAAAATTCTTAGATACGAGGATGAGCCCCAAATTGTTTACACACATGGGTGCACTTCCTCCCTTCCCCTAACAAAATACAGACTAATAGCTTCATGAGTAAGCTTTTACAAGTCATAGCAAAAATAGGGCCATTCCATCACCTCTTAGACTGCATAAATACTGGAACTGTGGGAGTTCCCGTCGTGGCTCAGCTGAAACGAATCTGACTAGGAACCATGAGGTTGCGGGTTCGATCCCTGGCCTTGCTCAGTGGGTTAAGGATCCAACGTTGCCGTGAGCTGTGGTGTAGGTTGCAGACGTGGCTCGGATCCCGCGTTTCTGTGGCTGTGGCGAAGGCCGGCGGCTACAGCTCCTGTTAGACCCCTAGCCTGGGAACCTCCACATGCCGCGGGTGCAGCTCTAGATAAGGCGAAAAGACAAAAAAACAAAACAAAACAAAACAAAAACTGGAACTGTGTGGGGTTTCTTCCAAAGAACAAATGGAGAGATGTTGGCACTGGGAGAGGGAAGGTTCTGAGGAACACGGAGAGGGGAGAGGTGGGTGGAGGATGGACAGGACCCTAAAAGGGCTCGGCTGGCCAGCAAAGCGGCAGAAAGGGGCAGTGGCCTCTGGAGGGCCAGGGACCTACCTTACCTGGCTTCTCACCAGAGCTCAAATTTTTCTCTTCCCTTGGCCTTTTTTTTTTTTTTTTTTGGTGTGTGTTTTATGGCCACACCTGTGGCAAATGGAGGTTCCCAGGCTAGGGGTCAAATCGGAGCTGCAGCTGCCAGACTACACCACAGCCACAGCCACGCCAGATCCGACACATGTCTGTGACCTACAGCACAGCTCAAAGCAACGCTGGATCCTTAACCCACTGAGTGTGGCCAGGGATGAACCCACATCCTCACAGACACTAGTTGGGTTCTTAGCCCACAGAGCCACAGTGGGAACTCCTCCCTTTGGCTTTTAACACATTGTCTCCATATAATTTTCTCCCAACAACTCTTATTTTTTTCCTTCTCAGTCCCATTTATGGATTTCTCTTCCTTTATCAGTCCCTTAAAAGAAGGAGTACCCAGTTGTTCTGCCCTTTGGCTGTAGGAAGAACAGATCTGGAAGAGGAAAGATCAGGTGTTTATTTGGGATATATACATATTTTTTGGCTTTGCCCAAGATATGCGGAAGTTCCTGGGTCAGGGAACCCAGCTACAGCAGTGCCAATGCTGGATCCTTAACCTGCTGAGCCACAAGGGAACTCCTGGTTTTGGATATTTTGAGTTTGAGATGTCTATTAGATAGGCCAGTGGAGAAGGCAAGTAAAACTGAATACAGGAGTTTGGGAGAATGGGGCTGAAGAGACACATTTAGGAGTCAGAAGCATACAGTAGAGGATGAGATCGCTAAAGGAATGAATGTAGATAAGAGAAAAGGTCCAAGACGACCTCTGAGCATTCCAGTGATCAAAGTTTTCGGGGAAAAAAGAGAATCTCCTCCCCTCCCCCCAACCCTAAGGGACTAAAAAGAAATGACCGAGAAACCAGTGAATGTGGACGAGAGTTTAATATTCTGGAGGCCAAGTAAAGCTAGATGTCATGAAAAATAAAGCATGATCCACTTGGTCAATGCAGCTTAGACATCAGGGAAGGTGAGCTCAAGATGTGACCACAGGATTCAGTAATGTGGGGAACCACCTGATAAGCATCTAACACTATGTGCTATGAGCCTAAGAAGCGCTAGAAGTAGAGGAGGAGACCCTGCAAAAGGGAACAAAGAAATGGGGCAGTGGCTGGTGGAAGAAGTGGAGACAAGAGAAGGATTTTTTCAGGTGGGAGGAATAACAACATGTTCTTATGCTGATGGGGAAAAGTCCAGTAGAAAACAAACAAACAAACATCCCACCCAACCAGCCAAAAAGACAACAGAACAAAAGCATGGGAAAACTCCTAGAGCAATATTCTCGAGCAGACAAGCAGACGTGGAATCTAGTGCAAGTCAATGATTTGAATCTTTATCTCAGGCTTCCTGCTTATAACCACCTGCTTGTCTTAAAGGCTCCGAAAGCTCAAGATGTCCTTAGAGGAAATCATCTTTCTTTTTCCTACCCACCAAATCAAGCTTTTGCCATGTGTCTTAACCTATGTTTCCCTCATTCATCTGTCCCAGGTCAGAGACTGGGAGTATCATTGTTTTCTTCTCCCTCATCCCTCCATCCAACAGGAGTGCAAATTCTGATGACTCTAGTTGCTCAATTTCTTTTGCCTTTTTTTTTTTTTTTCTTTTTAGGGCTGCATCCACGGCATATGGAGGGTCGAATCGGAGTTACAGCTGCCGGCCTGCACCACAGCCACAGCAACTCAGGATCCGAGTCACGTCTGCAAACTACACCAGAGCTCATGGCAATGCCAGATCCCCAACCCACGGAGCGAGGCCAGAGATCAAATCCACATCTTCAGGGATGCTAGTCGGATTCGTTTCCTCTGCACCACAATGGGAACTCCTATTTGCTCGATTTCTACGCTACTTCCACCAGCAAAGTTCAGGCCCTCTGCATTATCAGAGTAGTTCCCTGCCTTCAATCTCTCCTGCGTTGAATTCAGCCTTCTCAACAATGTCGTTGTAATCTTCTCAAAACACAAATCTGATCTTACTGCTCTGCTGCTTGGAGATCCTTCCATGGTTGCCATCTGGTAAAGTTCTGAAACCTTCATTATGGCTTAAAGGCCAGAGAGAGCGTGTGATCCAAATGTGTGAACACGGTAGTGGTGGGTGTTATAGTATATCTCGTGCGTGTGTTTTCTATCTTAAAAAACAATTGGTGGTTTTTGTCCTGTGGCTGTACAGGTAGCACTGTGTTTGGTATTTTACTACTTACTCCCTAATTTCATGTACTTTGTGTGGCTCTTTAATAGTTTTCAAGGTTACATAGTTTCTTCCTTGGAATTCAGAGGGTCATGCTTTCTCCCTAAGACGAGATGCTTATGGGATAAAGCCCTGCGTGACCTGTTTTTGGTTGACCTGCTTGAAATGTTAGCTTCTACCAGTCTGCCTTAAACCTTCTATTTCTGCTCCTCCTGCACCGTCGGTCGCTTTCCCAAGGTCCCATTAACCTTTGTTTCTAAGACTTTGCACACACTATTCCCTCTCTCTGAGCCTCTCTTTTCTTCGCAGTCTGATTTTACTTGTCCTTGAATGCTCGATTCAGTGGCCACTTCTCCCCAGCCTGGGTCAGGTGTCTGTCCTCTATGTGCCCATAACACCCTTTACCTGCTTTAGTCATAAAACTTAGTGTCCTGTGTTAAAATTGTATGCATAGCCATTTTCCGCCTCGATTAGGCAAAGCTTGACCAATACTGGGTACGTAATCAGCTAAAAAAGCATTTTATTTCATGATTATCATATACGAGTTAAACTGTATAATATTAAGAAGGGCCAGGCCTCAATTTAATGCTGTTCCACATTAGACACTGGAATATTCCATAGCATTTTATGATTTATTTGATGAATTGGCATCCTGCCAATGTAATTTACCGCAGATTAAGTATTGATTCAGCAGCAGAGTGGAATATCACATCGAGAAGCCTTTCTGCCAGTGTTTCCGATTTTTCTTTTTTCTTTTTTGGCCTTGCTCATCTCCTATACCAACCCTGTCTTTAAAAAATAAAATTGGAATCCTGAATAGCAGGGCCTCTAAGATGGAAATAAATTAATTCAGGTGGAAAGAAAAGCACTAAAACAATCTAATTTTATTTATAGCCTGTTGGGGACACTATCCAGGCTTTACTAAAATGCAAAGAAAGACTCACAAATATTATTGAACAGTGAGTCTCTTGGGGATTATAAGTAGCTGTGTTGGACATACAATTTGAAGAGTCCTGTCCAGATCTGGCCTTAATTACACAGATTCTGATCAGAAATATCTGCTGTGCTGCAGAAGATCAAGAGAGCAGAAAGCTGAAGCACCAGGGCAGAACATCTCAAGGAAGCAAGTAAAAAACACCAAAAAAGAACTCGATATCCAGGAAGCAATGATAAAACAGACTTCTAGGGGAAAGGGGAGAGAATCATCAAAGCCATCATTCTGGGTTTTAGGAGCATGAGAAGGTAGAGGGTTATTAGTTTTCAGGAGCCAATATATTGTTTCTAAAGCTGAAAAAACATTCTCTTCCCCATCATTACACGTAGAACAACTGCAGAGTATATAACAAGATCTCTGCAGTGCGGAGGGGAGAGAGTTTAGCCTTGTCAAATAAAACAACATACATCTCTGTTCTGAATACTTCAGCAGTTTAACCTCCATACCATACATCACCTCTTTAGTTTTTGAGTATCGAGATGCGAAACTCTACAAGGACCTCATAAATCTAGGCAGGAGACAAGACATGCATCTGTGAGGCAGTGAGAGGACAAGACCATGTAGGATATAATACAGTCATAAAGTGTGCAGTGAGTGCAGGCCAAGTACCTAGAGCACAAAGGAAGGAGAGCGAGCAGGGAACACCCAGAGCCCCCGTGAGGCTTTACTGGCAAAGAAACTTGGTAGCGCTAGAGATGAAACTTGAAAAAAATACTACTTAAAAAAAAAATAAAAGAGAAAAAGATTTTGTTATTCCTTAGTCCTCCTGGATGGTAAAATGAGGTGGAAGATAATCTTTGAAGAAGAAATGGAGAAGGACATGGTACTAAGAGAAGCAGGGGAGTGACGATCACAAGACCAGGCTTGGTCAGAACTGTCCTAATGAGCCCAGTGATGGACGTGTCACTGCTCTGTCTGCACAGGTCCTGGGTAGATTAGGGGCCATGTCAGTGGTTCTTATGTGATGCTGTGACAACGTGTTGCTATTGGTCATGGAGTTTGTCTCATAGGAGCTAGTTGGACCTTATAACATTATTTAAAACAGTTGGTTTAGTTATCCTGATAAATACCTAATTTATTCTAAACTACTCCTGTAATGGGGAGAGAAAAGGTCAATTAGAATGGGTGTGCTTGGAATGAACCATAGAATTGTGCCCTCATTGTCAGCTGGGTGTGTGGTAGTGGAAAAAAAAATAGGCTGAGAACTGCTGGATTAGAAATGACAGCTACAGCTCTTCACAGCCTTGTTAGTTTATGGTTATAGGCCCGATGGGAAAAAAAAATTCACTGACATTAGATAGACTTTTCCTTAACATCCACTAAACTGTCAATCTTTTTTATATTCCGTTTATATTTATTATAAAAATATTGGTTGTATTCCCTGTGTGGTACAATATATCACTTTAACTTATTTTGTACATAATAGCTTGTACCTCTTAATCCCCTACACTTTTTTTTTAATTATTATTGCCCCTCCCTCCTTCCCTCTCTCTACTGGTAACCAATAGTTCTCTATATCTCTGAGTCTTTTTCTTTTTTGTTATATTCACTAGTTGTATTTTTTTTTAGATTCAGTATAAAAATGTTATCATACTGTATTTGTCATCTTCTGTCTGACTTCTTTCGCTTAGCATAATACCTTCTGATTCCATCCATGTTGTTGCAAATGGCAAAATTTCATTCTTTTTTATGGCTGAGTAATATTCCATTGTGTGTGTGTTTATATACATGTGTACATATATATAAACACATGCACACCATATTTTCTTGATCCATTCATCTCTTGATGGACACTTGAGTTACTTCCATATCTGGGTAATTGTAAATAATGTTGTTGTGACTATTGGGGTGCATATATCTTTTCAAATTAGTGAGTTTTCCTTTTTTTTATATATACCCAGGAATAGAATTTCTGGGTCACATGGTAGTTCTATTTTTAGTTTTTTGAGAAACGTGCATACTGTTTTCCATAGTGGCTGCATCAATTTATATCCTCATCAACATTTGTTGCTCCAAATGGCATTATTTCATTCTTTTTTATGGCTGAGTAATATTCCATTTGGGACCTCATTTTAAATAGATGCCAGTATAAGAAAAGATATTGTATTCTAATGATATATGTCACACTATGTAACATTTTTGTTGATATATACTTTCTATTTCTCTAAAACAATACATTTTTGTAAAATGTTTTGAATCAAAGTAAAACTTTTCCCCCCTTAATCTCACATTATTTAAGGTAAACTTGTTCTTTTAAGTGGAATTCTAAAATTGTGTTTAGAAAACATTTAAGAGTATCAAAATACATTCTTTGGAATATTCTGTGTGGGAGATTATCTGTATAATTTGTAATTTGTTGATTAATATTGAGACTGAGATTTTTTCATAAATTTAAGAGTCTTTGTTTTTTCCTTTCTCTTTAAGCTATTTGTTCAAATTTGTTGTCCATTTTTCCATTGGGTATTTGGTTTTCTTATTTTGTTTGCCATGCCAAACCTTTTTCTTTTTTTGGCCGCAGTTATGGCACATGGAGGTTCCCCAGCCAGGGACTAAATCTGAGCTGCAGCTGCAACCTACATTACAGCTGCAGCAATGTGGAATCTTTAGCTCACTGTCCTGGGGAGGGGATCAAACCCACTCCATCAGCGAGGCAATGCCAGATCCTTAATCTGCTGCACCACAGTGGGAACTCCAAAATCTTTTTTTTTCTATGTAATTCAATTTATTAATCTTTTTTTATCATAGTGATTTCTGAATTTTGTGTCATACTTAGAAAAACTTTATTTCTGGATTTTATATATACGCACACACAAATATACAAATATTTGTGATTTATTCTGATTACTTTGAGAGTTGCACATTAAATGTTTAAGTCTTTTATCCACGTGGAATTATATCTGGTATAAGTTTTGAGCTATGGGCCTTAAGGAGGTGGCGCACAATTCCCCTATTCATTAAAGATGAGCTATACATAGCGACTTCTCTCAAAGAGAACAATTTGAAAAGGAGGCAGGGGAAAACTAAACTTAAGGTGGAGAGACTTTATAAACACTAGTTCAGTCACGTGATCAAGGTCAACCTCAATAATAACATCATGTTGACAGCTGATAGAATATCCTCTTGATATGACGTAATAAGAATGGCAATTTACCTTTGTGTTCTTCCTCCCCAAACTCAACCCCAGTCTAGTCATTAGGAAAATATCAGACAAATTCAAATAGAGGGACATTTTACAAAATACCTGGACATATTCCTCAAAACTGTCGAGATCATCAAAAATAAGGAAAGTCTGAAAAACTGTCATAGCCAAAAGAGGTCTAAGGAGATATGACAATTAAATGTGAAGTGGTATCCTGGATGGAATCCAGAAGCAGAGAATGAACTTTAGCAAAAGCTATAAATATCTGAATAAAGTATGGAATTTAGTTAATCATAATTTATCAATACTACCTCATTAATTTGTAATAAATGTAACATTCTAATGTAAGATACTGATACTAAGGGAAATTGAGCATGGGGCATATGGAAACTATCTTCACAATTTTTCTGTAAATCTAGAACTATGCTACGAAATAAAGTTTATATTAAGGGAGAAAAACATTTAAAAGAAGAAAAAACATCACTGGTGTATCAGTTGTTTACTCTCGGGACTGTGGGGCTGACTGGGACAGCCTCCTACTGCCCGGCATCACAAGAGAGTGTCGTACTGTGATGAAGGGAGAGTTACAAGAGACTATTCTTTACACTTTATGTGGACTCAAATTTATTTTTACTATGTAATGTTCGATTCTGAAGCATTTAGGTAAAAATGATAGTAAAAGTTTCTCTGCTTTATTTACGGCAAATTTTTTTTTCACTTGAGTACATATCTTTACTTTGACTCCCTGTAGAAAGCAAATGCTTAGTTCTTCACATAATAAAGAAATATTAACATTTAGAATTCATGGCGGTATAGGCCATGGTTGTCTAAAGATGTGAATAATATTCTTAGGTTAGACTTTTCATTCTATTTGGAAAGCAATGAATTTTAAATGGGAAAGTATAATTTGAATCCAAATGTCTGCCCTCAACCATCCATTTGGGACAGAGTAGCCAGAATAATTATCTTCAAAAGGTCATTAGGTCATATCCCTTCTCAGTTCAAAACAATCCAG
This sequence comes from Catagonus wagneri, assembly GCA_004024745.2. NCBI lineage: Eukaryota > Metazoa > Chordata > Mammalia > Artiodactyla > Tayassuidae > Catagonus > Catagonus wagneri. Next base: position 10,902,112 of record PVHT021183584.1, read on the forward strand.
TGATTTCTCATCCCATTCAGAGCAGAATCCAAAGTCCTTCCTGAGATGATGGACCTACACCGTCTTCCCTCCGGCTCTCTGACTGCCTCCTACCCTTCTTTCTTCCTTCCTTCAGTTCCAGCCACGCAGCTCTCCTTGCTGTTCCTTAAACACACCAAAGATGCTCCCTTTACCCTGTTGTTCCCTCTACCTGCTCTCTCCCCAGACCTCCTTCGCGCTCACGTCTGACTTTAACACGTGAGATCATCTTCCCCAGGTCATCTAACACTGCTAAGCTGCCCCACCATGGCATTCTCTGTTACTTTCGTGGTATTACGTTTTTGCTCATAGCTCATGTGCCAACCCGACTTTGTTTCTTGCTATTTTTTCCAATAACCAGCTCTGAAAATAGTACTTGCATACATGAATGAATGAATTCAGTCACTCATCTGATAATCTCTGAGATGACAACTAAATAAAACGTATTTAGTAGTTTTTCCTTCTGTTATTAAAAAAAACAAAAACCTTCTTTCTTACAACTTAAAAATACGACCACCATTAGCGTCAGTTATTGCTATGGTTTAAATGTTTGTGTTCCTCCCAAGTTCATGTGTTGAAATCCTAATGCCTAATGTGAGGGTGTTAGGAGGTGGGGCCTTTGGGAGGTAATTCGGTCACACGGGTGGAGCCCTCATGAAATGAATTAGTGACCTTACCAAAGAGACCTCAGAGAGCTCCCTAGCACCTTCCACCAAGTGAGAACCAGTGAGAAGGCATTATCTATGGACCAGGAAGCTCTCACTAAACACGGAGTCTGGTGGGATCACGACCCTGGACTTCCCAGTCTTTAGGACTGTGAGAAATAAATTAAAAAAATTTTTAATTAGAGTATAGTTGATTTACAGTGTTGTATCAATTGCTGCTATATAGCATAGTGACCCAGTCATACATATATAAATGCATTCGTTTTATCCTATTATCTCCCATCATGGTCTATCCCAAGAAACTGGATATAGTTCCCTGTGCTGTACAGAAAATGTCTGTACAGCAGACAGTCACTAAGTTTCTGGTATAGTCGACCCTTGAGCAACATGAGTTTTGAGCTGCGGGGGTTCACTTATATGTAAATTTTTCTCAGTTGTAAATACTGTAGTACTTCGTGATCCACGGTTGGTTGATTCCTGCGATTCAAAATCTTCGATTCAGAGGAACCACAGATACAGGGGACAGACTATACGTTATACTTGGACTTGCAGCTGTGTGGAGGGTCAGCATGCCTAACCCCCATGTTGTTCAAGGGTCAACTGTATTTTGTTAATAACATCCTGAATAAACTAGCTATTTTGGGGCACACCTAATAATTCCTCCTGGACTTCAGGGGTTCTGCAGGTCACTGGGATTTTGTGTGGCTTGGGAAATGCTGGTGTAGGAGACAGTGTAAAGGCAAGGTGACTGCCCATGGCTTTCTGGTCATTATTCAGCATGTTGCCGGTTTTCAAATAATTACAAGAAGTGGTAGATAAAAAGAGTATCATTGTTTGTCTATTTCTGCATGTAAGAATAGCATCCAAAAGAGATTGTTTTAGTAATAGAAAAGTTACTTCAAAAGGTGTTTTGATTAAAAATAAGCATATAGATTGAAAGTGAATTGGAAATCTGAAAACAAGGAAAATTAAAAAAAAATAGTGACCCAGAAGGAACATAGTAATGCTGTCATGCTTATGAGATGTTAAAAACAGTAATGAGGACTAAAAAATGCAAAGCAGTTGGGTATGCATGAAATGTATGAAAATAAAAAAATAATGTAGCATCAAATGCAAATGATACAGCTGGAAAAAAATTATCAGAGAGTCTTGTTTTTGGTGAACTCAGATATCCATTAATGCTGAAGAGCAACCAGCATCATGGAAGAATTAGTAAATCAAAGCTATAAGATCCTTGCTCCTCCCGGTGTCAGAGTAGGGGGTCTCCTAAAGACTTAGCCGCATGGGAGGGTTACTTGCTGAAACAGGTACAATAAAATCACTGGACTTAAACATCAGAACCAAATAAAAAATAAGGAACTCAGTGTCCCAGGAGCCCAGGGAGTAATTCTGCCAGGTCCCTCCTACCTCCCTTCAAAAATGTCATTTTTATATGCTGCTTACTTTGGTGATTTTTGAAGATGAGCTATTTGTAAAAGGTGTTTAAACTTCTGTAACATCATTTTCATAAGCTTCAACAGAGAGAGTTGTTCATGATGCTGGAATAGATGTTACATAATAAATGAAGATGGTATCATTCACCTGCACATGCTTACATATTTACCCAGAAGAATGATCAGAGAAATAAAACAGTGCATCATTTTGTGTACATATGTACACACACACAGTCACTACCAAACAGTATTTAGTCTGTAGTTACACAAATCTCATTTTTTAAAAGCATTTGGGTGTGTCGTGCTTACGGAACATGAAATATAACACAGGGAGATGAAGTGAGTTTTGCATATGATCACTATTGGGATTAGGAAAAATTAAATTTAAAACTGATTTTACAAAAGATAAAATAGCTCCTTTTAGTGGTGTAGTAGCTGGAAAACATGTGTTTGAATCACAAAAAAAGAAAATGAAGGCTTTTGATATTTTCTTGAAGTCTTAGAAACAGCTCTCTGAAAACTAAAGCCCTTCACCTGGAGGAACACTCCCCATTAGAAGACGGTCTCTTGTTCCTGCACAGGCTTGAGCTGGAAACGACCAGGACGTGATAGTTTCCCTTTTCATCTCAGCTGATCTATCAAAATACCCAAACCAAAAGAGAGCCCTCTTATTTTGATAGGGTGAGGAGTGGGTGTTGCCAGGAGAAAGGCCTATGTCGACAGGGGTACATGTAATTGGGCTCCTAACAAATATGATTTTTCTCCATATTACATGTAATTTACAATTTTAGGTGACTGAGCACTCTGAAAAGGGTGCTTATATTTTAGTAAGTGCCTAACCTGGCCCTAAATGGTAATTAAAATTCTTTATAACAGCTTTATTGAGCTCTAATCACATCCCATAAAATTCACTCTTTGGAAAAATACCATTAAATGAATTTTAGGATATTCACAGTCATTGCTACTATCTGATTAAAAAACATTTTTATCATCCCCCCAAGAAACCCCTCACTCGTTAGCAGTCACTGCCGCCTCTCCCCTGCCCTTGGCAACCACTAATCTACTCTCTGTCTCTGTAGATTTGCCTATTCTGGACATTTTATATGAGTGGAATCACACAGTATTTGTTATTTTGTGACTGGCTTATTTCACTTAGCATAATGTTTTTAAGTTTCATCCATGTTGCAGCATATAATTCTTTTTGATGGCCAAATAATATTCTGTTGTATGGATATACCATATTTCATTTATCTGCTTATCAGTTCTTAGCCATTTGGGTTGTTTCTACTTTGGGGCTATTATAAATAATGTCACTAATAAACATTCATGTACAAGTTAGTGTCTGGACAAGTATTTTCACTTCTCATGGGTATACACCTAGGAGTAGAATTGCTAGGTCATATAGTGACTCTGTGTTTAACTTTAAAGAAGTTAATTATTTAAAAAAATTTATTGGAATATAGTTGACATAAATTTGTGTTAATATAGCAAAGTGAATTATAATTATGTTATACATATACCCATTCTTTTTCAGATTCTTTTCCATATAGTTTATCACACAATATTGAGTAAATTTCCCTGTGCTATACAGCAGGTCCTGGTTGGTTATCTATTTTATATATAGTAGCATGTACATAACAATCTAACCCCCTTTGGCAAGCATAAGTTTGGTTTCAAAATCTTTGAGTCTGTTTCTGTTTTGTAAGTTCTATTGTATCACTTTTATTAGATACCACATATTAGTGATTTCATATATTTCTCTTTCTCTGTCTGACTTAACACGGACCTTCTAGGTCCATCCACGTTGCTGCAAATGGCATTATTTCATGCTTTTTATAGCTGAGTAATATTCCATTGTATATAAGTACAATGTCTTCTTTATTTGAACCCCTGTTGATGGACATTTAGGTTGCTTCTATGTCTTGGCTATTGGAAATAGTGCTGCCATGAACATTGGGGTGGATATATCTATTGAATTATGGTTTTCTCCGGACAGATGCCCAGGAGTGGGATTGCTAAATCATATGGTAGCTCTATTTTTAGTTTTTTAAGGAATCTCCATACTGTGCTTCATAGTGGTTGCACCAGCTTACATTCCCACTAACAGTGTAGAAGGGTTCCCTTCTTTTCACACTCTCTCCAGCATTTATTGTTTGTAGACTTTTTGATGGTGGCCATTCTGACTGGTGTGAGGTGACACCTAATTGTAGTTGTGATTTGCATTTCTCTAATAATTAGTAATGTTAGACATCTTTCCATGTGCTTTTTGACCATCTGGGTCTGTCTTCTTTGGAGAAACGTCTGTTTAGATTTTCTGACCATTTAAACATTTTTTAAAAATATAAAGCTGTATGAGATATTTGCATTTTTTTGGAGATTAATCCCTTGTTCGTCACTTCATTTGCAAAGGTTTTCTACCATTATGTGGGTTGTTTTTTCATTTTTTTATAGTTTCCTCTGCTGTGCAAAAGTTTAATTAGATTTCATTTATTTTTGTTTTTATTTTCATTATTCTAGGAGGTGGATCCAAAAAGATACTGTTATGATTTATGTCAAAGAGTGTTCTGCCTATGTTTTCCTCTAGGAGTTTTATAGTATCCAGTATAACATTTAGTCTTTAATCCATTTTGAGTTTTTGTGTATGTTGTTAGAGAGTGTTCTGATTTCATTCTTTTATAAGTAGCTGTCCAGTTTTCCCAGCACTACTTATTGGAGAGACTTTCTTTTCTCCATTGTATATTCCTGCCATCTTTGTCATAGATTAATTGAGCATAGGTATATGGATTTACTTCTGGGCTTTCTGTACTGTTCCACTAATCTATATGTCTGTTTTTGTGCTGGCACCATATTCTTTTGATAACTGTAGCTTTGTAGTATAGCCTGAAGTCAGGGAGCCTGATTCGTCCAGCTCCATTTTCCTCACTCCCTCCATCCCTTCCTTCCTTCCTTCCTTCCTTCATTTGCTTTTTACAGTTACACCTATGGCATATGGAAATTCCCAGGCTAGGAGCTGAATTGCAGCTGCAGCTGCCTGCCTATACCATAGCCACAGCAATGCAAGATCCAAGCCACATATGCAACCTGCACCACAACTCATGGCAATGCCAGATCCTTAACCCACTGAATGAGATCAGGGATTGAACCTGCATCCTCATGGATACTAGTCAGGTTTGTAACCTACTGAGCCACAACAGTAACTCCCTCCAGCTCCATTTTTCTTTCTCTGTGTTTAACTTTTGAGGAACCATTAAACAGTTTTCCAAAGTGGTCACTTTGTTTTAAATTCCTACCAGCATGTATGAGTGGTCCAATTTTTCACACCCTCACTAATACTTGCTTTTGTCTCTTGTTTATTATAGCCATCTTAGTGGCTCTGAAGTCGTTCCTTGATGTGCATTTTCCTGATGGCCAGTGATGTCAAACATCTTTTTTATGTGCTTAGTCCCATTTATATATCTTCTTTGGAGAAATGTCTGTTCAAGTCATTTGTGCATTTAAAATTGGGTTGTCTTTTTATTGCTGTAAGTTGTTTTAATATTCTGAACACCAGTCCCTTATCAGATAAATGATTTGCTAACACGTTCTCCCATCTGTAGGTTGTCCTAACAGTGAATTATGTTTAGGCAGCATTTGAATGATTCATGAGTTAAAGCTTAGTATGGATATCATCCAGACCCTTTGCCTCTCTCCTGGATTTATTTCCAATTCGGAAAAATCAGTGGTCACTGTGTTCCATAAAAAGGGTGCATAGAGGAAGGAAAAAACAAATGTCTAGCAGAGGGTATGTGCTCAATTAACTCCGGCAAATGAATGAATGAAATTTATCTTTTTCTTTCTGGTTCCCATCGCTGCTCTGACATGTGAGTTTTCCTGCCGGACTTTCAGGGCAATGATATTTACTTCGTGGCTTGAAGGCCCCCAGAGGGCACTGGGAAGTACTGGAAACATGTACCCGTTCCCATGAGTGTGCTCTAAGCCGTCTGTCGCCTCCACATTGAATGCACTAGAGCTTCACACTGTCATCTGCAAGTCTACAGGTTTTTTTCACGATGAAAAGCAATTTCATGCTCTGCTCTTTCAGTCTGAGACTTACTAACTTCAGACAGTGATGAAACAAATGTTACTTTATGTTTTTGTCGGTTGAATGTTGACACTATGGTCTTTTCAGGGGTCCTGGGAATTTCTATACCAATTATATTAGGGACGTTTGTTCAGTGGTGCACTTGGGGATTTCCTTGACTTCAATGCCCTTGACCTACGAGTGGTTCCCTTGGTGAGGCTGCTCAGACAGAACCCTATGAGTAGCTGGATTTTAAGCTGTGAGAGAGGAAGTCACGTCTGCCTGCCAGTCAGACCAGCTGAATCTGCTCAGGAGGCCTCGTGGAGGAGAAGGGCCCAGCCAGGCAGCTAGCATTTCTGTGTCACTTACAAGGGTCTCTCAAGGTCACTTCTGTCTGATACTTGACAAAATCCCTCAGACTCACAGGAGGAATCAGAGCAATTCAAAAGTGGGGAGAATCAAAGTAATTCTGGTTGGGATTGCAGTTTAGAACTCAGAAATCAAAGAAGGCATAAGTATGAAGAAAACAGGCTGTAAGAAGGAAGAAGAAGAGAGCGAAGCAAGCCACTTCTTTTTTTGTTTTGTTTTTTTTTGCTTTTTCTTCTTTGGCCACACCCTCAGCATATGGAAGTTCCTGGGCCAGGGGTATGATCTGAGCCGCAGCCGCAACCTATGCAGATCCTTAACCAGCGGGCACTTTAGCAAGCCACTTTTTTGGTAACTGGATAGAAACAGGAGTCTTACTTTACACGGGTGGAGCTGGCTGGCCTGCTAGTGTTACTCAGCTCAGTTACCATGCATTGCATGCGCCCCAGTGATTGTGGGCATCACACCTATGACACACCTACTGATGTGGGTACCTGCCAGCTAGAGAAACAGGACACATAGTTACAAGCATGCAAAATGGTCCCATCTGAGAGATGGAAAATAGAGAATTAAAAAAAAAATTAGTGGTCTCGGAATTAGTGTGAATAAGTTTGCTGTCTGAGTCCAGGTTGAGGAAAATCATCTCTAAATCTAAACAGCCATAAATAGTACCACTTTAGAGTATTTAGGCAATGCTTTTCCTTCTCCCATAAGAGCAAACACTTTTAAGGTTACCTTATGGCTCATCTCACAGCACTGTCCTGAATTTGGAAAGAGACAGTTTCATAAACCATTGACCTGAGGCTCAGAGGTGGGTTGACTGTGCTGGAAGATGGGGGAGAAGGGGTGGGTCACTGAGATTTAGACCCTTGTTTGTAGCTAGGACTGGACCAGGCATTAACCCTATAGAAAGTCCTTCAGCTCCTGTAGGAATGCTGCGGGGTGGTATTATTGTTATTTAACTTGGTAGATTGAAGAAAATCACCCAAATCATTGTGCTAGTAATGGTGGAGTCAAACCATATCGGTTCCTATTCTAGAGCCATATTCCTTTTGCACCATCAGATTCTGATTTGCCAACTCTACCTGATTAAGGAGGTTGCCTGGAGGATTACGTGAAAGAGTCAGTCCTGGCCCAGTTGTTGTGTCTGACGTGGGAGGGGATGCGAGGGGAGGCGTCTTATACTGAACCCAAGCGTCATCTTAGGAGGGATTCTGGGATGGGGCTCATTAGAAACTCACAGATGACTTTCTGTTACAGAAGGTCTAAACTTTGAGGGAGCTAAGGAAGGACGCTGAGCAAGAGCAGCTCCTGACGACCGCGTGTGGGTAGCTTCTGCTCCCCACCCCATCCCTGACGTTGACAAGTATGATACCAGGGAAGGAAATCAGAGTATGTCACCCCCCAAATCTGCCTCTTTGGCATAAAAATTATCTTAATTTGAAGGGAATTAAGCAGCAGCAAATGGAGGAAAAGCTCTCTATACCCTCCCCTTTTCTGCCTACAGACAGGACATAAATTCTCCTTCTACTGAAGATAGACTCTTAAGCCCAGAGGCAGAACCAGAGGAACCTGCAAGCAAACTTCCCATTAGTTCCCTCTCATATATTGACCTTCCCACAGTTTGCTGCCCTTGGAAGCCTAAAACTGCTTCCACTTGTCCTGTCATTTCTCTGCAAACTCACTGCCCTTCGTTGAAGCAGCTGTGTAGCCAGAGTTCTCAGTTGCCACTTTGAGTTACTTTTCTGGACTTTCTCCCATGTGACAAACACTGCACATATTAATAAACTGTTTTGCTCTTGTTACTCTGTCTTTCTGGGTAAGAACCCCAGCTCAAAACCCAAGAGGTAACTTTTTGCCCCCTCTGCAACCAGTTGTGGCTAATTTTCTGTTTCTCTCTTTTTCTTTGGCTACCTCCATTCTTTATTTTGCAGTAAGAGTTTTCCTTCCTTAAAATGACATCCTCTCCTTACCTGAAATGTATCTATCATGAAACATGTAAGGCAGTGAGTGGTAATATATTTGCCATGTGAGTGGCCAGTGTACGATGGGCAGGTTGGTAGACTCTAGGCAAGGATTTGCAGCTTTGATCATGGCAGACAGATGAAGGGAGCATCAGTGTTCCTCTCAGTGAAAGGATGAATACATCTGACTGGATTTATACCACAAACCACAGTTCCTGTTTTACTTTCTGAATGACAAATATTACTTAGTTTTTTGCTTTTACATCTGTGTTTAAATTTTCATTTTTCAGGATTGGGCTGACAGATTTAAATTCTTCATACTTATGCATTTTTATACAAATGCTTTCATGTTCTTTTGCGAATTATAGCTACAATGTACAACCTACGAGCTTTCACATAAAGACATCAGTCTTATACTGCATCCCAACCAGCTCATCATTTTGCCTTTTTTTTTTTTTTTTTTAAGAGCCGTACTCATGGCACATGGAAGTTCCCAGGCTAGGGGTCGAATGGATGCTACAGCCACTGGCCTACACCACAGCCACAGCAACGACAGATCAGAGCCAAGTCTTCAACCTACACCACAAGTCACGGCAACGACGGCCCCTTAACCCACTGAGCGAGGCCAGGGATTGAACCCGTGTCCTCATGGGTACTAGTCAGATTCATTTCTTCTGAGTCACGACGGGAACTCTGGGCTCATCATTTTTGAGAGCGAAAGCTGTGAATATCTTTGGATCTGAATCTCATTAGTCCCCAACTTACCACACCATTTCACCCTCCAGTTACGATTGGCATCTACTCCATGGCAGCGAAACCTTGAGTTCCTTGACCTTGTTTTTCTCCAGAATCGATCCTGAATGAATTAAGAAAACAGGTGCAGAAAAAATGCTTGAAGTTATTCCCATGCATTTTAGTGGCTCAATCAGCGAATGAATCACAGCACTGGGGGGACAGTTCCTCTGGAAATAGACAAGTCCAGGGACTGGGATTAGCAGAGGAGACCCAGGTTTATGCCCCAGTTTCTGCCACCAACTTGTTTTCCCTTACCTTCTCTTGAGCTCATTTCATCATGGGCAAATTTGAATAAGCTGGACTAGACTATTGATTTCTCATCATTTACTTGGAAGGAGAAGTCTTTACATGAAATCGTGTGCAAAGTCAAACACATATAAACAAAACCAAAAGGTTGCTGCTAGGCTGGGGGGAGGGAGTGGAAGTCTGTTCTGAAGCTCTGGAGGCACTATGCTGGCTGCCAGCCAAGCATCCTTCCTGTTTTGACTTTCCTGTAGTTTACTAGGTCTCTCTTTTCAGTTGGATAGGTAAGTGACTTACGTTGGTCCAGCTAAAATGGTATCCATCAACGTTAAACACAGGCATGATATAGAAGTACAGATGATTCAACATTTTTCGCATGGTTGGGTCACTCCTATATGTTAGAAGAGCCTAAAAGACAAAGGTGACATTTTTCTTACAAATTGATTCCAAAGACATCTAGAAAAAAAATACGAGAAAGCTTTTCTGTCTGTGGGAAATAGCAAACATGTCAGGTTAAAAAAGTAACAAGCTAACAGAAAGGATACTCAGACATCACATTACTGATAACATTTTAGCAGAGGTTGCAAAATAGATTAACTGGATAGCCTCTTGCAGTGTTTAAGATCTGGCTAAATTTTAGGCTAAGAATGCAGCAATTTAGATACGCTTTTGTATAACTGGTTCTTTTTAAGCTTCTATTCGATTGTGCACAAAATCATTACCTATTTTGATATCCTTATACACTGTGACACAGGCTGGTTATATAGGTCACTTAATTGTTGATGTCCAGTTAGTATCATTCTCAAGTCTTGGGACTTCCTCTACTCTGTTCCCTTCTGGCTTTTCTATAAAAAGTTTAATGGACAGTTTTGTATTGTGTCATCTTTATTGTGGCTTCTTTGAAATCTTGCTCTTGTGATTGGGTCTGACCCCTAAGTCTGAAGATTCTGCACTATAGATGTGGCCTCAAATAGAAAAGCATTGAATGTGCTAAGTCAAGTTAAGAATACAGGGAATTCCCATCGTGGCGCAGCAGAAATGAATCTGACTAGGAACCATGAGGTTGCGGGTTCGATCCCTGGCCTCGCTCAGTGGATTGAGGATCTGGTATTGCCACGAGCTGTGGTGTAGGTTGTAGACCTGGCTTGGATCTGGCATGGCTGTGGCTCTCGTGTAGGCTGGCAGCTATAGCTCCGACTAGCCTGAGAACCTCCATATGCCGCGGGTGCGGCCCTAAAAAAAAAAAAGAAGTTAAGAATACAGACATTTCGAAATACCATTCCTATGAAATGGATTTTTTTGGGCTATGCCTGTGGCATACAAAAGTTTCTGGGCCAGGGACTGAACCTGTACTACAGCAGTGACCTGAGACACAGCAGTGACAACGCCAGATCCTTAACTTGCTAGGACACTAAGAGAACTCTCTTATGGAATGGGTTTTTAATGGAATTATTTCTGATACATGTTTGTCTGTTTGTAAACTAACAATGGCTGCTTTTGGGGAGGAAGACTGGTTAACAATGTATGGGAAGGCGTATCTTTTTATATCCTTTTGGAGTGTTTGAATCTTTACCATATTAAAAACAATTCAAAATAAATTTTTTTTTTCTTTTTAGGGCCACTCCTGCAGTATATGGAAGTTTCCAGGCTAGGGGGGGTCAAATCAGAGCTCCAGCTGCCAGCCTGCACCACAGCCACAGCAATGCCAGATCCAAGCCGCATCTGTGACCTACAATACAGCTTATGGCAATGCCGGATCCTTAGCCCACTGAGTGAGGCCAGGGATCAAACATGCATCCTCATGGACACTATGTCATGTTCTTAACCGACTGAGCCACAACAGAAATTTCCAAAATAAAATAATATTCGGAGTTCCTGTTGTGGCTCAGTGGTAACGAACCCAGCTAGTATCCATGAAGATGCAGGTTCTATCCCTGGCCTCACTCAGTGGGTTAAGGATCTGGTGTTGCCATGAGCTGTGGTGTAGGCTGGCAGCTGCAGCTCCAATTCAACCCCTAGTCTGGAAACTTCCATATGCCACACAGTGCAACCCTAAAAAGACAAAAAAGGAAAAAAGAAAACCCTTAAATTACATATATTCTGCCTTGGAAAATTTAACACTTAAAATTTCAATTGTCTTTTACATCAGGTTCAGTAGAATTTCTGAACTCATCATAAGTACAATTCTGTGTTTACACTGTGAAAATTCAGAGAGTAATCTGATAATACAACTTCCTTTTAGAAACCATCACTGTATTAGAAATAATAATGAACATATAGGGATATATATAAGAAATTAAACAAATAAATATGGGATTAACACAACTTGATAAACAATACAATTCTCTTTTGTTAAGAATAAATCATCTGTTGGTCAGATATCTTCAGTGGAACTTTCATACATGCTTGAATTTCTATTGAGAGTCCAATGCCTCAAACTAGAGGAAAATCCGTGGTGTGCGATCACTGGTACATATCCTGAAATTTTGTTGTCTTCTAACAAGTGTAGGTCTCCCAGAGCATGAAGAAGTTTCCTGGTGGGGATGGCAGAGGCAGGGCTGTGCGGTTACCTAAAATTCCTCCCGTGAAGTTAAGCCTGAGACTTTCCATGTCAGTTTAGAGAGGACAGGAGAAGAGATGGAAGGAAAATAAGGAAAATCTATACCTTGTTGACGGAGGGTTATGTTGCTTCTGATATTCCATTGTCACAAGAGTGCAGCAAAAATTCTTGCACATTTCTCCTAGACACGTGTGAGAATATCTTTATGATACATATTTAGGAATAGTTTGCTGAGTCCCAGATTTACATCCCTTTCACTTTGCTAAATGTTGCCATTTTCTCTCTAAATCAGTAAATTTTCATCTGCAGTGAATGTGGGTTCCCATTGCTCTGCAACCTTACTAAGCTTTTAATTTCAAAAAAGGTTAGTGGGTATGAAATTGTTTTGTTGTTTTGCGTCACATGTCCCTGATTACAAATTATACTAGACAGATTTCATATAACAATAGGCCATTCTATATATTGTTCACTCATATTTTTGCCTGTTTTTCCTATTAAACCCTCTTTTGCTGCTTCTTCTGCCTCTTTCTCCTCTTCTTCTTCTTTTTTTGCTTTTTAGGGCCAGACTCGCTGCATATGGAAGTTCCCAGGTTAGGGGTCGAATTGGAGCTGCAGCTGCCAGCCTATACCACAGGCATGGCAATACCAGATCCTTAACCACCTGAGCAAGGCCGGGGATCAAAGCTATGTCCTCATGGATACTAGTCAGGCTCTTTTCCACTGAGTCACAAAGGGAACTCCTTATTCTTATATTATGAATATTCATCCTTTGGTCATATTCAACATGAACATCTTCCTTTTATTCAGCTTATTGCTTCCTATTTTCATCATGTCCAGGTTGTATATAACTTTTTAATTTTATCACCATTAAATATCTATTTTTTTTAATGTATAAATTTTAAAAACCCATCTCTGCTTTAAGATTATAAAGCTATTATCTTCTATTTTTTTTTCAAAAATTTGTTTTCAAGTTTCTTTTTACATATTTATTTATTCTTTTCAGGGCCACACCCATGGCATATAGAGGTTCCCAGGCTAGGGGTCTAGTTGGAGCTGTAGCCACCGGCTTATGCCACAGCCACAGCAACGCCAGACCCTACAGCTCATGGCAATGCCAGATACTTAACCCACTGAGCGAGGTCAGGGATCAAACCCATAACCTCATGGTTCCTTGTCGGATTTGTTTCCACTGCACCACAACAGGAACTCCTCGAGTTTCTTTTTAAATGTAGGCCTTAAACCTAGAAATGTTTTTTTAAATGATATGCAGTGGGATTTATTAATTTTTCCATTGTGGAAGACCATTTGCGCCGCTGTACTCATCTGTATGGCTCGTCTTTTTTCCCAGCAAGTTAGTATGTCCCCTTTGTCTAGTATCAGGGTCTTTTTTGAGGGCGGAATTGCTCTAATGCACTTTAGTTTACATCCATTACCCAAAACACACCGTGGTTACACAGAAGCTGCTGAGTCTGGTAGGTCTTCCCATGCCGTTTCTCCTCAAAACTGTCTCGGCTAATCTTGACTCTTCTCTGCTCACATTAGTTTTGAAACCAAGGTTGAGCACATCACCAATGTTCTATATTAGGTTTTTTTTTGTCATTAAGGGATATTGCATTTTATTTTTTATTTTTTTATAACTTAATTTTATTTCAATTATAGGTGTATAAAAATCATTACAAGTCAACTTGATAGATTTTGTTTCCCAAACCCGCAGTGTATCTCCCCACCCCCCAGACTGTCTTATTTGAAAACCAAGGTTTTCCAAAATCTGTGAGTCATTGTCTGTTCTGCAAAGAAGTTCATTGTGTCTTTTTAGTTTTCACATGTAAGCGGTAGCACTGGGTGTTGCTGTCTAATTGTCTGACTGGTTTCACTTATGATAATTTCTAGGTCCATCCATGTTGCTATAAATGTTATTTCGTTCCTTTTAATGGCTTATATTCCATTGTGTGTATGTACCATATCTTCCCTATCCACTCCTCTGTCGATGGGCATTTAGGTTGTTTCCATGACCTGGCTATTGCACAGAGTGCTGCAATGAACACTGGAGTACATGTGTCTTTTCGAGTCATGGTTTCCTCTGGATAGATGCCCAGGAGTGGGATTGCTGGATCAAATGGTAATTCTCTTTTGAGTTTTCTGAGGAATCTCCATACTGTTTTCCAGGGATATTGCATTTTAGCAAATAATCTTTCTTCATGTACTAACATAATCACACCATTGTTATGATCAGTTTTAATAAGTTATTCTCTGTCATTAAATAATCCTTGTATTCCTGGGATAAGCTCACTTGTTTATGATATATACTCTTAATATGTTGGCTGGATTCATGTTGCTAGTATTTACGTCTATATTCCTGAGTGAGACATGCCTGTGATTTCCTTTCTTATTTTGTCCTTGCCTTGCTCTGTTATTGGGGTTGTATCACTCTTTGGGGAGCAAACCATTTAGGCCTACAGCAGAAATTAAATATAAAACAAAGGTGTAGTAGGGAAGATATCTCTTTGCTTTCTGTTTCATTAGTTTTTGCTCTTTATTGCTTCTTTCGTTGACTCGTTTCCTAATTTCTTGAGTTGAAAACTTAGCTCATTAACTTGGAAACATTCTTTTCTAATTTATTTATTTAAAACTATAAATTCCCCTTTAGTAGTACATTCAATGTCTTTTATATGTTTTGATATATAATTTACTTCCATTCAGTTGTAAATATTAAAAATTTTCCTTGATTTCTTTAAAGCATGAGCTATTTATAAATATTTTAAAATATGTGAGTTTTCTTCAAGTCATTTTAAAATTTTTTCTTTTTTGTTGTATCTTTAGGGCTACACCTGTGGCATAGGGAAGTTCTCAGACTACGGGCTGAATTGGAGCTTCAGCTGCCAGCCTATGCCACAGACACAGCCACAGCAACGTGGGATCCAGGCGGTGTGGGTGACCTACATCACAGCTCATACCAGTGCCGGATCCTTAACCCACTGTGCAGGGCCAGGGATGGAACCCGTGTCCTCATGGATACTAGTTAGCTTCATTACCACTGAGCCACAATGGGAACTCCCTTAAAAATAAATAATTTCTAACAACTGCGTTACAACCAGAAATATGGTCTATGTGATCTAAATTCTTTGGTATTTCTTGAACCTTGCTTTGTGGCCTAGTATATAATCAACTTTTGCAGATGTTCCAGCTGTGCTTGAGAACAATATGCACTCTTTAGTTATTGGGTATGGAATCCGATATGTATTTATCAGAGTAAGCTTATTAATTGCATTGCTTTTATCATCTATATTCTCATAAAAAATTTTGCCTGTCTGCTGTCTTAAACACTGAGTTATGTTAAAAAAAACTTAATTTAGATTTATCACTTTTTACATAAATTGAGGCCACTAACATGTCTTCATTTTTAAAGTTCTTCATTTCCAAATAATACATTAAATAAGGAAGCTGATCTCTATATTCTCTTCTGTAGTGGATTTAATTTCTGAGACTTGCCAGGACATGTTCTTCCTCAGACAAATAAACAGTGTCGCTGTATTGCACACACGCTATATTTATGATTTTTATAACTCTAAGAATCACAGCCATTCTCCATCTGGTCAGACAAAAACGAGAATGATCACAGTGTGATTGGCTATTCAGGACTGAATAGGACAATTCAGAGGCCTCTCTCCTTGAACGCTTGAAGTAATAGGACATGGATGATTTCTCTTTTACGGTTAAGGTGGAGTTCCGGAAAAAAGATGATCATGTGACTATTTCCTATTATCCTAACAAACGATAACCATAAGGTGGAGTTCAAGAAAAAAGATGATCATGTGACTACTTCCTATTATCCTAACAAAGGATAGTGTGTAGGACTCTTATTTATTAGTAATCAACCCCCACCACTCATACACACAGAAAAGATGACAACTAATCAAGTTCCATCTGGGCTTTCCTAGTATAAGTTCTTGGCTACTATTGTTGCTTATGAGGAAGACTTGAGTAGTCCTGATCTGAAAGCTGGTCACAAAACAATGCACCACACGCCTCAGTGTGGCAGACTTTAGGTACTACACTCACCCTCATCAGTTTATTTAAAACTGCTTTGCTGAAGTGGCTTTTGCTTTTAAATGAAAAGATATCACAGAAATTTGAGTATTATCTTTCTTTTCTTTTTCTTTTATTGTTTGAGAGCCACACTCACGGCATGTGGAGGTTCCCAGGCTAGGGGTCTAATCTGAGCTGTAGCCGCCGGCCTACGCCACAGCTAAAGCCACAGCCCCGCGGGATCCAAGCCGCGTCTGCAACCTACACCACAGCTCACGGCAATGCTGGATACTTAACCCACCGAGCAAGGCCAGGGATTGAACCTGAAACCTCATGGTTCCTAGTGCGATTTGTTTCCCCTGAGCCACAACGGGAACCCCCAAGAGTGTTATCTTTTGAGTGTAGAAATTTTTGAGTGTAGAAAGATGATGTCTTTGGCATTTGGTTAGCAAATTGCTGAAGTTGATTAAGAAATATAAAGAATGAATGTTTAGTATTTTCCACCTGCCAAGACTACTTTGGCTTCCCTATAAATAGATATATGTCCTATGTCAGAATTCACCAAATAAATTTCGCAATTACTAAAGTCTTTGTGTGGCATGACAAAGTTAGGCAGGCCCAAGGGTTTCCCTCCTTTTTGCTGTTTTTGGATTTATTTGGTTGGGTGTGGCTTTCTTAGAGCCCTAGAGCCCTACAGGAACACAGAATGCAGCTGTTGTTTTATTTATTTTGGATCAGTGTTGTTGGCTTTTAAAAAGGTATCTTTTAAAAAGTTTCTATTATTTTCATTTTTCTTCTAATCACTACAGGAGACCTAAAAATAATAAGCACACATTCAGTGAGGTGCACACTGTGGGAACTAGTTGTTATGGCTGAGGTCAAAGAAACAGCACAGTTACCAGTCAGGCTGAAGAATGTTCTCACCTGAACTGGAGTGGGGTAAAATTATAAAGGGTAGAAAAAAGCTATAGCACCAAAGTGGGTGCATCTCGACACAAAGGAGGTATTTACAACTCATGCTAGGAGATTTAATTAGAGTAGGAGAGAGTTGCCAGGGGAATTTTAAAAAGGGAGCTTAATCTATAAAGATATTTGATGTCACACTGTGAGAAACTCATTAAATACGATATGGTAACTAAATACTAGTTTTTGAAAGCAGCATGAGCAAAAGGCTCTGTGAATGAAGGATGGGGAACTGGAAAATCATATGTGGATCTAGTTATTTTTATACTTAGTTAATTTATACTTAGAACCTCCCAAGACTGATCTAACTGGGCAGGTGATGGTTGAAAAATGGTATCTATTAATGCACATTCTCTAATAAGAGATAGAGATAAATATTTGAAGTGTTTTGCATCACCAGGAAGAATATTAGATGCATGTCCACTCTGTTTTTTCTTAAGTAAAACCACTTCCCCTTTCTAGAACTTTTATACTAAGATAGCCTAATAACAATGGTTGGTTATATTTACTCAGGGCCCAAAGGGTAGAGGCCAGGACCAACTCTGTGGCATTATTAAAATCTACTATGGAGTTCCCATTGTGGCTCAGCAGGTTAAGAACCCGACTAGTATCCATGAGGATGAAGGTTCAATTCCTGGCCTTGCTCAGTGGGTTAAGGATCTGGCATTGCTGCAAGCTGCGGTATGGGTCACAGATGTGGCTCCGATTTGCCATTGCTGTGGTTGTGGTGTAGGCTGGCAGCTGCAGCTCCGATTCAACCCCTAGCCTGGGAACTTCCATATGCTACAAGTGCAGCCCTAAAGATAAAAAAAAATAAATAAATAAAACCTACTATGGGAGTTCCCTGGTGACCTAGTGGTTAAGGATCTGGGGTTGTCACTGCTTCAGCATGGGTTTGATCCCTGGCCCATGGGCATGGACAAAAAAAATTCTACAATGTAAGAATCTTTTACCTACAGAAAAGAAAGTACATTTGCCCTTGCTTTGCCTGGCTCTGTAAAAATCTGTGGCTGTGTGGTTGGTCACTGTGCATATATTAGTCAGTTCACACACAGACAGCAAAGTGTATAGCCATGTTGCTCCCTTGTCTTCCAGTGATAAACCCATGTGGCATTAAAAAAAAAAAGGAAGACAGTAAGAGAGAGAATAGGGCAACAAAGCTTCAAGTGCAGTAATAACACAGACAATTCAGAGGGGAAATTTGAATCAACTGTAAATGGAGTTATAGAAGGACCAGCTGATCACAGGAAAGTGGACACTGCCACCACTCAGCTCTAGATATTCTGCCAGAGGAACGTAGTGAAGACAAACTTACTAACACAAATGAGGAAAATGCTTGTAATGGAAAGGAAGAAGATGTTCCAGAAGAAATGATACTGTCAACATTCCACAGTAAAAGGAACTCTTGTAGGTATTTTTGGACATTGAAAGCACAAAGGAAAAAATATTGGAAGCCGATCCAGACTAAGAATGGAGACAGGCGTTTTTGCCAAGGCATAAAAAAGATGCTCACTTTATGTTGTAAGTTGCATAACGAGAAGTTAAGCACTATCCAAACTACCTGTGATAGTTGTTTTTTTTTTTTAACAAAGAAATGAGACATTTAATTATCAATATTTCTAGTGTTTTAAATTACAGTGTAAGAAGTATTAGATTCACTGTTTTTTTTTTTTTTTGTCATTGCCCTACACATTTATAACGGAGTAAGAGAGTTTTCAATCTTTTGACAAAAATACATGAAAGTCATAGAACAAACATGATTTTCCCCATTAATTTATCACGATAGATTTTTATGGCTTCAGTTTGCATGGCCACTTTTACAGTCCTGCACTTTTGAGCAGTAAAACCAAAGACTCCCTATTTAAACAGTGCCTGTATAAACAATGCTCAGAACATTCTCAAATATTGACTAGTAGAATGCAATGGATGCCAATTCAGTTCTAGTGAACAAACAGTAATACAGACCCTGCCCTGTAGACGTCCTTATAAATTGAATAAAAGGGGAGAAAGAGCTCGGTTGGAGGATGCAGAGCATTAAAGAGAAGATTGGGGAGGGTGAGCAGGATGGGAGAGCATGGGGAGCTCAAGGTACTAAAAGGTTGGCAGAAAACAAATCAAAATATTGCAATTACTTGGGATGGCAGTGAACAAAGTCAATTTTTAAAATGCAGATTATTTTTATATAATGAACTTCTTTTAAATTATGAACAAAGACTTATTTGCTTACTCAACTGAACTCAGATGTTTGGTCTGGGTTTCATAACCCTCTCAATTACTTACTAAGTTCCTGGCTTTTGGTATATCTTATATATACGATTTGTTCTCTTTTTTAAGACTCAATTTATTAAGTCCCTGGCTTTTGGTGTATTTTATATATACAATTTAAGTTCTCTTTTTAAATCTTATTTTTAGTGATACAATTCTTAACCAACACTTTGAGCTTCACACCTATATTTGAGGGTTTATATTACGTTTTTACCTTTAATTCCCAGCAAGACATAGTGAGACTGAAAGAGGTGATAATCTAAAAGAAGTTATTTGGGGAAAGCTCTTGGATTCTTGGAGAAAGAGCCTTCCACTCTGGAGAGCTTCCTGAAGCGAAGGACGTCTCCCAAACCAATATTCCAGATCTTCCCTAAAACTGTCCTAAACACACCACCCAGCCTTGAGCTCCATCCTGTAGACACACCACGCGGCCTAGAGCTCTGTCCTAACACACAACCCAACCCCGTCTCTCCAGATGCTACTGTTTACCCTGTTCAGATCATCGGCTAGTACTTAGAAGATAACTCACTTTCCTGAAAGTCTCCTCTTCTCATTTTTTGGTACTTGAACTATCTACCCAGTACATCTGAATCAAGCGCCCGATGTTGTCATCAGGATTGGCCACCCACAGGGCAGGCGGCGGCAGCAGCATTAACAGAGGTGGTTTTGCAGGGTAATCTGCCGGGCCTGGAAGCGTAAGGTTTCACATTGTGTAGCAGAAGAGAAATAGCTGGGAAACTAAGGACGTTTCCCTTTGCTTTTCTTGTTTCTTTTCTTACCCCCCCCCCCCCCGTTTCTTTTCTTTTCTCTTTTTTCCTCTTCTTTGTGTGTGTGCGCATGCTGCTACTTTTCTGTAACAGGACCAAATTAGATCCCCCTGTATATTATACTTCTTTAAAAATCTGGAAGAATTTTCCATTTCAGACCATTCTTGTCCCAGTTTTCCCATGGATTATTTTCTCCCAAACCCTTACTTTAATCTTTGGTCTGCCATTGAGTTAAATTGAATTCAATCACTGATTTAAAAAAAAAAAATACCTGTAGGAATATATGACTCAAGCATACATGAGTTTAGCTTGACAAAGAAACTATTAAGTTTTGACTGAGTTAAATTTGTTTAAAAATATCTTTAGAGTTCTTTTTCATATAGAAAATTTGGAAAATTCAAAAAAATATGAAAATCACCCATAATTCTTTCAGCATCTAGTATATTTCTCATGTACGTGTATCTCAGATACAGATTTTACAACATGTAAATTATAATGGCCATGCTTGTTTTTATTTTTTTTTGATATAGCAGCATGTCATGGATGGTTTCACCTATCCTTGACTACTTCTTTAATATATTTTATGATGTCGGGGCTATCGGTGATGTCCTTTATGCCTTACTCTTCTGCTTTTATGCTTGGAAATGTCTTCCTCTCTTGGAAATTGACTGCTCTCCAGAGTTACTTTCTAAATATTCCACGAATTAAGACTCTGGTCAGATTGGCCCCAGCAATGTAGAATTACTGGAGGAAAAAAGTAAGTGCTGTACATAGCTCTGAGCCACCTAGCACCGGCTGTGGCTGAGATGGTCAACCCCAGAGATTGACAATTTTAAAATTTCGAAATTGAAAAGAGCCCCAGTTACCTCATATAATGGGAGATGATTCTGAGAAATGAAGCCAATGCCATTCCATCTGCCCTGGCAACAAAGAATTAAGTAACCTTTCCAGAATTCAAAAATAAGATGAAAAATAAAAAGATGTCAAAATAGCTGCTGCTGAAAATTGCTTGCCTAACGCATCTGTCCATATGACCCCCCCGGCCCCAACCTTGTGCCAGAACTTCAGTGGTGAACTGTTTTAATCCTCTATCCTTTTCCTGTCTCTTCTTATCAGGTTAAGTAATACAGACAAGAAAAGTATTTGGAAACAATTCTGTTGTGGTTGGCACAATCCCTGGAATTTATTCTTGGATGTCTACTGCCCAAATTAAGCTGGTGTATCAGGTATTCATTCATTTGGCTGCTTATGCAGTCTCTAACTTCTCACCAGAGGGCATTTCTTTCTTTTGGTCCATGAGAACTAAGTTGCATGACGGCAGCATTTTTGATGGTCCTGTATCTCCCTCCCCAGTATCCACAGTGGCTGGCCTGGTGCATGGCAGGCACTTAGTAATTATTTGTCAAATAAATTAATCATTTAACCTGCTTAATGCAGTGGGGGCTTGGGTCTTCCTTTCAGACTGATGGGAATGCCAACATTTCAAGTGACGCTCCCACAACTTCACAGATGCCACTACTCTCTTGGGCATCTTGCCATCTTTGACCAGTTGTATACTTTCATCCCCACATCAAGCCAACCCTCAGTTCCTAAAGACTTCCTTTATTGGTGCTGCCTTCTGTGTTTGTGTCTCACCTCCCCAGTAGAACTCTAGTAAATGAATTGCGGAAAGGGTTAGTGTCATGTACTTATGTACAGCACAGCTCTCCTACCGTTAGCTTAGCAAGCTGCCTTCACGTAAAGAGAAGTGCTCAATAAGCCTTGGGGGTTGAATGAATAAATGAATGAAGGAGTGACTTTTTTTTCATTTGAACTATATAGACTCTTTACTTTCCATTACTACATCCACTCTTGCTGCCCATGTATAGATTCTCGCCCTTAAAACTTCTAGTTTGTTGCCCCTACTCTGGGCTCTTCCCTTTCGTCTTTAAACTCTCTGACAAGCACAGGTGCTTTTCACTACATAACAGTATTTCCTCATTTTTCTCTGTTGGATCAAACTCTGTCTTCCAAGGCTATAATATTTCAGTCAGTCTCATAAGGCATTAGGGTCTGTTCACACAGATGTTAGCCTTTGGACTCACTAATCTACACTCTGTTCTCCATGTTACTCTTTTGTTTTTCTTTTAGGACACTATTATCCCCCCCAGTCAAATTCCCACTCCTCAGTCAAGGCCTAATGAGACACTTCCCCACAATTTTCCCCAAAACTTGTCTTCTTCCAAAGTCTCACAGTGTCCTCTGGTTCTTGAATTCCTTCAGCTACTATAGCCACAATAATTTAATATCCAAAGATACACGTTTTATGTTGTTTACTACTGTTTCCTGTACTTGTTTCTCCTCAAATGAAATGTTGACTCCTTGAGTGCCGGGACCATGACTTAACTCCTGATACCCTCACCATGCAGGTGAAAATGTAGTGACCAGCGAGAAATTGTTGGATGGATTAATATAAATAGTTTCTAGGGAAACGCTATTTAACACAGATTTTAAAAATAACAGCTTTATCGGGATATAATTCACACATTTTAAGGTGTACAATTCAGTGGTTTTTAGTATATTCAGAGTTACGCAATCATCGCTATATAATTTTAGAATATTTTCACCGTCCAAAGAAGAAGTTTCACATCCTTTAGGTATCAACTCCCAGCCCTCTCATTTCCCCAGCCATAGGTAACCACTAATCTACTTCCTATCTTTGTAAATTAGCCTGTTTTGGACATTGCATACCCCTGGAATTGTGTAAAATGTGTTCTTTCATGCCTGGCTTCTTTCGGTTAGCACAGTGCTTTCAAGGTTTATCAGTGTTTGAGCATGTATCAACACCTCATTCCTTTTTAAATTGAAATGTAATTCATTTAAAAGTGTGTAGTTTGGAAGTTCCCATCATGGGTCCGTGGTAACAAATCTGACTAGTATCGGGTTCAATCTCTGGCCTCACTCAGTGCATTAAGGGTCCTGTGTTGCTGTGGCTGTAGTGCAGGCCAGCAGCTGAAGCTCCGATCGGACCCCTAGCCTGGGAACTTCCATATATCGAAGGTGCAGCCCTAAAAAGAAAAAAAGTGTATAGTCTGCTAGTTTTGTAGTATATTCATAAGGTTGTGCAGTTGTCATCATTATCTAATTCTAGAATTATTCCATCACCTCCAAAAGAAACACTGGATCTGTTAGTATTCACTCCCAGTTCCCCCTCACCTCATCCTCTGGCTGTTTGTATGGATTTGCCTATTCTGGACAGTTCATATAAATGGAATGATATGATATGCGGCCTTTTGTGTCTGGCTGACTTCACTTAACTCGTTTTCAAGGTTCATCCATGTTGTAGTTTCTACTGTACTTCATTACAGCTGGAAAATATTCCATTGCATGGGAGACCACATTTTGTGTATCCATTAATTGATGGACATCTGAGTTGCTTCCACTATTATAAAAAATGAACATTCAAGTACACATTTCTTTGTGGATATATGCTTTCATCTCTCTTGGTTATGTGCACAGGAGTGGAAATTTGGGGTTGCATGGTAACTCTCCGTTTAATACTTTGAGGAGCTGATAAACTGTTTTCAACCCTGGTTTAAACTTGGTAATTTCCTTTGTTTTGCAATTGAATTTTTAAGTCTGTTACTTTTAAGCTTTGTGTGTGTTCCCTTTCATAAGTCTCCACTTGCTATTTCCTTTGTCCCCTATCTTCTATTTACCCTCATATTTAAGTCTCTTTGCAGAAAGATAACCTCCACTTTCTGTATATTTACCTGTTTTCTTATTTATCTATTTTATTTTTAAATTTTTTTGCTTTTTAGGGCTGCATCTGCAGCATATGGAGGTTCCCAGGCTAGGGGTCCAATCGGAGCTACAGCTGCCGGCCTACGCCACAGCCACAGCAATGCCAGATCCGAGCCACGTCTGTGACCTGCACCACAGCTCATGGCAACGCTGGATCCTTCACCCACTGAGCAAGGCCAGGGATCGAACCTGCAACCTCCTGGTTCCTAGTCGGATTCATTTACACTGAGCCACGACAGGAACTCCTTATTTATCTATTTTAGTTTTCTTTCTTTCTCTCTCGCTCTCTTCTCTTCCTTCCTTCCTTCCTCCCTCCCTTCCCTTTTTAAAAGAGTTTTCTTGATGACTCACAGACTTTGAAAAACTTCACAGTTAGCCAAGGGGATGGGAGGGGGACGGATGGAGGGACGCACACTGGTGTATGGAAAGATTGGCCAGCGTGGACCTGCCGTGTAACACACAGACCTCTGCCCAGTATTCTGTGACAATCTAGGTGGGAAAAGAATTGAAAAAGAATGGACGTGTGCACATGTATAACCGAATCCCTCTGTCGTGCAGCAGAAGTTATGACAACCTTGTAAATCAACTATACTTCAATAAAACTTTAAAAATGAAAAAAAAATTTATTGAAATATGGTTGATTTACAAGGTTGTCATAATTTCTGCTGTATGACAGAGTGATTCAGTTATACGCACATCCAGTCTTTTTCAGATTCTCTTCCCTAGTTTCCTTTCTTTGATAAATTTAGGGCCTATATCATCCCTCTGGGCCCATGACAAATTTAAGAAAACCTTATCACCCAAAGGCAGTGTTTCTTAAAGCTGATTGCAACTGAATAGCAAAGGGGTGTTTAGAGCACTCATTTTAATAGGGACTCTACCGTGTTGTTTCCTTTCCCTCCCGCCCCCCAAACCCTGCCATACTGTAAATATAACATTAATAATGGTTCTGCTAACCTGGTATACACGAGGAAAGATTTTCCAATCCAAGCATACCTCCACTGGTTTCCTTTATTTTGCTTACAAGAGATAAAAATTAGTATTATGAACATTAGAAAAAGAGAGGTGGCAAATTTGAAATCGAAGGCGATGGCTCTATATTTTTTAACAGAATTAAATGATGGCCAATCTAAAAGAGAAAAGCTGACAATTTCATGTATTCTATGTTTTAAAAAGTCCAGTCTCTTGGGATAGACCACGATGGAAGATAATATAAGAAAGGGAATGTATATATATACTTATATGACTGAGTCACTTGGCTGTACAGCAGAAATTGGCACAACGTTGTAAATCAACCATAATAAATTTTTAAAATTCCAGAAAAATAAATAAAATGTCTACCAGCCGGCAGTTACATTTCGAGATAGTGAATACAAACTATCAGTGATGTGTTGAGAGAATAATTCGAGCCATTTTCAAGTAACAATTCTCGAGTCCGTCTCACTAGTCAATTAAGCCGGGCAGTTTGCATCTGGGTCCCTGTTTTCAGCGCTTTGTGTGCCCTAAGCTCAGACATGGGCCCATCCCCGCAGCTGGAGTGGGCAGCGGCCTGCCAGCGGCTTCCAGGGCCTGGCAGGCAGGGGATGGTCATGCTGGCTGAAGGAGAGGGACACGGCGCCAGAGCCCAGCCTGGTTTCCACGGTGTAATGAGTCAGGGTCTTGATGAGGATCGCATAGCAGAGAGGACAGCACGGGGGTGAAATCGCCTCTGCTTTTCTCTGGCAGGACAGAGCACCTGGTTCCAAAGGGAATGAAACCCAGGAGTATGGAGACCTGGTTATTATTTTTATGATACATTTATCATTTCTAGGAGTTCCCGGCGTGGCTCAATGGTAATGAACCTGACTAGTATCTATGAAGACACAGGTTTGATCCCTGGCCTTGTTTAGCGTGTTAAGGATCTGGCGTTGCCATGAACTGTGGTGTAGGTTGCAGATGCGGCTCAGATCTGGCGTTCCTGTGGCTGCGGCGTAGGCTGAGAGCTGTAGCTCCGACTGGACCCCTAGCCTGGGAACCTCCATATGCCACTGGTGTGACCCTAAAATGACAAAAAAAAAGTAAAAAAAAATTTTGAGATACATATAGATTCACATGTAATTACATATTACATATTATTAATATGTAATTGTAGGAATTCATTCTTGAAAGAATTAGAAGAGTTAATATGGAGAAATCCTTTGTCCACTTTCCTTTTACCATCAGGGGAAAACGCATACATACTGTACACTACAGTATCCGTCACAGTCCGGGTACTGAACCGATACATTCGAGACACAGAACCTGTCACTACAAGGACCCCTCGTGACACCCTTCTAGAGCCACATCCACTTTCCTCACCTTAACCCCCAATCTGTTCTCCGTTTCCACACAGCTGGCCCTAGAACAACATGGGGGTTGGGTCACTGACCCTCTGAAAGCAGTCGGAAGTTCATGTGTAAATTACAGTGGACCGTCCATATCAACATCCCTGGATTCAACTAACGCAGGATCAGGCAGTAAAGACCGTAGTACTTATTTACCGGGAAAAAATCTGCATATAAGCAGACCATCAACGTTCAAACCCATATTGTGTATCACGAGTTAACTGTAATTTTATCACTTTGAGAACATTATGTAAATGAAACCATACAGCGTGTATCTAGTTGGGATCATTTTTTTTTTTAATTTATCATAATTCTCTGGAGATGCGTTCACATTGTCGTGTGTTTCCACAGTTTGTCCCTTTGTCTGTTGTGCAGTTTTCCATGGTGTGCATGTACTAGTTTGTTGAACCATTTGCCCATCGAAGGATATCTGGATTGTTACCAGTTTTTGGTTATTATGAATAAAGCTGCTATAAACATTCGTGTACAGGTTTTAGAGCGAACATAAGTTTTAATTTCTCTGGGATAAATGCCAACAGTGCAATTACTGGGTTATGTGATAGTTGCATGTCCAGATTTAAAAGAAACTGTTAACTGTTTACAAGAGTAGCTCCATCATTTAACATTCCCACCAGCAGTGTGTGAGTGATCCAGTTTTTTGTGCATCCTCCCCAGCATTGGGTGGTGAGTCAGTCCCCACCCCACGTGTGTGTGTGTGTGTGTGTGTGTGTGTAACTTTAGCCATTCTGATAAGTAGCCAGCAATAGCTCACTGTGGTTTTAATCTGAATTTTCCTACAGTTTTTTGTGTGCTTTTTTTTTTTGCCTTCTGTATATTCCTTGGTGAAATGTCTCTGTCTCTTTTGTCATTTTCCAGTTGGATTGCTTTTTTTATTGTCAAGTTTTGATTTTATATACTCCAAATATGAATCCTTTATCAGACATGTGGCAAAGTTTGTAGCTTGTCTTTTTTCTCCTCTTACCAGGGTCTTTCACACAACAAAGTTTTAAATTTTGGTTACATTTGCTGACATCCAATTTATTAACTCTTTTATGGAGCATGATTTTGGTGTCAAGCCTAAGGACTCTTTGCCTAGCTTTAGATCTTGAACATTTTCCCCTATTTTTCCTAAAAGTTTCATAATTTTGTATTTTATATTTAAGTCTGTGATCTATTTTGAGTTAATTTTTGTATAGAAAAATAAGTCTTAGATCGAAGTTCATTTACTTGTCTATGGAAGTTCACTTGCTCCAGCACCACTTGTTGAAAAGTCTGTCTTTCCCCCATTGACTTACATTTGCATCTTTGTAAAAAAATTTATTGGGAATCTTTGTGAAGGTTTATTTCTGGGTCTTCTGTTCTGTTCCATTTGTCTCTATCTGTTCACCAATACCATATACTTGCAATTACTGTGGCTTTATAGTATGTCTTGAAGTTGGTTAGAATGATTCTTCTACAAAATAGTTTTAGCTCTTCTATTTACTTTTTCATAGAAATTTCAGAATAATTTTACCTGTATCTACAAAAGTCTTGCTGGAATTCTTATATGAATTATGTTAAACCTATATATCAATTTAGGGGTAATTAACATTTTTTATTTTGCTGCACCTGTGTCATGCAGAAATTCCTGCATGTCAGGGATCAAACCTGTGCCACTGCAGCCATCCAAGCCACTGCAGCAGCAATGCCAGATCCTTAACCCACTGAGCCACATGGGAACCCCAACATTTTTCTATATTAAGTCTTCCAAACCCTGAATATGGTATGTCTCTCCATCTATAAGATGTTTAAAAAAAATTTTTTACTAGCGTTTTACAGTTTTCAGCATATAAGTCCTAAGTATGTTTTGTTAGATTTACTAAGTATTTCATTTTTTTAGTAATGATAAATGGTATTATATTTTAATTTTAATTTAATTTTTTTTAAATCTTTTTTTGTCCTTTTAGGAGCCGCACCCACAGCATATGGAGGTTCCCAGGCTAGGGGTCTAATCGGAGCTGTAGCTGCCAGACTATGCCAGAGCCACAGCAACGCCAGATCCGAGCCACATCTGAAACCTATACAACAGCTCACAGCAACGCCAGTTCCGAGCCACATCGGAAACCTATACAACAGCTCACGGCAACGCCAGATCCTCAACCCACTGAGCAAGGCCAGGAATCAAACCTGCAACCTCAAGGTTCCTAGTCGGATTCACTTCTGCTGCACCATGATGGGAACTCCCTATATTGTTAATTTCAGTGTCCATGTGTTCATTGCTGGTATATAGAAAGAGAGTTGACTTCTGTATGTGTATCTTGTGTCCTGTGATCTTGTTGATTACTTATTGCTTCTATTTTCCTGTGGATTCCTTGGGATTTTCTACATAGACAACCATGTCATCTAGGAGTAGGAAAATTTTATTTATTCCTTTCTGAGCTCTATGTCTTTTACTTCCTCTCTTCCTGAATAGAACTTTCAGCACCGTGTTAAGAATATTGAGAACGTATCTGGTCTTACATCTAGGTCTTTAATCCATTTTGAGTTTATTTTTGTGTATGGTGTTAGAAAGTGTTCTGATTTCATTTTTTTACATGTGGCTGTCCAGTTTTCCCAGCACCACTTATTGAACAGGCTGTCTTTTCTCCATTGTATATTCTTGCCTCCTTTGTCATAGATTAGTTGACTGTAGGTGCATGGGTTTAATTCTGGGCTTTCTATCCTGTTCCACTATTTCTGTCTTTGTGCCAGTACCATACGATTTTAATGACTGTAGCTTTGTAGTATAGTCTGAAGTCAGGTAGCCTGATTCCTCCAGCTCCGCTTTTCTTTCTCAGGGTGTCCTTGGCTATTCTGGGTGTTTTGTGCTTCCAAACAAACTTTAAAATATTTTGTTCTAGTTCTGTGAAGAATGTCCTTGATAATTTGATAGGGATTGCATTGAATCTGTACCTTGCCTTGGGTAGTATAGTCATTTTGATAATATCGACTCTTCCAATCCAAGAGCATGGTATGTCTTTCCATCTGTTTGTGTCATCTTTTATTTCTTTCATCAGTGTCTTATAGTTTTCAGAGTACAGGTCTTTTGTCTCTTTAGGTAGGTATATTCCTAAGTATTTTATTCTTTTTGATGCGATGGTAAATGGGATTGCTTCCTTAATTTCTCTTTCTGATCTTTTGTTTTTAGTACATAGAAATGCAGTTGATTTCTGTGTATTAATTTCGTATCCTGTGACTTTGTCAAATTCATTGATGAGCTCTAAGAGTTTTTGGGTAGTGTCTTTAGGATCCTCTAGGTATAGTATCATGTCATCTGCAAATAGTGACAGTTTTACCTCTTCCTTTCTAATTTGGATTCCTTTTATTTCTTTAACTTCTCTGACTGCTGTGGCTAGGACCTCCAAAACTATGTTGAATAGTAGTGGCGAGAGTGGACATCCTTGTCTTGTTCCTGATCTCAGCAGGAATTCTTTCAGCTTTTCACCATTGAGAATGATGTTAGCTCTGGGTTTGTTATATATGGCCTAAGTTGTCAAATTTATATGTGTGGAGTTATTCACAGTATGCTCTTGTTGTCTTTTGGATATCTGCAGGGTCTGTAGTGATATCCCTCTTTCATTCCTAATATTGGTAATTTGTATCTTCTTTTTTCTTTCTCTTTCCAGAACTTGGTCGATTTCATTGATCTTTTCAAGAACCAGCTCCTTGTTTCACTGACTTTCTCTGATTTTCTGTTTTCACTGTCATTAATTTTTGATGTTATCCACGTTACTTCCTTCTGCTTGTTTTGGCTTTATTTTCTATTCCTTTTCTAGCTTTTTGAGTCAAAGAATAGATTATTGTTTTGAGAATTTCGCTCATTTCTCATGTACACATTTAGTGCTATTAATTTCCCTCTTGTTTTAGCTGTGTCCTACAAATTTTGATATGTCGTGCTTTCATTTTCATTCAGTTCAGTGTACCTTATAAATTTCCCCAATGATTTTTATCTTTGACCCATAGCTAATGTAGAAGCATGTAAATTTCCAAGTGTTTGGAAGTTTCCCTGTTAGCTTTCTGCTATCAATATTTAGTTTGACTTTGTTGTGATCAGACAACACAATTTGTATGATTTCATTTCCTTTATATTGTTGAGGTTTGTTCTTTGGTCCATGATATGGTATATCTTGGTATATATTCTGTAGGTACTTGAAAAAAATGTGTCTTTGGCTCTTGTTGGGTTGGGTGATCCACAAATGTGGTTTAGATCCTGTTGGTTGATGGTGTTAAGGTTTTTTGTATCCTTGATTTTCTTTTGAATGATTGTCTTTGGTTATTTTAAAATATCAACTTGTTGATACTGCCACTACTAATGAATTGCTTTTATTAAGTGCTTATTACAAGTGGCTAGATTGCTGACGCATAGAAATGATCATTAATAAATGTTTGTTGTTTTAAGCTATTGAATTTGGGGAAGAGCCCCAAGAAAGAGACAAAGCAAGATCAGAAGCCAAACTTTTGGCCTCTGACACCATCTCTTTGTTTGGGGGGTTGAAATTCTAGGGAAATCAAGAAAAGATAGAAACTACTGCCAGCTGGGGTAAAAAATACAAGAAAAGAGGATCTCTCCTTGTTCACCACATGTCTTTCTGAGAAGACATCACCTCACATGATTCTCACATGCCAACAAGGGGTCAGTGCAGAGGAGACAGTCGGCAGTGTGGCACGTGTCAGCCAAGAGAGGGATTGACGTAGCCTCCTACGGTCTCCTGGGAGGCAGAAAAAGACCCAGGGGTTCCCTGGTACCTCCAGAGGAGGCATGGACATTAGAGGACTTGAGAGCCTGGGAGCTGGTCTTTGGATTTCTGTGGTAGAGGGGAGATGACCTTGGGATGGGACCCTGCCTGGAGCCCCTCTTGGACCAGCCACCCCCCTGCCTTTTTGGGGTGATAAGATTTAACAAGGGACTGAGTGAGTGTATAAAAGATGATGCTCCCATGCTGGGCTGGTTTAAGATATATTTAAATCTTTGAAATCCCCATTTCCTCTGCCCCCAACACCACCACTAATGGGAACAGGGGCTTCAAGACAAGATGAATACATTTCTTACAAGCCTGTGATGTGTAAAAGCTGACCTCGTCCAGTCATGGCTATCAGGCCACAGCCCCATTGCTTCCCCAAGGACAGTGGGACCAGTGACTGCCTAGGCCTCCTTTTTTCCACTTCTGGTTGCTAGCCTGACTCAGATGGGACATGTATGTGATGAAGTGGAGGGCTATGTTCCTGCCACAGACAGACAGAGTGAGAGAGGCGTGGAAAGAGTAGCAGAAGCCCAGAAATGGTTATGCTCATTTGCATGCTTGAAGATGGCCTGGTGTAGGAGGGAGGAGAAGTCTGTCTTCACTCATCTTTGCTGAAATGGAGCCTACTCTTAAAAAAAAAAAAAAAAAAACAACTCAGTGAAATATAGTTGATTTACCACATTATGTTAATTTCTGCTGTACAGCAAAGTGATTCCGTTTTATATATATATATATGTGTCTGGTAATAAAAGTGAAGAAGTTTAAGGAACACACACACATATATATACATATTATTTTTTATATTCTTTTCCATTGTGACTTATTGTAGGATACTGAATATAGTTCCCTGTGCTATATAGTAGGACCTTGCTGTTTATCCCTTCTATGTATAGTACAGTTTGCCTTTGCTAATCCCAAACTCCCAATGACCCCTTACCCACCCCCTTGGCAATCACAAATCTCTTGTTTCTGTTTCCTAGATTAGTTCATTTGTGTTGTATTTTAGATTCCACTTATATAAGTGATATCATATGGTATTTGCTTTTCTGACTTAATTCACTTAGTATGATAATCTTAGATCCACCTGTGTTGCTGTAAATGGCATTATTATTTCGTTCTTTTTTATGGCTAAGTAGTATTCCATTATATGTATGTGCCACATCTTCTTTATCCATTTCTCTGTTGATGGACATTACGTTGTTTCCATGTCTTGGCTATTGTAAATAGTGCTTCAGTAAATATTAGAGTGCATGTATCTTTTTTCCTTTTCTTCTTGGCCACACCCACAATATTTGGAACTTCCCAGGCCAGGGATCAAATTCAAGCCACAGCTGTGACCTATGCTGGGTTCTTAACCCACTGTGGCACAGTAGGAACTCTGGTATCTTTTTGAATTAGAGTTTTTTCCAGATGTATGCCTAGGAGTGGGATTGCAGGATCCTATGGAGACTCTATTTTTAGTGTTCAGAGGAACCCCCATACTGTTTTCCACAGCGACCGCACCAATTTACATTCCTACCAACTGTGTAGGAGGGTTCCCTTTTCACCACATCTTCAAATGGAGCCTAGTCTTAATTGAGGCTTCTTGTTCTCGCTCCAAAATCAATTACCCTCGATTGATAGTCATCACACATGCCTCTTTGTCTGTGGTTACACTGTGTCCTCTTGGGAATTTAGTTTAGGTTCTAGGGCTGCCGTGGACGGCCATACCGATTGTGCACTGCAAAATGGGATAAACTGCAAGTCACCTCATGGATTCTCATTATTCCCATTCATTCACAAATATTTGAAGTTCTATTAAATGCCAGGTGTTGTTCTGGACACGAGGGACTTTGCAATACACAAGATAGAGTTTCTGCCCTTGGCAATGGTGCATTTGTTCATGTCTCAAGTTTTAAGACATGAACAAATAAAGTTTAGGAAGGGAGTTCCTGTTGTGGCTCAGTGGGTTGCAAACCCAGCTAGTATCCATGAGGATGTGGGTTCAACCCCTGGCCTTGCTCACTGGGTTAAGGGTCCAGCATTGCTGTGAGCTGAGGCACAGTTCACAGATGCAGCTTAGATTCTGCATTGCTGTGGCGTGGCCAGCAGCTGCAGCTCCAATTCAACCCCGAGCCTGGGAACTTCCATATGTCGCAGGTGCAGCCTGGAAAAATAAATAAGTAAACAAACAAATAAAAAAGTAAAGTAAGTTTAGGAATTACAAAGAAGTTGCACCTGGGAGTTCAGTCCCCAGTCCCCTGCAGCAGGTTAAGGGACCCAGCATTCCTGCAGCTGCGACTCAGATTCAATCCCTGGCTTGGGAACTCCCATGGGTGCAGCCGTAAAAAAATTAAAAGAGAAGTTCCACAGGTGGGGGTGAAAGAAATGTTTGGGAGATACATTCCTATGTTCTATAATAGCACACAGGCCTACAGTCTAACAAATAGATGTTCTGTTCTTAACCACCCCCCCCATTTTGAAACTTGAGACAACAGACAATGTGTTGTATGTATACAATGGATATTTAATACAAGGTTATAAAATTAACAATGTGTTAGCTTTTGCATTTGTCCTACCAGGATGAAATGAAATTTTTAGAGACTATGAATTGCTCAATATACCGAGTAGGAATAGTCTGAAAATTTTGTTATCACATTACAAACTTAAGAATACTTTTGTGGGTTTGGTAGTGGCAGAGGGCCAGATTTTTACAAATTTAGCTCATTATTGACATTTGTGAGTCATTTTTTCCAAGACTAGGAGAGTCTTCAAAATCACAAACTTCACTATGTCACATAATTTTCCCATAAAACATAGCAAAATATTGAAATATCTTGTATCCTTACTTATTTTCTATAAGTAATTTTTAGTCCCCCCCCCCAGCTAAGAACCTTCCTTTCCTTAAACTTCTTCACTTTTATTACCAGAACTAGTGATTGGTTTTCTTTTAGGAGCCTTAAAAAAAAAAGAGAGAGAAAGAAACCTAAGAATTCAGTGTTAAAAAAAGAAACCCATGAAAGTCACTGCATTCTTGACAATGGAAAAATATAAAAACATATTGATACATTAGTCCATGAGGTAGGCCCACTCTTGGAATAAGAACCCACTTGATAACACTAGCCTCAGAGGGCTGATGACTTAAATGCAGGCTTCAGAAAATGAGAAATCACTATGAGTCATCAACCATTAGAGTCACTGAAAAGTACTGAAACAGAGAATATTAAATCCACAGATGCTAAAGTTCTTTACTACCAGAATGACAGACCCCTAGCGGGAGGGCCAATGCAGCCCCTTGCTCATCTCTGTTGCTACGGCATGCGTGAGATCAGTTCGATGGAGAAGAGGAGTGATGTAGAGAAACAGCCCTGACACACCATAAATTGGATTTTTAGCCTTCTACCGTATATCAGCTGCTATGGTTGGTTCCTAATTTGTCACAAATTCACAAATGCCCCGAATCTCCATTTCTTTCTCTTTAATGAGGGTTGCTAATTCCAGCCTCCCAGTGCAGAGGTGAAGAAGGCCTGAACCAGGGTTTCTGTGAGGTCTTGGTAAACATAAAAGCAACCCACAAAATCATGGTGTTATTATCATTCCATCAGGTATCGCTGGCTTCATATTCCTGGTTTTGTTCCTTGAGCAGAATAAAAACACCAGCTAGCTAAAATGGACACTGCGGAAAAGGTGTAACTTACTTCTTTGACAAACCACTGACAGAAGGCAGGACCAACCCATTCTCTTGCATGAATACCACAGTCTATCCAGACAGCTCTTTTGTGAGCTTGTGATCTTCTGCCCAGCTGAAAACAAGAGTATTCAGAGTCACCAAAGCAGGCTTTTGTTTTTGGATTCACTGACCAGCATAATTTAATGAGACTTCAGTATAATACTTTGCTAGAGTTGGGTTCATTAGGTAACCCCTAAAAAAGACAGATTTCCTATTGATTTCAGAAGTCCGGGCTTGTTTATGCAGAGACAATGAATTTATTGCCTTAATTACAAATCAAAGGAGTAGAAAATACACAAGGAAAAGGTAATTGCTTAAATAGGTTTGCTTCTCCATTTTAATATAATACGTGACTGTTAAATAAGAAGCTAAGTGTTTTCCCTTACTCCTTCCTCTCCTGGCCCTTTCTCTGCATCCTCCTCCTTCCCATGCAAGAAATCAGAAATATTCCCAAAGAACATCTATTAAAGAAATAGCTACGTCTTACAGGTGGACAAAATAATATTTAATTACAAGACGGAAACCCAAGACAATTTAGTTTGTAGAATCATGTGACAAATTTTCTTTATCAATCCTATTATATCGATTTCATTTATAACATGGTCTCTAACCTAGTAATCAAGAGGTGGTTTTCGACATCATATTTACAGGGGATCTAGTTTTCATTCATTCATTACTTCTCACAACTAATACCTTGGAAACTCTTTTTCATGTGAGACCCATGGCTGGGTCCTGGCAATTCAAAGATGAGAAGACGAGGAAATTTATATGCTGGTGGGAAGGGCAGACATATGAGCAATTAATCATTATAACATGATTATGCACAAGTTACTTTGGGAACATGGGGTTGCTATGTCTAATTTTTGCAGAGCAAAAGAAGGATTCTCAGAAGAGGAACCCTTGAGTATTTGAGCAAGACTTGAAGCTTGCCTGGCAGACACGTGGAAGAAGGCATCTCAGGCTTGGCAGACAATCTGAGCAACAGCTTCTGGGCTATGAGGAAAGAAGGGCCAATGAAGCTGGACACAGAGGCAGAGAATGCATGAAATTCCTAGGTACTATGTTAAAGAGGTAAGATTTCATTCTGTATTCTCTGGAAGGGGTGTGTGTGTGTGTCTGTCTGTCTCACGGGGATGTTCAGTAATGAGGTCATAACTACAAAAGGTCCAGAAATAAGCCAGGGCCACAGCAGTGAGGACAAGCAAAGCTGTGGTGACACATCCAGAAGACATGTGAAGAAAGAATCTTCCATTCCTCGTGATAGACTCAAAGTGGTGAGAAGTAGGAGAGGAACTGAGGCTGATGCTTGTGTTTCCTGACCAGGAGCACAGGGGCACCGTTCTGATTCTGAGGTCCTTCGGTGATGATGGAGATGCAAATGGCCAGGAGGCAAGGAGGTAAGAATTTACAGCTCCGGAGAGCAGGCGCCCCTGTAGAGAAAAGTCTGGAATGATTGCTGAAGCTGTGGGGGTAGACATGCCCACTCGGAGAGGGCTGGGAGCGTGAGAGCACAGCTGAGGAGAGAATCCTAGGGTTACCAGCATGTAAGGGAAGGACCAGGGGAAAGGGGCCAGTGAAGGAGCCCGGAGGCGATGGTCAGAGGAGGGAGGAGGACCCACTAGGGTTGTCATAGAAGTTCCAGGGGTGTGGTGGGCAAAGGCCAGTGAGCCAAGGTCTGAAGGGTTGGTGTGGAAGTTGAGACAGCGATACAGGGAGATCTTCTTAGATGTTTGGCTGAGAAGGGATGGAGAGCTCTAAGTCAGGAGCTAGAGGAGAACACAGGTTCAAGGGCGGATACCTTCTTACACATGTGTAGTTTTGTGTTGGTTCGTCGTAAGCAGCCTTACCTCACAAAGGTCATTATTTTTGAAGGGCATCCGTCACTCTGAATATGTTAGAAACGGTATTCTTTGGCATACTCAATAGCAAAACTTAAACATGATTCAGAATCCTAAGGGGATTTTTTTTTCCCTTAAATTACCAAATGATGTTAAATATGAGACTCTATGAAAGACCGTTGCTTTTCCCCATAGGTCAAAGCTGAAAAAGACGAATGTTTAGTAAACATCTCTTTAGTCACTGATTTCTTATTTTTACCTTTAAAACAAAAAGAGATCTTCCCTCATAGGATTTCCCAATAGAGAACACGTGAATGAGGCCTGGATGAGTTTTGTTCAGATGGCGCATCCAATTTTGAATCTAAAAGCAAATAAATAAAAACCATGTCAGACTCTCACAATTATGAAGCTTTTGGGAAACAGAGAAACAAAGGATAATGAAAAGACAACAGTAGGTCTTGGAACTCCAAAAGCACACGTGGAATATGAAATTGAATGAAAAACCAATTTTGTAGTCTTAATTTTCTCCAGGATACTTAAAATTACAGTTCATTTTCTGCCTTTATAGAGAGTAGCTTTGTGTCCTTGTATTGTTCCCTTTTTAAAACACACTTTCTCTTATTTGTCATTAATATCTTGGTGGCAGAATCTTACAGAAAATTAATCAATGTGTTCTGGGTTCTTTTTTAAAAATCAAAAATGATTTCCATTTCCTTGCAAGTATTTAAGAGGAAAAGAAAGGAATCAGTTTCAGGAAAACCATCCCAACTATTTGCAAGTGTTTATTTAAAGTCCTGGGTATTGTCATTGGCCACTGAACAGAGGATGTTAAGGAGAAGGCATCATGTTTTGCGCTTAAAGATTATTTTACCAGCCATACCACATACTGGAGGACATACTCTGAATAATGTTCCTCAGTAATAGCGATCCATTTGCATTGATCCATTCACACATGTTTATCTGTCATCAAGACAAGATATTTTTGAGATGGATAAATGAGGCACTTAGAAAGATGGGTGACATTTCGACTTAAAAGCCCAATAAAGGAGAAAGGAGGTCACACAAAAGTGTCCCAGGATTCCATGATGTGAAAAAGTCTGTTCTGAAAAAAATGATTCGGGAAAGTACCCGTATTTTTCTTTTCTTTCTATTCTTAGTCTAACGAACAGGATACATATACATACTTTTCTGTATACGTATGTATACGTACATACCTTTATTAATACATTTTGACTTTTTTTCTAGTGCACGTTAGTTGTACTTTCATGTGTCAAGTTATCGCAATTCTTTCCATTGCTTCTAATTTCAAGCTTCTAAAAAGTATGTTAAAAATGAAATATGGAGAAATAATTTTGAAAGAACATTGCTATCAAGAGAACCAAAAATTCTCTTTAAGAGTATAACAGGATCTGGGATTTCTCCTGTGGCACGGTGGGTTAAGGATCTGGCATTGTGACTACAGTGGCTTGGATTGCTGCTATGGCATAGGTTCGATTCCTGGCCCAGGAACTTCCATATGCCACAGGTGCAGCACCCTCCCCGCAAAAAAACCCAAAAGAATATATGAGATCTCATTAATTCTATGACTAGCATTACTTTGCTCAATTCAGGAGAAGCATGAAAAAATATGTGTTTTCATTGATTCATTCCATCAACAACCATCTATCTGGAAGTCTCTATTTGCTTGCTAGTGGGCAAGAAAGCACTGGCCTATCCCCATGGCACCTGCAGCTTATTAGGAAAGAGAGACATTAATCAAATAATCATACAATTACATAACTAAAAGCTATGATAGGTATCACATCCATGTACTAGGAGGGGTTGAGGGCGGGGAGGTCTGACCCCCATAACTGAGGTGGGCTAGGAGAGAGGAAACAGCTACTCTCTTGCTTAAACTGATATTTGAAGAATAACTAGTCATTGCCCAGGTGTACAGTAGTGGTGGTGGGATGGGGGTCCCTGTGTTTTCCAGATAAAATAAATTGCAGCAAGCTCAAAAGCCCTCAGGTCCCACAAATGAAGCTTGGTTTAGGGAGGTCTCAACTTGGCAGAAGGTATGGGGCAAGCATCAACATTCACCCTCCCCCTCAACCAGTCCATTGGCCTCAAACTCTGGCTACTTCTACCTTCCATGGATTTTTAGTTAGTGTGTTTATACCGGTAATTACGATCAGCCCTGCATATCCACGGAGGCAGAACTGGTGGATACAGAGGCCTACTGGGCGAGGCCACTAAACACAAGGGACTCAGGATCTGCAGGGGCTTCTGAATGCAATCTCCTTTGGGTACCGAGGGGCAACTGTATAGCAACTTCCCCGCCCTCTTCCATTGCACTTTGTAAATCTGGTAAAATTAAAATAATTTTGTTCTTTCTTCTATAGCCATGAAAGGCTTAATAGAAAAGAACTGAGGTATTGGGGCAACATAAGAACTGTTTGGATTCTTCATCTCGCTCCTGCTTCTGTCCTTACAGTTCTCTCCCAATCCTGGGACCTATGTATGAAAATTCCCCTGTAAAAATGCAACGAAAGCTCTTTTGATGACATACTTCTTCTAAGGAGTGATAAACTTCATAATTATATCCGGAGGCGGACCTTCGTCTCCTCTGGGTTTGCAAACTGCTTCCCTTTTCCAGTGCTTTCTGAAGATCTTCTATGAGGATCCTGGATGTGAAATGACAGACATGATGACAATGAAATGAAGATAATATAAAAATGAGTCAATATCAAAAGAAAATCATAGATCTAGGAAAAGGATAGTGAAGGAAATGGGGGACCGTGGAGACGGACACGTCTGAAAATACCCAAGGTTGGGAAGATGTTCTTTTTCAGAAAATAAAAACTGTTAAGGAAATGGAAAAATTAATAGAAAATGTAAAATAACAGGCTGAGGTTCCCAAGTAATCATGACACTAATAGTCATTACCACTGACGGAGCAGCCACGAGAACTGAATGATGGGATGGTGATGGGATGGGAACATTCACCACTTGGCAGGCACCTGTGCTGTGCACTTTATTTACTTGATCTTGGTTAACAACCCTATGAGGTAGATGTTATCTCCATTTTACAGCTTGAGCCTCCAAAGGGTAAAGGACTTGCCAAAATCACTTCTATGGTGAGTGCTGAACCAGAATTTGAACTTGGTATGTGAACCCAAATTCCAGTCTTTAGACTCAAGGTCAGTGTGACATTATGAAAAATGAAGCAAGTCAGTTCCCTACTCCCTGGCCAAACCCTCCTTTTTCTGCTGCTTCTCTCTGTCCCCATGCCTTTTGTCATTGCAAGGCTTTTCTCATGTCATCACCCAGCACACTTGACCCAAACTCAGAGAGAAAAGGGAAAGAAGTTAGACAGTGAGAGACAAACATCATATGATATCCCCTCTATGTGGAATCCCCCCAAAAGGACACATATGAACTTATTTGCAGAACAGAAAGAGACTCACAGATTTTGAAAACAAACTTATGGTCACCAAAGAGGACAGGAGTAGGGGTTTGGGACTGGCATATGCACACTGTGGTATATGGAATGCTTGGCCAACAGGGACCTGCGTATGCTGGGATGAGCTATGTGGGAAAAGAATCTGAATGAGAGCACCGACTCTTAGCCACCACACCACCAGAGAGCATCAAAAAGAATCTGAATGAGAATGGATGTGTGTACACTTGGTTGCACAGCAGAAATTATTACATCAGAAATCAACTATACCTCAATAAAACTTTTAAAAATGAAAAAAAGAAAAACGAAGCTACAATCTTCAAGAGGAAATGGAAGAAATATCCCAGAGTCAGAAAAAATGAATTTCATTGCCTACCACTATCAAGAAGACCAGGAGAAGACAAGTTCAGATAATCCAAGCGAATGTGCTTGGAAACTGAAGGCTGAGGCCAGGGTGATGGATTCCAGGGTCACTGATAAGTGTGGAACCAGCTCCGGGTGGAGTCACTGGTATTCTTGATGAGACATGTGAGCTAGGTATAGGCTTGTCTCCCCAATACACACCCATCTCCTCTAACTAGAGCCTCATGAAGTAACAAGGAGCTCACTCATTTACATAAAGGTATTTAAGAGTCCCTCAGTGATTTTCCTGGGACTGGCAGGCAGCTAAAAAAACTTCCAAAAGAACTTGTGGCTTAGGAGTTCCTGTTGTGGTTCAGCATGTTATGAACCCGATTAGCATCCATGAGGATGAGGGTTCGGTCTCTGGCCTGGCTCAATGGATTAAGGATCTGGTGTTGCCGTGAGCTGCAGTATAGGTTGCAAATACAGCTTGGATCTGGTGTGGCTGTGGCTGGCGGTTGCAGCTCCGATTTGACCCCTAGCCTGGGAACTTCCATATACCTAAAAAGCAAAAAAAGGGGGAAAAAAAGAAAGGAAAGAAAGAACCTGTGGCTTGATGGTTTCCTTGCTATTAAAAAAAAATGTAATGGCATCGTAAATGACTCTCAGAGTTGACCTATAGGGGCCACTTAATAAGGAAATTATCTTGAATTTCTGGAATAAAACCTTTTTGGTCCATGAAGGAAGTAGATTTACTTAACATCATGCTGGGTGTAGGACATTCCTTTTGATTTGCCAAGTACCCACTGTGGACAGATAACTTAATCAGGAATTTATCATCAGTTTACTATTCTTTTTTTTTTTTCATATTAACAATGAATTTTATTTCAGTTATAGGTGTACAAAGATCATAAGTCAATACGATAGATTTTGTGTCCCAAACCCACAGTGCATCCCCCCACCCCCCAGATTGTCTTATTTGAAAAACCAAGGTTTTCCAAAATCTGTGAGTCATTGTCTGTTCTTCAAAGAAGTTCGTTGTGTCTCTTTAG
>PVHT021183584.1:10947064-10959822 GCA_004024745.2 Catagonus wagneri
GTATCTCTGTGCATAGGTATCAGACCTTCTGAAAGCTCACCTGGTGATTTTAATGTATTGTCAGGCACCAGTTTAGTCAAACAATCTGGAAACTGCCTCTCAGCAGCACTATTCAAAATAGCCAAGACCTGGAAATAAACCTAAATGTCTATCAACAGACGAATGGATAAAGAAGATGTGGTACGTATACACAATGGAATACTATTCAGTCATAGAAAAGAACAAAGAAATGCCACTTGGAACAATATAGATGCAACTTGAGATTATTATCCTAAGCAAAGTAAGTCAGAGAAAAACAAATACCATATGCTATCACTTACATGTGGAATCTAAACTATGGCACACATGAACATATCTACAAAACAGAAACAGGTTCACCTTGTGGTTGCCAAGGGGATGGGGGCCCGGGGAAGGATGGAGGTGGAGGTTGGGATTAGCAGCTATTACATACAGAGTGGCTCAAAAATAAGGCCCTACTGTACAGCACAGGAAACTATATTCAATGTCCTATGAGAAATCATAATGGAAAAGAATATGAAACAGAATGTGTATATATGTACAACTGAATCACTTTGCTGTACAGCAGAAATTAACACGGCATTGTAAATCAACTAGGCTTCAATTTTTAAAAACGGAAGACAGTATCAGAATCCAGCTGGTCCTCTGTTCCTCTTCCCTCCCCTGGGTGTCTGTGCTGGATGCGGACAACTGCCCCTCAGCATCCATCCCTCCTTCTCTGGCCGTCCTGGTCTGAAAGCGCTGGGAAACTGAAAAGCCCCCATCTCCACTCTCGTGCAGCTGTGGTTCTGGGTACGAATTTACTAACTCTGACAAGAGAGCAGTTTAAGAACAGTCGTCTCCTGCTGCTGTTGCTGCGGCCCCGTCCAGGTCGCAGAGATGTGACTGCTCAGTGGCTGTCAGGTGGCTGGGCTCAGAACTCCAGGGTCCGGTCCCCAGCTTCCTGGCACGAGAGGCCATTACGGTTAACGAAGGTGGAGGCAGGAAGAATGCAGCCACAGCTCCCGCCCTCTGGACTGTCACACGAGGGGGAAGAAGATGTCTATTTCCCTTAAGTCACAGTGTTTTGGGGTCTGTTATGGTGGGTGTCTCCCCCCAAATTCATATGTTGAAGTCCTAACCCCAATCTGAGAGGAACTCTAGGACGCCAGACTGTGACCTTAGTTAGAAACGGGGTTGTTACAGGTGTAATTCATTCAGATGACCCGATGAGGATGGGCCCTAATTCAGTGTCACTGGAGTCCTTACGAAAAAAGGGAAATCAGTTCAGTCTGGGAAGACGAAGAAGTTCTGGAAATAGATGGGGCCGGTGGTTGCACAACAGTGGGAAAGTACTTAATGGCACTGAATGGTATGGCTGAAATGCTAAATTTTATGTACATTTTAGCACAGTTAAAAAATACAGGTGGGGGTTAGAATTAGGACACAAAGACAGATACATGCAGAGGAAAGATGATACGAAAAGAAGGGAGAAGACAGCCACGTACCAGCCAAGGATAGAGGCCTGAGACCCTGATTTCAGACTTCCAGCCCACAGAATAGGGAGACAATCAACCTTTGCATTTTTTTTCTTCATTTTTTTTCTTTTTTTGCTTTTTAGGGCTGCACTTGTGGCATATGGAGGTTCCAATGCTGGGGGTCGATTTGGAGCTGCAGATGCCAGCCTACACCACAGCCACAACAATGCAGGATCTGAGCCAAATCTGCAATCTACACCGCAGCTCACGGCAAAGCCTGATCCTTAACCCACTGAGGGAGGCAGGATCGAACCTGCATCCTCATGGACATTAGTCGGGTTCGTTACTGCTGCACCACAATGGGAACTCAGTCACCCTCTGTTGTTCAAGACCCCCTGGTCTGTGGTACTTTGCAGCCCTAGCAAACTAATTCGGGGTCTCTGTTCAGGAGCTCAGACTGTACCTTAATACAGACCCCGAGAGACCCACCTGAAAATAAATGTGATGTGGCCCAACTTTCCTTGTCAGAGAGGCAACTGGAAACCTCTGTGTTGATGAGAAGCCCATGAAATGGAGCCCCCAAATGGCTTTGGAACTGTTCTTTATGGCTGATTATTATTCCCACCCCAACTGTGTGTCCTCCTAAAATAGTGACTAGATCTGCTAGGAACTTTCCAAGTCATGTCATCACTTAGTACAAAACCACCTCCCCAAAGCTTCCAAGGGTGGAGGGAGGGGGTTCAGAACATGAAATTCCATTACAGGTTTTTACCGGTACTTAATTTATAAAGTGATTGAAAAAAAATTGAATGACAAAACGAATCATTTCATGTCATGTTTTTTAAGAAGGGTTGATCCCCTAGGGGTCAGACACATGGGGTCACATTATCTCTGCTCTAA
This sequence comes from Catagonus wagneri, assembly GCA_004024745.2. Lineage (NCBI taxonomy): Eukaryota > Metazoa > Chordata > Mammalia > Artiodactyla > Tayassuidae > Catagonus > Catagonus wagneri. Next base: position 10,949,440 of record PVHT021183584.1, read on the forward strand.
AGACTATAGGAGTTTCTATTGTGACTGAGAGGTTAATGAACCCAACTAGGCTCCATGAGGACGCTGGTTCGATCCCTGGCATCGCTCAGTGTGTTAAGGATCCGGCGTTGCCGTGAGCTGTGGTGAGGTCACAGATGCGACTCAGATCTGGCGTTACTGTGGCTGTGGTGTAGGCCAGCAACTGCAGCTCTGACTCGACCCCTAGCCTGGGAACCTCCATATGCTAAGGGTGTGGCCCTAAAAAGACAAAAGAAAAACAAAATAATAAAGATGAGTATAGCTATACATTACGGAGTGTTGTACCGAGTAAATGATAATCCTCAGGAAATACCCCAGGCTACAATAATAAAAGTCAATTAAAATGATCTCCATCTACCAGCCCTCTAGAATTTAACTGACTCTCATGTGGTCTTTTATTGGGACCAACAAAATGAGTAATTCTAAATGACTGCTCTCCGGGAGGAGACAACTGGTTTAAAATCCTCATCTTTTTAGACGCTCTTCTTGACATCAAGGGTGATATTTTATATGCTATCAGTTCCACATGACCTACATGGAACGGCAGGAAAGAGAGATGTGTGGAAATAAACGGTAGTCTTTTCTTCCACCTAATAATTGATGAAATATGGGAGCTGTTGCCGAGCTCCAACAGATACGGGCTCTTTCCTGCCAGGCATTCAGAGACTCAGAGCACGCCTTCAAAGCTACAGCACCCGCCAAGCTGTGTTCAGTACCAACAAGAGCTTTACGCATGCCTCTGACTCCACCCTGTCGTGGGAGCACAGACACAACACCTTCCTGCAGAAAGCCCATCAGGACTTTAGCGAGGCTGTAGCTATACCGGTGGCAGGGAAGTATCTGCGTGGACTGGGGAGGGATGTCACGGCCCCTTTGCAGCCCATGACCCAGCCTGCCACGGAGACTCCCCGAGCCCTCGACCCTTCCCAGGCCTTGCCGGACACCACCGGGGTCTCTGTGTCCGCTTTGGCAGTACAACCGCTCGCTACACAGTTGGAGTAGTGGAAGCCAGTCACTTGCATTCATCCTCCTGGCCCCGAAAGCCTAGGGCTCCAAACAAGAGGCAAGTCTCTTCTCCCCATCTCGTGGACTCACCAGCCTGCATTTCTCCCCCCGGATTGGGCACCGACCCTGCATCTCTTCACCACCTCCCTTCCCTGGCGCCTGCCGGAACCCCTCTGGCCTTGTATATACAACCCCTGCATCCTCCAGGCTTTTCGGAGACCTCCCTCCTCTCATATTCTGGCCCTCACAGAAACTGCACTCTCTCAAAGACGCAGATTCGGCGGCGGCTTTCTCTTCTCCCACTTCTCCTCCACGGGGCCAGAGCGGAGGGGGGCAGTCTCCTGGCCGTGCTTCCCCATTAATCTTCTAGCTTCCGGGGAAAAATCTCACCCTCCCTTGAGCATTGTGCCATTCCTGTTTGCTTACCTCTAACTTCTGCCTCCTCCCTGGTTCTACCTGTACCAGGGGCGCGTTCGCTTTTTCCACCTCTAACCTTGCCTTCAGCCAAGGAGATTCGAGACTGCTTGGCTGGGTTTGGGATTAGCCTAGGCGCACTACTGTGTATGGCAGGGATGGTCAGTGGGGACCCGCTGTAGAGCACAGGGAGCTCTACCCAATATTCTGTGATGACCTATATGGGAAAGGAAGCTGAGAAAGAATGGGCATGTGTGTAAATGAATCACTGTGCTGTACAGCGGAAATGATCACAACACGGTAAATCACCTATGCTTCAGTAAAACTTTCAAAAATGAAAAAGAGAAACCCCTAGAACAATGTTCATCGGCTATAATACTGACCATCATTATTCCTGGGAAACTGGATGATTTTTTAACTTTCTTCTTTGCAGCTCATGGCAATGCCTGATCCTTAACCCACTGAGCGAGGCCAGAGATCAAACCTACATCCTCGTGGATACTAGTCAGGCTTGTTAACCACCAAGTACAACGAGAATGCCCTCAAATGTTTTTTGTTTCTTCTTGACTCCTGTGACTATCTTTTGCCCGTTCCATTCTTACTGCTTAACTATTCCTTCAAACAAACAAACAAACAAACAAACAAACAAACCCCTTAGCACATCCAACTTTGTCTACTCCATAACTGAAGCCTTGGAGTCATCCTTGAGTTCTTCCTCTTCTGCCTGCATCCAAACAAGGGCAGAGTCCAGGTGGTTTTGCTTCTGAAATCCTTTCTGCAATTCTCTCTTCCTCCTATCTGTCCTGACTCTGGGGCCTTGTTCTCTCTCACCTAGATCACAACTGTTGTCTTCTTCTGCCCCTGCACCCCGATTTCATGTGGCCCCTCGCTTACCTCCTCTAGCTGTGCAGCATCTCCCACAGGGTGAGGTCTGATCTCCTAACTCTGAACAGCAGGCTTCCCAGCATCTCTGCCTTGCACTTTGTACACTAATGACACTGAACTACACTAGTTCCCTGCTTCTTACCTTGGCTGGCACGGTCCTTCTCAGCCTTCAAGGTCCCAAGTCTCATCCTTTGTCTCAATGATGTGGCTCCTGCAGAGTCTAGCTTTTTTCTCACCCTGCCTCCCGCTCCACCTTCCAGGCATTGATAAGCTACTGTCTCCTTTCCTTACATAGTAAAATCCTTCTACGTTTACACTGAGTACTTGGAGGTAATGGTGAAGTGATCGGGAAGTGTGGTCCCTAGCCTCCCCCATTACACTAATAAGCAGCTCATGAAAGGCGAATATAACTGTTATAGTCATGATGCTTTCCCCAGTGTGAAACATAGTACCTGAAACACCGCTGTTGGTGCCCAGCAAATGACCTGAATGCAGTCATCATGCAGTTCAATGGAACACAAATGAATTAAGCCGTGAAAAAGAATGCTTACTTGTACTGGATGCTGGTTTCCCGTAGGAAGGCTAACAGGGCTCGGGACCCATTTTGCGGAATGTGGACGTCAGTAACTGTTCCCGCTGATACATAGAAGATACTGCTGGGCTGCCACAGGTCCACCTGTAGTGCAGGAACCAACCTATAATTCATATTCCGTGCAGGTGGGGAAAGATCCATGTCACAATGTCAAACACGTTATCTTGTTTGCATACAGCAAAACTAAACACATTTTAGAATTAGACTCAAGGCTTACACCATCAGGGTAAAACTCCTATTGACTTCGAATTTAGTGTCCTAATATCACATCCATATAGAATCTCACAATTTATACATAATAGAATCTGCTAACTTACAAGTAATAAAGACCAACACATTAATGTTAAATGAGATAGTTTTAAGCATGACTTTGATTTTGTTTAAAATTACTTATTGCACAGTTATTGGATAATAAGAAGAAAGAGAAAGATATGAACGACGCTTGCTATTCCTACACAAGCAAACCGTGGTAGCTTGACAATGCTTGGTGACTTTAAGTGGAGTGCCTCTCCTGTTGCCACCTCCTCCCACAACCCGTGCCATTCGCCAGTTCCTATGCAGTCTTCACATGTCAATAGAAACACCCCTTTCTCAGGGGAAACCTGTCAGCTAGGATAGGGCTCCTTGTCGGATTTCTTAGAGCACCTCATGCTTCTTTCATTACGTAACTGCCTCTCACCAGGACGTAAGCTCCATGAGAGCAAAGGATTTGTCCACTTGGTTACCACCCTGTTCCAAGTGCCTAGAACCATGCCTTGTGGATATTAGCAACACAACCATGATTTGCTGCATGAGTGTAGACCCCACGGAATAATTCACCATACACTCATCACATGTTGGGTGTTTTTTAGGAAAGCAAGAGCCATGCTGGTTTGGCTTACGGTAGTGTCCCCAGTGCCTTGCCCAGTGCTCCATGCCTGGTAGGAGCTGTACATTCATTGAAAGGATGGCTGAACTCAGCTGAGATGGAGAAGAGCCCCATCTTCTGTTCAAGCCAAGAGCTACCTTTTCAATTAGGCACAGTTTGTCTTCACGGCCATGTGCGTGTCTTCCTGCATTTCTGGTCTTAGTCTGTTGCAGGATCTTGATCTCTGCAAAGACCTTCTCTGATAAGGTTTAGTTACTTTATCTTCACTTATGTGTCAGTGTGCGTGTTCTACTAGGGAACTCTAGAAGACAAAAATACTTTGTGACTCAAGGAAATACATCTCTGGTGGTATAGTTTCTTCTAGAACAGGGTAGAGAGGCATTTATCTGGGGGACAAAGAGTTTACCTGTTTTCTTTCAAACAGCTGACTCCTTCACTAACTTGCAAGGGCAACTCTGACTCAGCTAACTTGCTAGTCCGACAAGCGTGGGACAACAGAAGTGCAGGGCTGGGAGGGATGCTGAGAGGTCATTCCACCCATCTGTCAGCCCTTGGGCAAGGATACATCCAGGACTGAACCAAACTGTCCCTAGTGGAGGCATCTAAACCATATCTTTTGTTTCCCAAAAAGGAGAGTCGACAATATCCCAATTTAACTCAGATCCACATTTAACAAGATTGTCAGACATTTTCTTAACCTTTTTCACTGAAGAACACTTTCGTCTCTTTCTTGTTTCATTCTTCGGTGAGGAATGGCTGGTTTCTTGCCTTTGTGAGATAAAGCACATTTGTATCTTCCACTTGTCTTTATAGGTTAGGTTTTCTAATCCTTTAATCATCTTTGCCTCTAAACCCACTACAGAGATGGAGTTTGGTATTAAAGTATATCACCTAATACCTGCGGAGATGAAGAAATTGTGCTGAATTTAGAGGGTGGAGAGACACAGGAACCTGAAATATCTGAATAACCACTCTGGTGATGAGTCCGTAAATGTTGTTTTCTGGGGCATATGCTAAAATAAGAACCTTCATCCCACAGAAGAGTGTAGCTCCCTCACAGGAAAATTCTATGGAAGAAACAAACCCTATGACCTGACCTGGAGAAAGCTTCCTGGGAAACGTCACCAGAAAGCAGTTGGTCTGAAAGAAACTGACAAAAAAGAATTTGCAAAAATTGGAAACTTCATTTTGTTTTGATATTAGGAAAGTAAATTAAAAGGAATGATCAGCTTTTCTCCAGTAATCTATTAGGGGAAGGGTGCTTGGATAAGTAACATGGATATCTCAGTCTGGGGGGCAGGCAGATGCCTGTATCAAGATCATGCTCATGTGAGATTTGTAAGGTGCCACCCACTTTATAGGTATTTTTCATCTTATCAATAACACTTTGAGAGAAGAGTTAATTATAGATATATTTCATGAACAAGAAGACTCAGGTTTACAGAGGTGAAGTCACTTTCCCAAAGAGGCATAGGCACATGCAATGGTGACACAAGATATGACTAACTCCAGTGCCCATAATTTACAGACTGGGTAAATTTCTCAGGACTTCCCGAGACTATCCCAGAATAAGAAGCAAATTCTAACTTTCTGACTTAGTGTTTGAGGGGGTCTGGTTGGTGGACCTCACACCCTGGACTTTCCTGTTAGGTTTTTGTTTTGTTTTGTTTGTTTGCCTTATTAATTATATGAAGGTATTTCAAAATTCTAATCAGCTCACTTTGAGAAGATTAATATCAATCATTTCCTTAGGGTCTGACCCCATTTGGGTAAAGTGATGAACAGTCTCTGAACTGGAAAGCGGGTTGACCCTCATTCATGACAAAGTATCGGCAGCCTGGTCAGGATGGCCTAAGGCCACTTGCCAACCGATGGTCTCAGGTCTTCACTGCCAGTAGCTATCTGATATTGCAAGGAAAAGATGCTCCTTTGCAGAGGCTTCTGGCCTTAGAACCTGGTGGTTGTTCCTACACGTTTCTTTCCTTATATGACTACCAGCCACAGTCAGGTCTATTTAAGAGGAGGAGGCACCTTAGTGTGAAGGTCAATAGCATATGCTTGGGAATCCAACGTCATTGTGCTGGAATACTAGCTTTGGCAGCACTGGCTGTGTGACTTTGGAGGAGGGTATAACATTTCAGAGACTTGGTTCCCTTAGCTCTGTTGTGAAGATAATTTAAAAGGTTACCCACAGGTTTTTTTGGGTAAGAGTAACTAGAACAATAGAAGTAAAACACATATCAGAGAGTCTGACACATAGTGACCACTCAAAAACTATGAACTATTTGTTATTATTGTTGTTATTGTTATCTGGAAAGTATATGGGTGGCTAACATGGTGGAGCAGGAAGACCCTGAGCTCACCTCCTCCCAAGGGTCCAGCGAAATTACAGCTATTTACACAGAAGCTATCGATGAGAGTGGCCTGAACGCTAGCAGAAAATATTCTTCACAACTGAAGATATAAAGAAGGAACCATGATGAGACGGGGTGGAGATGGGTATAGTTAAGACCCACTGCTTTGGGTAGGTGACCCACGAATAGGAGAATAATCACAACCGCAGGGGTTCTTTCCAAGAAACAAGGGGTCCAAGCCTCACATCACTCACACCAGGCTGTGGCAGAGAAAGTTGAGCCCCCAGAATGTCTGACTTTGAAGGCCAGCATAACTGGGACTCCCCCTGGACATGAAGACGCTGACAGCAGCCAGTTTGGGGAATTCATGGCACCATGAGGACACTGCTGGTGGCAAAATCCATTTTGGAACCCCCTGCCCCACAGACTATTAGTATGAGGTGCTTACCTGCCCACCAGGTGGTCAGCACTAGTCCTGGGTCCCACTCCCCCCGACCCCTAGGCCCTACAACCAGCTGTGCCTGGACCTGGCCGTGCTCACCTGTGAGCTGGCAGCTTTCCCATGAGGCAGTGCCTGGTAGCCATCCCCACCAGACTGCCCACAGTAGTTGGCTCCATCACAACAGAAGCAGCCACACAGTCCTGCTAGGAGTGCCCCTAGAGCGTATGGCTCTGGTGACCAGAGGGGACTGCACTGCTGGTACATGGAGGACATTTCTTACAAAGGATCATTTATCCATGATGGAGAAACATAATCAGCCTACCTAATGTAGAGAAGTAAAAACAAAATTAGGCAAAATGAGACAACTGAAGAATATGTTCCAAATGAAGGAACAAGATAAAACCCCAGAGGAAAGACTAAGCAAGGTGGAGATTAGCAATCTACAGGATAAAGCGTTCAAAGTAAGGATCTCAGTGGTGCTCATCAAACTCAGGAGAAGAACGGATGAACACAGGGAGAAGTTTAACAGAGAGTTAGAAAATATGAAGAACCAAACAGAGCCGAAGACTACAATAAGTGAAATTAAAAATACACTAAAACAAATCAACAGCAGATTAGATGACACAGAGGCATGGATCAGTGAACTGGAGGAGTAGTAGAAATCAACCAAGGTGAACAGAAAAAAAAAGGAATTTTTTAAAAATGAGGATTGTTTAAGAGATCTGTGGGATAATATGAAGCATACTAAGATTCACATTATAAGTGTCCGAGAAGGAGAAGAGAGAGAGAAAGGGGCAGAGAAGTTATTTGAAGAACTGATAGCTAAAAAATTCCTCAACCTGCAGAAGGAAACAGACATGCAGGTCTAGGAAGCCCAGAGAGTCCAAAGAAGATGAACTCAGAGAGGTCCACAATAAGACACATTGTAATTAAAATGGCAAAAGTAAAGGATAAAGAGAGAATATCAAAAGTATCAACGGAAAATCAACTAGAAACTAGAAGATCAACAAAGGAATTCCTAGAAGATTATAAACTGACTTTTCAGCAGAAACTCTACAGGCCAGAGAGAGTGGCATGATATATTTAAAGCAATAAAAGGAAAAGACCAACAACCAAGAATGCCTGACAAGGCTATCTTTCAGATCTGAAGGAGAGATAAAGAGTTTTACAGCCAAACAAAAGCTAAGAGTTCAACACCAGAAAGTCAGCTCTGTAAGAAATGCTAACGTGACTTTTCTAAGTAGAAGGGGCCACAACCAGAACAATGAAAATGATGAGCAGAAAAATCTCATTGGTAAAGGCAAATATACAGTAAAGGTAGTAGATCAACCACTTATAATAAAGCTCATAGGGGAGTTCTCTTGTGGCACAGTGGGTTAAGAACCCAGTGTTGTCACTGCAGCAGCTCTGGTCACTGCTGTGGTATGGGTTCAGTCCCTGACCCGGGAACTTCCACATGCTGTGAGGTCAGCCAAAAGTAAAAGATAAAGCTCACAGAAAGGTTAAGAAGCAAAAGCAGTAAAATGATCTATATCCACAACAAATAGTTAAGGGATGCGCAAAACAAAAAGATGTTATATATGAAGTCAAAACCATTAAGAGCTGGGTGTCGGGGCGGGGGGTGGGGTGCGTTCCTGTCGTGGCGCAGTGGAGAAGAAGCCGACTAGGAACCAAGAAGTTGTGGGTTCGATCCCTGGCCTTGCTTGGTGGGTTAACGATCTGGCGTTGCTGTGAGCTGTGGTGGAGGTGGCAGACGTGGCTCAGATCTGGCGTTGCTGTGGCTGTGGTGTAGGCCAGCAGCTGTAGCTCCGATTAGACCCCTAGCCTGGGAACCCCCATATGCCACAGGTGTGGCCCTAAAAAGCAAAAACAAAAAACAAAACAAAACAAGAAGAGCTGGGTGGGGGGAGTAAAAATGAAAAGTTGGAATGCTTTTAAGACATCATCAACTTAAAAAAAAAAATCTCATTTATGTACAGATGGTTACATATGAACCTCATGGTAACCACAAACCTAAAATCTGTACAGATGTGCATGTGAAAAAAAGGAAAAGGGGGTTCCTGTTGTGGCACAGTAGAAACAAATCGGACAGTAAACATGAGGTTTGATCCCTGGCCTCGCTCAGTGGATTAAGGATCCGGAGATCTGGCATTGCTGTGGCTGTGTTGCAGGCCAGCGGCTGTAGCTCTAATTCGACCCCTATCCTGGGAACCTCCAAATGTCATGGGTGTGGCCCTAAAAAGCAAATAAATAAATAAATAAATAAATAAATAAATAAATAAATAATAAAAAAGGGAAAGGAATCCAAACATAACACTAAGAATAGTTATCAGATCACAGGGGAAGTGAAAATCCTAACTGCAGTGTGGCCAACAAGTGTGAGGTGATATCTTACCTGTGGTTTTAAAGTGCTCTTTCTGGTAGCTTTTCAGTGCCCAACTCTTACTATAAATGTGTAGTCAAGACTCACCAGATATTTGTTAAAATCCTCCAACAGGAAGCAGAGATACCAGATAATAGAAAAGAGGAGTTAAGAGGAAAAAAAGATAATGCAGGGAGGACAGCAGAAGACGATTTCAGAGAAACTGTAATTAGTAAGTACAATGACTGTTTCTGAGGCAAGGGAAGAAATAGTTAAGAACAGCAAAATTCTTTAAAAAAGGAACAATTTGAGAATTAAGAAGAGCAGAAAGTTATAACCCAATAGCATGATTAGAAAATAAACTTGAGAAAATTTACCAAGGACAACTTGGTAAAAAAAAGATGAAAAATAAAGAAAATATCCTCAACTGTAAATCCACTATCCGATAAACAAGAGAGTCATAAAGACAGAATAGAAAGAGTAGAAGAGAGGTCATTTATACAAGAATTTTCAGAACTGAAAAACATGAATTTCCAGATTAAAAGGGGTTACTGTAAGGCACAATGAATGAAAATAGACCAAATTACATTATCATAATATATCAGAATACCAGGAATAAAGAAAAGATCCTAAAAGTTTTTAGATAGCTTATGTTAATGACCGGCTAGCCATGGGACTTATATTTCTAGTAATAGAGAGAACTAGGTAACTTTAGCACGCTTCTGCTGCAAGACAGCTAGAAAATGCTGAATAAAACAAAACATTTCCTTCAAAGTAGAGTGGAACTCCCCTAAACATAAGGGAAGTTCCCATAAGCCTAAAATAAAGAAGAAAATGCCAATTAGAGCTGTGTGCATGTGGGCTGTGATGGTAGTTCCAGGTCCAGAATCTGCCATAACCACAAAGGGAATAAGTTTGAGATCTGGGCCCAAAGTTCGGAGTTAGAACTGCGATTCTAGCATAAAACTGGAACTTCAAAAACTACACACCAATAAAACTGCATAAGGAGGCATTTTGTTGTAATAAATGCACAGCCTTTCCAGAAAAACAAGTACCCTCAAGCCAGGCCACGCAGAATTCTTTCATCTGAAACCTTGCTGAAGAAGCGTTCATGAAAAAAAATTATAATACACGGGAGCAAGTTATTCACTGCAAGTAAAAACCAACATAGTCAACACATAGCAGAATTATTCAACTCAAGATCTTCACAGTATCTGAAAGAATGTCTAGAAGAAGTTCCTGCCAAAGAAAGGAAATGAAGGAATCTTGGAATATCTGACCTTGAGATGTGTGGATGTGGTTATCAGCACATGTAGATGGAATATTTAAGACAATGACGTTATCAACAGGGGAAAGGTAAAGGAGCTTCTAAGTGCTTACAAGGCAGAAAAACACAGAAAAAAGCATCAGAACCAAGAGTTTCAAAAAAGAAATAAGAGTGGG
>PVHT021183584.1:10959922-11070422 GCA_004024745.2 Catagonus wagneri
AAAGACACAATGAACCTTCTTACAGAGCAGACAATGACTCACAGACTTTGGAAAACCTTGGTTTTTCAAATAAGACAATCTGGGGGGGTGGGGGGATGCACTGGGGGTTTGGGATACAAAATCTGTAAAATTGACTTGTGATGATTTATGCACACCTATAAGTGAAATAAAATCCATTAAGAGAAAAAAAAAATAAAATGTGTATTTACCCGAAAAAAAAAAAAAAGAAATAAGAAAATGTCAGTAAATATAGTTGATTTAAAAAGGATCACTTCTCCAGTTTAAAAGAGCATGTATATTGAATAATAAAAAGTATTCTCCCAAGTACTAGTGATAATAGACATAAAATAAAAAAGAAGTAAGAAAATACGTCAGTTTAAAGAAATATGTCAGGAAATAGAGTTGATTAAAAAAGGATCACATTCTCCAGTTTAAAAGAGAATGTATATTGAATAGTATAAAGTATTCTTCCAAGTACTAGTTATAAGAGACTTAAAACCACTGAAAATAATGGAAAAAGGTCTATCATGCAAATTCTAAAGAAAGAAAAAAGCTGGTATAGCTTTGTTAATAGCAAAGCATTTAGGGCAAAACCATTTTTAGGGAAAATATATTAACATATATATCTCACTCTATATAGTATACATATATAAGAATATGTCTATCTATATATACATATGTATGTACATATGTACATCTATATATACTGATAAAATGCTCAGTTTACCAGGAAGATATAAATACTACTAATCTGAATGCATTTAACACAATAGCATTGAAATATATAAGGCAATAATGGATAATATCATAAGTGCTGTAAATTATAAATCCTACATTATATCTTTGTAGCCAAAAGATCAGGCTTCCTTCCCAAGCACACACAGAATTTTTTTTTTAATTAACCCCATACCAGGCTGCAAAATAAGTTTCAACAAATGTCAGAAATTCTTATCAAACAAATGTTTCCTGATTACAGTATAATTAAATTTAGAAATCAATGACAAAATATATCTACATTTGAAAATTTAAAAAGACTTTAAATAACTTGTGATTAAAGAAAACACTGCAGTAAAATTAGAACAAAATCAAAACCAAATAGGACATTTCCAAGAGAGAAATTTATGACCATAAATGCTCCTGTTGCAGAAGAATAAAGACTAGAAATTGATGAGCCATATGTCTAAATTAAGAAGTTAAAAAAAGAACAATAGTACAAACTACAAAACAATGGAATACAGGGCATAATAAAAAAAGAGGATAATTTTTTTTTTTTAGGTGAGAGCTTTTTTATATCAGTCTACCAGCCTTAATTCACCCAATCTGGCTTTAGAGCATGTTTTTTTTTTAATATATAATGATTTTAATTTTTTTCATTATAGTTGGTTTACAGTGTTCTGTCAATTTTCTACTGTACAGCATGGTGATCCAGTTATACATACATGTATAGATTCTTTTTTCTCACATTATCATGCTCCATCATAAGTGACTAGACATAGCTCCCAGTGGTACACAGCAAGATCTCATTGCTTATCCATTCCAAAGGCAATAGTCTGCATCTATTAACCCCAAGTTCCCAGTCCATCCCATTTCCTCCCCCTCTGCCTTGGCAACCACAAGTCTATTGATGGGATGGAAAACAAAAGAAATCGTGAGGATCAACCAAACCAAAAACTCGTCTTTGAAACATATTTAAAATAGAAAAATTGTTAGCAAATCTGAAGAACAAAAGGTTGAAGATTCAAGTGACCACATTAGCAATGAGAAAGTGACAGCCTGAAGAAAATAATGTTAAGCCAATCTTACTTATAACATAGGTGCCAACCCTGGAAATGTATATTAGCAAACTAAATATAGAAAAACGTATTAACATCATGACTAAATGCAGTTATAGTTTAACAGTAGAAAAACCTTTTAGTGTATTTCTCCACATTAATAGTAAGTATTAAAGAAAAGAAACCATGTAAAAGAAACCCATTGTGACTTAGTGGGTTAAGAATCCAACTAATATCTATGAGGATCCAGGTTCGATCTCTGGCCTCACTCAGTGGGTTAATGATCCGGTGTTGCCGCAAACTGTGGTGTAGGTCACAGATGCAGCTCAGATCCAGCATTGCTGTGGCTGTGGTGTAGGCTGGCAGCTGCAGCTCCAATTTGACCCCTAGCTGTGGGAACTTCCATATGCTGCATGTGTGGCCCTAAAAAGGGAAAAAGAAAAAAAAAGAAACCATATGATCACATCAATACACTCAGAAAAATAACTTTTCAAATTCTACATCTATTAATAATAAGATATCTGTAAAACTTAGTACTGAAAAAGTAACTTCCCTAGCCTTTTAAAGAGTATTTACCAAAAAGCTGTAGCAAACATTTGTATGCAAAGGTAGTGTTGGAAGCATTTATTTTATTTTATTTTAGTCTTTTATGGTGGGGGGCTGCACCAGAGGTATATGGAGGTTCCCAGGCTAGGGGTCAAATCCAAGCTATAGCCGCTGGCCTACACCACAGTCACAGCAATGCCAGATCCAAGCCACATCTGAGATCTACACCATAGCTCATGGCAACACAGGATCCTTAACCCACTAACAATCTTCATTTACGTAAGATTTTCTTTAGATAGTACTAGAAAGGTTGCTTTTCTTAATCTGATTTCTGGTTTAGTTGGAACAAAAACCATTCAGTCTCATAATTTCATATATCCTGGATGAAATGGGAGGTAAGAGTGATGGCTCGCCCTTATAACCTTACCCCCATCCCTCTCTCTTGGAGTCAGATCATCTGCCTGAGACAAGAAAATGGCTGTGTCAGTATGAAAGACAATAATTAGAAATATTTGACACACTGGTAGTCAGGTATACCTCTTTCATATTGAAGACAATTGTTACTTTTATTTTTTTTATTTTTTATGGCCACAACCGTGGCATAAGGAAGTTCCTGGGCCAGGGATTGAACCTGTGCCTCCGTAGCGACCTGAACTGCTACAGTGGGATTTTTTTTTTTTTTTTTTGCTTTTTAGGGCTCCACCTGTGGCATAGGGAAGTCTCCAGGCTAGGGCTTGAATCAGAGCGGCAGCTTCTGGCTTATACCACAGCCACAGCAACATGGCATCTAAGCTGTATCTATGACCTACACCGCAGATCACAGTAATGCCGGATCCTTAATCCACTGAACGAGGCCAAGGATTGAACCCTCATCCTCATGGTTACTAGCTGGATTTGTTTCCATTGAGCCACAACAGGAACTCCCATGCAGCTGGATTCTTCACCTGCAGTGCCATAGCAGAAACCCCAACTTTTAATTTTTTAAAAAGAATTAAAAATTTCCAAATGTTCAGCTGATTAAGATTTTCATACCACCAAGAACATTCATTCCTGAAGTGATAGTTTCATTTGCATGACTCTAACATCCCCCAATATTAAAAAGTTATACTTAGGTAAGAAAAAGAAACAAAAGCCATTCAAATCAGAAAGGAAACTCTCTGTTTACAGGTGACATGGTCTTGTATATAGAAAGCCCCAAAGATGTCACCAAAAAACTGTTCAAACTTATGACCCTACTCAGTAAATTTACAGGAAACAAAACCAATATGCAAAAGTCAGTTGTGCTTCTACACACTAACAATGAACTGTCAGAGAAATTAAGAAAACAATTCTATTTACAATTGCATCAAAAAGAACAAAATAAGTAGGAATAAATTTGACCAAGGAGGTGAAAGACTTTATACTGATAACTATAAGACACTGAGGAAATAATTTGAAGACACGAATAAGTGGAAGGATGTTCTGTGCTCATAGACTGAAAGAACTAATATTGTTAATAATATGTTAACATGTATCTACTACCCACAGCAACCTACAGATTCAGTGCATTCCCTATCAAAATTCAATGGGCGTTTTTTCACAGATATAGAATAAACCATCCTAAAATTTATGTGGAATCACAAAGCACCCCAAACAGCCAAAGCAATCTTGAGAAAGAAGGACAAAGCTTAAGGTATCACACATTCTGATTTCAAACTATATTATAAAGGGATAGTAATCTAAACAATATGGAATTGGCATAAAAACAGACACATAGATTAATGTCACCAAACAGAGAGCCTAGAAATAAACCCATGCACATATGACCAATTAATTTACAAGCAAGGAGCCAAGAACATACATTGGGGAAAGGATAGCCTCTTAAATAAATGGTGTTTGGAAAACTGAAGAGCCACATGCAAAGGAATGAAACTGGATCACTATTTTATATCATCAGCAAAAATCAACAAGATGAATTAAAGACTTGAACATAAGCCAGGACTGCCCTGTCAGGGAGCAGGTGCACACTGAGGATCAGTGTCTCAGGTATAATATTCCCTAACACTATCAGATAGCACCAGCCTATGTCTTTTTCTGCAACGCCTCCCCCTGTCCAGGGCCTGTCCTGAGAATGTATCAGTACTACATACTTTGAAAAATATTATTGCTAGACAACTATAGTCTACTATGTCCATTTGCATGATCTGGCAAGAAACCATTATATACCACTTTTCAAACTTTAGAGAACATCAGACTCATAGATATCCTGATAAAATGAAGATTATTGGTACCTACTGCCCAATACCCTAATATAAAGGGTCCTGGGTTTGCCCAAGGAAATCTGACTTTCTAATAAGCCCACCAGGCAATTCTGAAGTAGTTGTCTGACCATATTTCAAGTCTTCTGTTAGGACTTTTCTTTCAAATAGGCATTAATGACAATACCAAATTTAACTATAGTTTTGAAGACTTAGAATTTTCCTTTTACTCTGCACATCAAGAAACCCTTAGCAGCACTTAATGAGCGCTTACTCATTTTCAGTGACTATTGGAAAAAGGTTAAGTCTTGCACCAGTTTTAAAGGAAAACTCATTTGTCTGGCTGCAGCAAAAGACTTGCTTACGGATGTTGACTCAAGGATAGGAACCAAGTCCATTCTCAATTTTTCCTAAGTCTACACATTACATGCATTTTCAGAAAATGTTCAAATGCAGATACAGTCTATACCGGGGTAATGTGCATTTCCACAATTCAAAGTACCTTCAACATGATGGGAAACTGTCTTGGTTTGTTCTGGCTGCTAGAACAGAATGTGAGAGGTGTCTGGTGAGACCTGCTTTGTGGTTGCTAAGGCTATCTTCTCGCTGTGTTCTCATGTGGAGGAGGGGACAAGGGAGCTTTCTGGGCAAGGCCACTAATCTCATGCGTGAGGGCTCCAGCTTTTGACCTCATCACTCCTGCAAAGCCCCACCTCCTAATACACTGGGGATTAGGTTTTAACATACGAACTTTGAGGGGACACAAACATTCAGTCTATAGCAGTAATGCAGAGTAATGTCAAAATAATACTGAATTTGCATTGGTTCATATGTGATTTTCCCAGTGCACTAATGTTTTGCACTGACAAGTCATAGGCACTAAACCTAAAGTGTACTACAGAGGAACATAGCAAGGCACAGAGGAATTTAAGGACTTTAAGAGAATTCACCCTGTATTCTCACACTGGGCACAACTTGGCCACTGCTTTGCCTTAGAAATACCCTTAGCTTGGTTTTCCCTGATCCTTCTCAATGTTGTCCTCGTCCCTTTGAAGCTCGGTCAGTGGACTCAATCCTCCCGTCACCCTTTTCCATCAAGCCACTGTTATTTCCTGCAATAAACACCTATGTTTATCATACCTCTATCAACTGTAGTATTTGTTCATTAGGAATTTAACATACCTTTTAAATTATGCTAGTATTTGTTTTTGCTTTTTGATAGTATTCTATACATATTGCATAGGTTTGAGTAGACTAATTTTTCTCAACAGCCCTGCTACTTAGCATATAATTTTATAGAAGACAAGGTTTTCTGGAATGCAAATATTGCATTTTAGCAAAAACACCTACATCCTTAAAATAGGACTGATCATCTGTGTGCTGTTTGAAATGATTTAGGTCTTTGTCTCCCTGAAAAAGAATACTGAAGAACGGGCAGGTTTTGACTCTGAGTTTGGAATCATTAAGCATTGCTTTCTGCACCACATCAAGGTGTTTGGTTTATGAATCACAACCTCTTACTGTGGCAGATATACAATGCTTCTTTTAACCCAGCTTCAGTATGCATGCTTGTCAGTTGAATACAATGCCTAATTTCTGTTTGACAAACATACAGTTAAAGATCCAAGAATCAGACCAGGAACTCTGTACAAAAACAAGTGTGACACTGTAAACCAGCTATAACGTAAAAAATAAAAATTATTATTAAAAAAACAAAGAAAAAAACAAGTATGGAAAGAAAGAGGTGGATTTCTTTGAGGGATCTTGAAGATCCGAGATACTGATTAAGGACCTGGGGCTTCTTGTGGCATGACGTATGATAAGAAGAACAATTTTTACTCCATTACTATTTTTGAAAACTGTCTTAACCATTTTTAAGTGCACACAGTTCACTAGTGGTAAGTACAGTCGCGCTGTGAAACAGGGCTCTAGAACTTCATCTAGACCCATTAAACAACTTCCCTCTCCTCTCCACCATTTATTTTTTAAAATTCCTGACCATTTTCCAGTTGAGCAGGTGGTCACTGTATGAATATCTAAAAATCGCCTTCAGCTTGCAGAAGCTCAGTCAGTGGTCTCAACCCACCCATCACCCTTTGCCATCAAGCCACTGTGATTTCCTGCAGTAAATACCTGTGTTTATCATACCTCATAAGACATTCAGAAAACCAAGGGAATTAACTTTAACCAGGTTTGAGGTAAATGTAGGAAAAGACAGAAATACCTCTAATTCTAAGAGTAGAAATGTGATCAGGATATATCAGTTCTTGATTCACAGCAGGGAGCTCTTTGGTCAATACCGAGCTGGCCTGCAGACTCTCATAGCAACTCAGGAGCAGCCTCTGCTTCTCTCTGTTGTGTTTAGCAGTGCCGTGGCCCAGCAGACAGGGTATAAATTAAGAGTGGGGTGCTCTGGCGGTGGCTTTCCCGCTAAATGGCCATGAATAAGTTATGAAGTCTAACGGGCACTGCAAAGCTCAGGCACCGAAAACAGATGTCCTCCATCCTCGAGGAGTTTACTCTTTCTGAATAATCTCAGTGAACAATCCTTCAGGGGTATTTAGATGACCTTTCTCTGGAGACGTCATGCTGCTTTAGCCTTTGCTAAATGTCTAATCCGTATAATTACATCAAGGCACCAGATCTGATTAGTGTTCTTGGATGTGGCTTGCAAATATAATTCACTGCTCTGTCACGTACATCTCAGATACGGAACTTTAAACTTCCACCAACCCTCAACCCCACCTGGATCCAAGCAGAGTTTACTGTAACTTCTCCTCTCTCCTACTCTGCTACCTACCATTTAATAATATAAATGCATCTTTTCATCCTAGAAGTTCTTTGCAGATATTTTTTTTCTTTGCTTTTTTTTTTTTTAGGGATGCACCCACGGCATATCGAGGTTCCCAGGCTAGGGGGTTGAAGCGGAGCTACAGCTGCCAGCCTATACCACAGCCACAGCAACACAGGATCCGAACCACGTCTGCTAACTACACCACAGCTCACGGCAACACTGGATCCTTAATCCACTGAGCGAGGCCAGGGATTGAACCTGTAACCTCATAGTTACTAGTTGCATTCATTTCTGCTGCGCCACAATGGTAACTCCTCTTTGCAGATATTTTAGAATCACTTTTCTAGCCATCAAGATAGTGCTAAATTATTTTCAAGTTTACTTGATTCGTATTTTATCAGCAGGTAGATTTTGCCTATGTACTTAAATTCCATTTTTTTTTAAAATAAAGAACAAGTTATTTAACTAATGACCATAGGCTACAATTTTTTGAATAATGACATTGTATAATTATAAAGCACTGGACCATGCATTAGTGATTTTTCTTTTACATATGCAGCTCTTTTCAAAAGCAGTTGATTCAAATTATATATATGTATTTCAGACTGATAGAAGCTTAACGTAGAAAAACTCAACTTAGTGAAAATGGAGGTCATTATTTTCTCCCTGAAACCCACTGCTCCTCTCATATTTTTGGATACTTATCTTTCATGGATACTAGTCGAATTCGTTTCCATTGAGCCACAGCAGGAACTCCACGCTTTATTTTTTTTAATTTCATTTTTTGAAAGAAGACAAAAGATGCAAGAAGAAAAAGACAAATATAAGAGAGGACAGAGGAGAGGAAACCTGAGACAGATTTTTTTTTCCTTTTTAAAAAATTATAATTGATTATAGTGTTGTGCTAATTTCTGCTCTATAGCACAGTGACCCAGTCATAAATACGTATACACATTCTATTTTCTATTATCTGCCATCATGTTCTATCCCAAGAGATTGGATATAGTTCCCCATGCTGTACTGTAGGACCTCATTGCTTATCCATTCTAAATGTAATAGTTTGCATCTGCTAACCCCCAAATCCCAGTCCTTCCCACTCTGTCCCCCTCCTCTGTGGCAACCACAAGTCTGTTCTCTAGGTCTGTGAATCTATTTCTGTTTTGTAGATGGGTTCATTTGGTGCCAGTTTTAGCTTCCTCATACAAATGATACCATATAGTATTTGTTTCTCTCTCTTACTTCATCTTTAGTGTGATGATTTCTAGTTGCATCCATGTTGCTGCAAATGGCATTATTTCATTCTTTTTTATGGCTGATTCCATTGTATATATGTACCCCATCTTCTTCATTCATCCATCGATGCACATTTAGGTTGTTTCCATGTCTTGGCTATTACGAATATTGCTGCTATGAACATAGGGGTGCATGTATCTTTTTGAATTATAATTTTTTCCACATATATTCCCAGGAGTGAGATTGCTGGATCACATGGTGATTCTATTTTTAGTTTTCTGAGGAACCTCCATGCTGTCTTCCATAGTGGTTGTATCAGCTTACATTCTCGCTAAGAGTGAAGAAGTCTTCCCTTTTCTCCACACTCATTTGTGATTTGTAGACTTACCCTGCCATGCTTATAGGCTATTCTGACTAGTGTGAGGTGGTACCTCTTTGTAGTTTTGATTTGCATTTCTCTAATAATTATCCACTTCTATTATTCTGTTATTTCAAGATTGTTATATAAATGGAACAATACAGTATGTAACCTTCTGGGATTGCTTTTTTTTTTCCACTCAGCATGATTCCCTTAAAATACATCCAATTAGTTACATGCATCACTAGTTCCTTTTTATTGCAGCGTAGCATTCCATGCCATGGATAGATTAAAATTTAATCATTCATCTGTTGAAGCATTTTTCCACCAGTTTTGGGCTATTATGAATAAAGCTGCTAGGAACATTTGATTATAGGCTTTTGTATAAAGACCCGTTCTCATTTCTCCGGATAAATACCTCAAAGTGCAGTATCAACTACTTGCAAAAGACCACTCAACGCTTCCCTGAAAATAACCTATATTTACTATTTGGTATGGGACTAAACATATTAAAAAACCTACCTTTTATTTAAAAAAATTAGAAAAGAGTGGGTATATGTGAATATTCTTTTTCTGCACAATGTACAGAGTCGCCTTTATGTACCTCTGCAGAACACTGGGGTTATGTGAAAGCCTGCCACGACCACAGCTGGCAAAATGGTCCAGTGAAGAATTTCCATCAGCTTCTCTATAATAATATCTGCTATATATAAGCTTCTCTATAATAATATATGTTATGATATATATACTATATTATTATGTATTAGAGATTAATATCAGAGATACTAATTATAATTAACATACCATACAATTATATTATTAAATATATAATATGTAATAGTGATTATAATAATTATAACTAATTATAATCATATAGATATTAACTAATTATATATATTAATTACATATCAGCTTCTCTATAATATCTGCTATAATAAGCAGATTGTTGCCTTAAAAATCAGGGTTTTTTTTCTTTCATTTGCATCCTTTGTTCACAACATGCACACTGTCTTTTTTTTTTTTAAATGTCTCTTAGTTTTTTTCTCCAAATCCTTTTAAATTAAACAAATGTGGTCATGCAGTTTGTAATAAAATGATTTTTCCCCAGCTATTGAAACAACCAAGCTCGCAAGTAGAGAATTTGAGAAACAAGGCAGCACATGCACACAAGTACACCGAAATTCACTAATAGAACAGGAGTTGCAGAAGGTTACTTATTAAAGCCTGTGAGTGTGGGTTTGGTTTGCCACAATGCAGTCACTGCTGCTTTGCTTAGACACGTGTGAATTGCTTAGGGAGGCTTTGCCTGTGGCTTATGGGCCTCAGGTGGCATGGGGATAGAAATATAACTGCCCCCCACACGCAACATCATTGCTTTTAGCAGAATGTTTTCCTGTGTATGCTCAGTATATCATAACTGTATTAATAGAAAACACAAACTAATGTGAAATGTATTAGTATTTAGAAATAAATGACAGAATGAATAAAAGGACAATAAAAATCTCTGAAAAGAATGGCTCATTTCTCACTTCATTTCATGGCAGGATAAAGGTAATCAGTGTGGTTAAAATGATGTGCTCCATTTGTAGAGTTATGTATTTTTATTTGAATAGGCCAAAAAAAAGAGATAACAAATAGATTTTGAGTGAAATGACAGAATTTATGAGGATGTACAATTGTAAAAGGATATTTAATGTCCTACTCATGACATCTCTTTATAAAATACTTCTGAATCAGTATTATAATAAACTCTAGGAAGAAAACCTTTTAATAAATAATCATCCTTCATCAAATCTAATATGCTGTGAATTTGATGTGCCCATGGTTTTACAGCTGAAGATCTTCAAACCAGACTGGCAGTGACTTAAACCATTATCAATTGTAAGATGCATCCCAATTTCAGAGATATTAAAGTGTGAACAATATTTGAGAATGATATAATATGGTAATAGACTAGGTATTTGTTGAGCATTTACTCTTTGCCTGGTACTGTGATAACCGCTGGACATACAGAAAAGAACAAGGTACAGTCCATAAACACAGTAAGTTTATAGTCTAGTAGGAGAAAAGCAGATAAACAATTTTGCAGATGAAGAGTCAATGATCTCCTGAGTTGTTGCTTTTTATTTTTTTTTTAGAGCCACACCTGTGAGATATGGAAGTGCCCAGGCTAGGAGTCAAATCAGAGTGGCTGCCACCAGCCTACCCTACAGCCACAGCAGCACTGGATCCGAGCTGTATCTGCAAACTACGCAGCAGCTTGCGGCAACACTGGAGCCTTAAACCAATGAGTGAGATCAGGGATCGAACCTACATCCTCTTGGATACTAGCTGGATTCTTAACCCACTGAGCCACAACAGGAACTCAGATCTTGTGAGTTCTTAAGCTAATTTTCTGCTAATTTGAAACAAGGGGAAACCTTCTGGTAACATCATTATATAAAGGATATTGACTACAATATAACTAAAAACTAGAAGTAGTTTTATGAACATACATGAAGCAACCTGTAACAATCTTTTATTTCTCAGACATTTGCAATATCAGCCCCTCAGAGATACTGTAAAGCTTGTCTATTTTTGAAACATTAGCATGGAAAAAACAATCGTTTTCCTCTTGGATCTTAAGATTCAGAAGTAACCTAGTATTCAATTCATTCATTCTTCAAATAAATACTTTATCCTCTTGCAGCTGAAGTAAAATGCAGTATTTTAGTCTTAAAGAACTACTAAAAAATAAACAAAATATTGACTTGGTTTTGAAACAATCCCAAATACAGCACTTGTGCTCAGTTAAGGTCCATAAAATAGTGCTGAGTAAACAATACAGTTATTTGTGCTGGAAAGAGAGGGACAAAGGCAATCTTCAAATCTGAATCCTTGTCTTTCTGCAAACTGTGCTAGATTCTTGAGCGATATGTGTGTGGTGTGTACTTATCTATTATTGTGACAGATTGTGGCATAAGAAAAAATAAATATGTAGTCTTTGTCCCTCTTCCTGGCACAGAGCTCCTAAAAGTTTTGAAATATGCTGTCTTTGGAATTCTGATGTGATAACCCAGGGGGGTTGTTGGTAAACAGACTCAGGATGGGGGCTGGGAGCCAGAAAAACCAATCACATGATGAGCAGTTAGAACTTTCGGCCCCACCGCTGACCTCTGGGAAGGGGAGATGGAGTTCAGCGGCCAATGGCCAGTGATTTAACCAATTACACTTAGGTAAAGAAGCCTCCATAAAACACCCCAAATGGTGGGACTGGAGGACCTTCCAAGCTAGTGACCACACTGAAGTTTTGGGATAGCAATGCACCCAGAGGTGGCACGAAACCTCCACTTCCCCCAGACCTTGTCCTGTACCTCTGGCTGTTTCTGAGTTGTGGCCTCAATAATGAACTGGTAACCATAGAAAGCACTTTCCTGAGTTCTGGCAGTCATTCTAGCCAGCTGCCGAGCCTGAGGAGGGGGTCGTGGGAGCCCCTGAATTTGTAGTTGGCTGGGTAGAAGTGTGGGCAGCTACCCCATTTGTAGCTGATGTCTGAAGGAGGGGCCGTCTTGGAGCACAGACCCTTCCCCTGTGGGGTCTGCGCTAGCTCTTAAGAGTGTCAGAAAATACTACTCAGCCAGAAAAAAACAAAATAATGCCCTTTGCAGCAGCAACCTGGATGCAACTGGTTACGAAGTGAAGTCAATGGATCAGCATCTGGAAGGAAATGGGGACCTTTTTCTGTGAAGGCCTGATGGGATTTATAAACCATCTCTCTCCAAATCTCCTTACCCCGCTCCTGCAGACCTTGCAAGTGTGGGAAGAGAGAGAGAGGATAATTAGAAGGAATTTTTCCTCCTAAGTGCCATTTATAGGACTTGTCCCGTGTAACTTTGAGGGTTACACAGCATCTTTGCTCACACAATTCTTGGCTTTCAGACAATAGAGACAAGTGGTGAGGCCTAAGCCTGGCCAGAAGTTGGAAAGTGCCTCGAACGGACTTCATTGTACTACAGTTAATCAACTGCCAGATCAATGGACAGTTTCCATGTTGTCTGGACAGGAAACTGACGAGTGTCCATGACTTGTTGGGCAGTTGAAATCTTAGGTTACTCTCTCTAGAATATCTGTGCACTGCTGCTCCCCCTTGTTGAGTTGCACACTTACCAAGAATTAATTGTATTTATTCTGAACTCCATTGATGCCTGTTAGACCGAGAGGATAGGACAGGGGTGGAAGTGATGCGAACGCCTTCCATTTTAAACCTTAACGATGGAGGGGCTGTTGCCCCCTATGCCTCTGTCACTGCATCAGCTGTTTTTAGTAGCCATGGCTGGATTCAACCTGCAGTTCATTTGATCAGCGTCACTGTGAGACTTCAGCGAGATCAGCACCGTCTGGCCAGCAAACCCCTCCATACTCATGGGTTTGATCTCAGGTCTGCAGGGTGTCTGTCCCAAATTCCTGGGGCATCAGTCTCAAGGTCTGAATGCTGGCTCTGAGAGAGCCTTCAGCACCTCTAGTCCAATAATCCTTACCTATTCCCTTTGTGCATGAGGTTGGCACTAAGTATGCAATAGACGCTAAACCCTGGTTGTACTAAATTTTCAAGAGAAAGTAGACACCTAATCACAGTTGTTGAGCATTGGGGTAGGCCATTTGCAATACTGGTTTTGTGTTATGGCTAAGACTGTCCATCCCTGGAAGAAAGAGTGTCTTTTTTTCTTTGGATCACACCACAACTCTTAAGTCAGTTGTCCAGGGTTCTCGAAACAAATCCCAAATTCATTTCCTTTCCTCCAAGGCCTTGTATGACCTTGCCTTGGGCCGTATCTCAGACCTCATGTCTCACTCCTCTCCTTCTGTTTATTACAATCATCCAACCACACTAACTTTATTTTTATCTACCAAATAACTAAGCTCAGCTACGCAAATCTGCCTTTGTGCTTACAATTTTGCCTGAAATGTTTTGAGACCTTTGTGTGACAGGTTATAGCTTTATTATCACTTTTTAAAAGAGGTCTTTTCTGAACTTTCAAAGAATTCCGTTCTCTCAATATAATGCTGTTTCTTTCTTTCATAGCACTTATCATACATACTATTTAACTACCTTGTTTTCTTTTTTTTTTCCTCCAAACATTGACAGACTTTATTGTGGGTGGTTCCCACCTAACTACCTTGTTTTCTTCTTCATTTGCCTTTTTTCTTCTCCAGGACTAGAACATAAGCGTATAAGGGCATCTATTTTGTCTACCTTGTTGATAACACTACCTCTTTAAATAGCTATTGAAAAAAAAAAAACCTTAGCTCTTAGCACTGTCTAAAATATGCAAATAAATGCAAATTGATGACTTTCATCCTTCAAAGGAACCCAGAAACTCAAAGTACCTAAATATAAAGTTTTTCTTCTTCTAAGCCTACTCAGAACAAGTGGACAACTGTTTTCACAGGTTGGACCATTCTTGCACTACACGAAGTCATCTTGGGAGAAGAGATCAACAGCAAGGGGGCAGAGCATAGTTTTGATGCAAGACACTGTCCTGGGGAAGAGGAGCAGTTGCAAACCATTCACTGATGTGTCTGCTCCCAGCAAATGCACATCACAAATCCTGCAGGCTTAGAGCTGTTCATCCCATCTGGTCACACTTCATCACGAGCCTGAAAGTGTCTGTAAACACGTTCTGAACACTGGCTCAAAAGGAAAATGGTATAACCTTGTCACGTAAGCCAACATGGAAGGCAAAGTACAAGAATCAGTGAAACCGATGACATTTCCTGTTGAGTTTACCAGATAGTCCAACAGGGACTCACTTTTCTTTTCCAAACACATCTGAGGTCCACCTGCATCGCGCGGCTGGCCGTAACAGCATCATGGCACCGAAGCTTGGGGTCTGACTTCATACGTTACACTCTGGGGCAAATTTATTTCATTAAGAGGTAGCTCTTGGCCCTCACATCTTGGCACACTCTTGTGGCACCAAAACTCTACTATCAATGATATTAACTTCTAAACCGTTTAACATTTATATATACATACCCTCATAGATCAATATGAACTTTAATCCGGATTATTCAAAGAGCGATTTCCCCACTGATAAATTACCCAAGTCTTATACTTCTCCCACTGAAAGTATTCACTACCCCTCCTGGCAAACACATAGATACAGGAACCTGGGTGTACAGGATGAACAAGACAAACCCCATTTGTGAATTCAGTCTCAGGACAACGATGCTAGCCTGCCCTCAGCCGTCCACTGCTCCATGGCCGTGACATTCTGTAATCACTCCCTTCCACGGTGGAGGATTTCGGTGTTTTAAGTACACAGTCTTTGCATTTCTGCTCATGTTCTGTTGTTATGACTTTATAGGAACAGAACTGACTTTCTCCACTCTCAACTGCCCAAGTCTATCCAGATTTTACAAGTGTGCAGACAGAGGCAAGCGTTCTTCCTCAGCCCACTCTGTTTATCCTTTTAAGGCCTTGACAAACCTTCGCGTAAACCTCTTCTAAATCACAGCTCACAGCCATCGATGTTACGCTGTGACTCATTCAGGGAAGGCTGCAAACTTGGGAAACTTGTCTATAGCCTCATAAACAAAGGGTTTGACAATAGGGCTTTCTATTACTGATGATTTGGGCCCAAAAGTCCTATTTCCCAGATGGACTTTTGGCAGAGCTGTGGTTCTAAGCCACTGTGCAGCGAAATGGAGAGAACACTGCTATTACGAAAGAAACAAGGCCTCTCGAAATTGCATGCTAGACACCACCATTTATGACATTTGAGGGAGACCTGATGCTAACTTTTCTCAAACTTGTAATTCTCAGACTTCCCACCCTTCATGATAGGTATGTGCTAGGAAGAAAGACAAAGTTTTCAAAAGCAGAGACGGTTAACAAGTCCTACAAGGTCTTTGATCTTCTTAGGGCTACAGAGCCATGGCCCTACGGGTACGGAAGGCCGTTGTACAAAGCGGTGACCTCTGTGGATAAGAGGCGGGGAGAAGAGGCTCGGGGGGCAAGGGGCCCGGGAATCACTTATTCACTCATACATTCTCTCACTTTTTTCTTCTACCACAAGAGGCTCATGGGGAAGAAAAGCGTTGACTTGAAGGAAGCCGAGGTTTGCCAACTTTTCAACTCTCCCTCACTTTTTCACTTGGGTATTGACATTCCCAGTGACCAGCAAACATCAGGGCCTCAGGCCAAGTGGAAATGGACTGCCGGGTCACCTCCCGGCTCCCTCCTGGACCCCCTTCCCCCCAGTTTTGTGGGTTGGTTTTTTTTTTTTTTTGTCTTTTTGCCTTTATCTAGAGCCGCACCCGCAGCATATGGAGGTTCCCAGGCTAGGGGTCTAACAGGAGCTGTAGCTGCCAGCCTTTGCCACAGCAACGCGGGATCCGAGCCGCGTCTGCAACCTACACCACAGCTCACGGCAACACCGGATCCTTAACCCACTGAGCAAGGCCAGGGATCTAACCCGCAACCTCATGGTTCTTAGTTGGATTCGTTAACCACTGAGCCACGAAGGGAACTCCGGGCTGGTGTTTTTATGCTGCCCTCTGCTCAGTCCTGCCCCGTAACCCCCATTCACCCAGACACTACACACAAAAACATTTCCCCACCCATGCTGAAAACAAATAATTATTGTTTGGAGAGAGTAAATGCGACTTGGCACACTAAACCCTGATTATTTGAAATCACGTTATAAACATGCAAATGTGGAAGGTTCTACACAGTGCCCCAGATAAATACACTTGCGAAATCTCCACCTTCAATTCCTATTCTAATTCATCGTACACAGCACTATCCAATTAATCACTCTTTAGCAACACTTCTGAGGGCTCTACCATACCCCAAAATTTATAATGATTACAAACTGCCTATAGATCAGAACTCCCAAATTTTAATCTTGGTCATTTAAAGCTCTCCATTAATTTAGTAAAAAAAAAAAAAAATACACACCAAGAACTCCATGAGGCATCGCTGAGGATCCCAAATGAGCACAAGATTCCTGCTTTCAGTGAATTTACAACCTAACTGAGAAACTATATATGCACAAAAATAACTACAGGCAGAGTATATGCAGGACAAAGGAGGCCCAAATAATAGTGATTATATACCAAGCATTTATTGTATGCCAGGCAGTTTGCCTCTCTTATCAGGAATCCTCACAACTCTAGAACATGGACGTTGACATCTCCATTTAGCGATAACGATGGCAAGAGCAGTTGTCCAGTTCCTGCCAGGGCCCGGCGCTTTGTACACATGATCACACTTAATCCCCAGAGTAACTCGTGTTATAGTGTGTGGGTGATGTGCCTGCAGTCACAGAACTGGTCAGTGGCTGCTATGATCAGTGAATTATCTCCCTTCCTCATTAGTATAAACCTATGGCTTTCAATATTAGAGCAGATACAAAATAAATATTCATGTAAATGTTGGACTGTAGTTGTGTGTGTGTCTACACACACATATACACACACGTATGCATGTGTGCATACATGTATATATGGGCGCTTATGTTCCCTAGCTCTGTCTGCCCAGCATCAATGAGCATACCTGGTATCCAGATTTTGGCTTCTGAAATGCCACTTTCCACTAAAAGGAACCAGGACTCTGGAGAAATGGCCAATTGCAGGGCTGGGGCAAGGCAAATACAAGATGAGTTGTGAACTCCTTCTTGTGCCAGGAAAAAAGTCATCAAAGAAAGATGGGAATATGTTAAAAAGACACAGAAGCCAACTTAAAAGTCTTCCCACTGGTCTAACGCAGGACAAATTTAGCATTGCTCTAGATCATAGTAATTACAGATTGTCTCAACAAAAAGTAGGAAACCATGAATCCATGTTAATATAAATAACCATATACACAGATAAAAGTTTTATGAGGCATGGGACACTATATAGTTTCAAAATCTCTCTCTACAAAGCACTGAAAAGAAAAGCAGCAGAGAAGCCTGGCAGACTCCTTTTCAATCAGTCATTGCGGTGAACATCTCAGCCACAGAACACGGACACCTGTGCCAGCAGAGAGGGTACACTGAGCGCTGTTCTCTGACGCTTCTGCCAAAGAAGTATAACCAGATTCTAGCCACGAGGAAACGTCAGACAAACCCAAACCGAGAAACCTTCTACAAAACAACTGGCCTGAAAGCTTCAAAAGTATCAAGCTCATGAAAGTTAAGGAAGGACTTGTTTAGGATTGAGGAAACTAATCTATTTGTCTGTCTGTCTATCTATCTGACACCTAGATCCAATTACTTGATTCTATTTCAGACACTTTTACTACAGAGGACGTTATTGGGAGAACTGGCAAAAATCCAAAGGGGTCTGAAGGTTAAATGGGAGTAAAGTATCAGTGTGAATTTCTGAGTTTGAGGGTCCTCTGTGGTTCCTAGGAGAGACCTTGTTTGGAGGAAATATTCTCTGAAGTGTTCGGCATCACGGGGCACCTGACTTTCAAACGGTTTAGGAAAAAAAGCCCTTTGTACTGTACCTCCGAGTTTTCTATAAGTTTAAGATGGTTTCCAGGTAAAAGAAGTTATTAGAAAGATACTCTCCTGTGTGCTATTCTGCTCTTCTTCCTGGAGGAGGTGGAATTGAGGGAGAATCAGATAGGTAGAGCTGTCCAGGAGGAAGCCTCTTCGTGTAAGAAAGTGGTGCATTCCGACACCCTTAGCGCCTCCCTATTTGACTGGTTTATCCTCTTCCGCTCCCAGGACTGAGACAGTCATCCCGGCTGGAAGGCGCTTCCGTATTTGGGGGTAGGGGGTCTCACTGGTAAGCCACCTCTCTAATTCTCCCAGGATTTTATAGTGTTCTTACTAGTTCAGATTACTTGTCTTGAATCCAAGTTAGGGGTCCTAAGTCTTTGCATAAGTTGTTCACAGCTGTATTTCCAGTACTTAGAATGTTGAAAGAGCGACATAATTTCCCCAGAAGTGGTTATTCTCTTGGTGGGACAACATCTACAGGAAACAGAGAACCATCCAATTGTTCTTGGCTCTTCAAGTAAAACTTGCTGGGGTCTATGGCTGTCAGACTCAGCTCTCTCTCTCTAGTATCTGCCCATTACTCTTTTTTTTTTTGGCAGCCTACGCTTCTATTGGGATATAAGCAGAGCAACAGAAGCCATTCCTGTTTTTCTTCCTCTTTTGATATGTTGTTTTTTTAAGAAAATGCTTTTGAGCTCTAGGGCTGCATTTAAGATGCTAATTTATTTAATTCAGGTTTCCTACTTGAGCAAGAACACATCCTTTTACAGAAGGAATGCTTCTTTTACATGAGTTGAGTTCTCAAGGTCACAGGAAGAGCATTGCAGGGCTGCATCAAATGCACAGAATGCTCTTGTAACCATTGCATCAGCAAAATGGTTATACCCATCGTCATCTATTAGAAGGGATATGCATCTTTTTCCAACCGCTATTCCTGCATAAAGTGAATTTTCTAATTTAAAAAGGCTTAATTCAGCTCATTTCACACATTATGATGTCGGCGTATTTTAATTAGTGATTAAAATTTTCAATATAATTCCGTGGGTTTTTTTAGATATAAAATGATCCATAAAGAATACCCCTCGTAATGAAACAATGATCAGAACAATCATGGCCAACAACAAAGGGCAAGGCCGCTGTCCTTTAAAGGAATTTTATAGGGATTATTTGACTCAATGTCAAAAACGTTTACTGAGAAATGAAATGAGAATCACAGTGTGGTCTCTACATCACTTACCATGTAACATTTGGTCAGATCAGTCACGCCATTTGAATTAAAGCTAGAAATGGAATCTAAATTAGCATGACCGCCTAAACAAATATATTGGGTAATGGAGAGCAGCTGGGGGACAGTGAGAGAGAAGAACTGGGATCAGGCTGTGTTTTTCCCTCCCCCCTTTCTTCCTTTTTTTGTTTAGGATCTTGTTCTATTAGGCAAGCTGTAAACCACTGCAGAATCCCCCTCAAAACCCAGATGTAGAGATTGCGTGTAAACACTTCAGAAGGGCAATTCTGGAAGGATAATGGGACACAGAAAAACAAACATGACAAGGAAGGTTCTGTCGGCAGCATGTGATCAAAAAATGGGGGAGGAAGTAGGATGGACAGGGAGTTTGGGGTGGGTAGACAAAAACTACTGCATTCAGAATGGACAAGCAGGAGTTCCCTTTGTGGCTCATCAGGTTAAGAACCTGACTAGTAAATACGAGGTTCGATCCCTGGCTTCGCTAAGTGGGTTAAAGGATCTGGCATTGCAGTGAGCTGCGGTGTAGTTTGCAGATGTGGCTTGGATCTGGCATTGCTGTGGCTGTGGTGTAGGCTGGCAGCTGCAGCTTCGATTTGACCCCTAGCCTGGGAACCTCCATATGCTGCAGGTGAAGCCCTAAAAAGACAAAAAAAAAAAAAAAAGAATGGATGAATGGATAAGCAATAGGTCCTACTTGTAAAGCACGGGGAACGATGTCCGATCTCTTGGGAGAGCACATAATGGAAGATAATATGAGAAAAAGAATGTATATATGTATGACTGGGTCACTATGCTGCACAGCAGAACTGACGCAACACTGTAAATCAACTATATTTAAAAAAAAAAAAAAAGCCAACACAGACTGGTTGCATGTGCTGCTTCTGAATAGGACGCTCCCTTTGAAGTTTGTCCTTTGAATCAGACCCTTGTTGGGCTAAGGGCCTCCCTTACTGCTGACATAAGGGATCAAAGGAAGCACCTTGTACCGCACGGGAGGTGCACAGCCAGCACGAGACACCAGACGGAGAGCAACAGAGCGGCTAATGGACAGGGAGCCGAGTCCTATACAAAAATACCACCTTTTTTTTTTTTTTTTAACCGTTTTGCTTTTCAAAGGATGAACTGCTTTGAAAAAGACTTTGGGACAGCAACTTCAATGGTGGTTACCTGCCGAGCTGCTATTAGTTTTTACCAAAGGAAAATAGAATGAACAAAGCATTGGCTGGTATAGGTCAGTTATCTGGGAATCTACTCTGAAAACATGGCTTTGGTTTGTAAGGCAGGTTTGTCTCCGGCACCCAGCCTCTCAGGGAGATGAGATCTGTCCATGAAACACCATCTCCGCTTCGCCCGTGGTCTCAGAGGACACCAGCCCCCACCGTGTGCCACGCGGAGAAGGCCCGCTGCACACACTTGGAGAGAGTGGGTCCCAGTGGCGAATGAACCCATTTTGGGTTTTGGCCAAGACCAAGACCAAATGAAATTTTAGAGAGAATTACAGCTGATTCGTGATTTTCATTTCTTTGCCAGTTAACCAAACGGCTTTTGCCTTTTTTTTTTTTTAGGGCCAGCCCTCAAGCTGTGACCTATGGAGGTTCCCAAGCTAGGGGTTGGATCAGAGCTACAGCTGCTGGCTGACACCACAGCCACGGCAACTGGGGATCCGATCCTCATCTGTGACCTACACCACAGCTCACGGCAATGCCGGATCCTTAACTCACTCTGAAAGGCCAGGGATCGAACCCGCATCCTCATGGATGGGTACTAGTCGGATTAATTTCCTCTGCGCTCCAACAGGAACTCTACTTTTCACTAACTTTTAACATACAAATCTTATTTACAAGTGGAATCACTTGCAAATCTACATCTAAATTTTATCTCCCTTGGCTTTTTTTAAATTGATGTTTAAGTTGTACAGGGTAAATATCCTTAGCCTTTATACAGTTTGTTTAAACATTTTACCCTGCATTTATAAATTTACTCAATGAATTTTACTTCAAATGCCTGACCAGAAAAGTTAACTACCTAAACAGATAAATCTTTTCTATATACTTAAATAACATAAACTTATAAATTTTACTACAAACTGTTAAACTTACATAGCTGCCAGTTCTTCCAAGCATTCTGTTATTGTTTATGAATGTAGTTAAAACTCGCTTCCAGCTTTTAACTTAAAATCACACGTCTATCAATTACATTTTAATTGGAACCTCCCCTAATCCCTCAGATTCTCTATCAAATTAAACATTACAAGCAAGTAAACATCAAACACACAGATTGTCCCAATGCTTATAGCACCCACACTTAAACTTAATTCCCAAAGTACAGGCAATATGGGTCAACTCACCTTCCTTAATTCTTATTTTAAAGCAAAAAGATCTTACCCTTTAATAAAAGGCAAGGGTTAGCAAACGGGACAGCCTAGTGTGTCAAATCTGGCCTGCGGCCTGTTTTGGTCTGACCCCAAGCTAGGAATGGTTGTTACATTTTTATATGTAAGTGGGAAAAAAACGTAAAAGAAGAAGATTTCAGCATCCATAAATAAAGTTTTGCGGGGACACAGGCTTATTTGTTTAAGTGCCATCTATGACCGCTTTGGGGCTAAGATGACAGTGCTGAGTGGTTAAGACAGAGACCATATGGCCCTCAATCTAAAATATTTACTCTCTGGCCCTCTGTAGAAAATGTGCTCCCTCCTGCTCGCTCCCTGCTCTTTTGGAAGATGCATGTGGTTGTCTGTTCTGCAAAGAGGTTCATTGTGTCTTTTTAGTTTCCACATGTAAGCGGTCGGGGGTGGGGTGGGGGGATGCACTGTGAGTTTGGGATACAAAAATCTGTCAAATTGACTTGTGATGATTTATGTACACCTATAATTGAAATAAAATCCATTAAGAAAAAAATTAAACAAAGAGTCTGGAATATGAAAAAGAAAAAAAAAAAGATGCAAGTCGTGCTGTGCTTAAATTTCAAAAACCCAAATAAAGGATCACTGTGGCAGGAAGTTTGGCCTGAAGGGTGTTTGGGGACGAAGGGCAAAGAGCTTCTTTTAAAAGCTTGTTTATCCTCCATCTTCCTCCATTTACCCAGAGAACAACAAACAATAAAGACTGAGGGTATGTCAGCAGGGTAGGGAGAGGGCAGAGAAAGATTTTTTTTGGCTTAAGGACAGAGACACCCCCGCTTCCTCAAACACACCCACCTAAGCACCACCCATCAACTGAGATGAGATGCAGGATCCAGGTTGAGTCACCCTGCCCCAGCGGTGGGGATGCTTCTGCGGGCCACACGGGAAGTCCTATGGGGATGCTTCTCACAGAGCCCCCTAGAACACTAGGGAGGAAGTGTTCTAGAAGAGGGGAAATCCACAGCTTTAATGTTCAGTCCCAGGCCTCAGGCTCATGTGTAGGGAATTCTTTCCTTCTTAGCTGCCCCGGGACTGTTCCTCCATCGCCTCTTGCCTTGACAGATGGTTTTAATTAAGCATCTCAGCTCAGTCTTTCTCTGGGTAGCATCTCAACCTCCAGTTTAAGCTTAATTTATGACTGTCCTGTCGTCATATCAGGAAATCTTATGTGCAATATTTGCATCTATGTTTTAATATGCAACATAGGTATATATCTGTTCCGTACCCTTTATAATTTGGATTCGTAACCTCTCCTCATAAACAACGTATCTGCAGCATTTCTGAACCAGAATTAAAGTCACAATGAAGTACTATGTCATCCAGAGGAGAATAGAGAAAATTCTGGCCCTTTGGTTGCTGCTTGTTAGCTCTGCCTTTCAGTAACCTTATAAAAATAATTGTTGAAATGCCTCCAGATTTATTTAGAGTCCAGTTTTCACATTCTAGAAAATCTAACGTCTTAACGTAGGGAAAGAAACTTGAAATAGAGAAGGAAGGAGGAAAACGGGTTAGGAGAGAGAAATTTGTATGGAGAGGAACAATAAGCCTGAGGGTTACAGAAATAATTACCAAACTGAAATCATGGCAGGAATCCTACAGTTCCTCCCTTCATTGCTTAAACAATATTTTAAAAATAGCTGTATTTTAAAAAGAGAAATGCTGAATGAGAAACTCAAAATTCCCCCTGCAATAGATTATTCTCAAAGAAAAACCAGAGCAGTTTGCTGAGTCTGAATGTCAAGTGTTTCTTTTTGAGTTTTCACTTTGATTTAAGAAGATCATGAGTGATGGAGACCAGAAGCAGAGTTGGATTAAAGATCAAGGTTGGGGGAGTTCCCGTTGTGGCACGGTGGAAATGAATCCGACTAATATCTGTGAGGATGCGGGTTTGATCCCTAGCCTTGCTCAGTGGGTCAGGGATCCTGTGTTGCCATGAGCCATGGTGTAGGTCACAGACGCAGCTCAGATCTGGCGTTGCTGTGGCTGTGGTGCAGGCCGGCAGCTGTAGTTCTGATTTGACCCCTAGCCTGGGAACTTCCATATGCTGCGGGTGCGGTCCTAAAAAAAGGAAAGGAAAAGATCAAGGTTGGGATGCCATAATTATTAGGAGGAGCTTCAGGTATGGTAACTAGGGATGTGACAGTTTTATAATATTTCAATCTTTTAGTCCATTTCTGTTTCTATAAATCTATTATTGTTTATTTACTTTGCTTTTTATAATTCTTTTTTTTTTTGTAATGAGAATATTTATCCTGTTAGCCAATTACAAAGGTCACTGTTTTTTCTTTTTTGGCTGCCCTGAGGCGTGTGGAGTTCCCAGGCCAGGTATCAGATGCGAGCTGCGCTTGCGACCTATGATGCAGCTGCAGCAACGCACTGTGCTGGGCCAGGTACCCAGCCTGCATCCCAGGGCTACAGATATGCCACCCCTATCTTTGTGCCACTGCAGGAACTCCTATTGATCCAATCTTTTAAAAAATCAAACGTCTTTAAAATTATTTTTTTTTAAATAGGATCTGATCAAAACTATCTCCACAAATAGCTCTAGGCAGCACAGAGCCCCAATTTAGAACTTTACAGGAATGAAATTATGGACTTGCTAATGAACGCTATACCTTACTGAAAGAGAGCTACACAGCCAGAAGAAGGGAACATAGATGGAAATTTAATGCCAAAGCAAGGTATGTAGTTTGCAAAAAATGAGGCTGTAGTTTGCAGAAAATTAGATCTTTAATGGGGGATGGGCGAGAGCTTCTGTACCCCTTTTTTGACCGTCAGACCTACCCTGTAAGATCTTTCAGAAGTTTGAGGGGCCATTTCATCTTTTTTATGTAGTATGTGGTAAGGAGAGGCTGAGACAGAGGTGTCAAGTTTTAAAAGCATTGCTGCTACAAAAGAAAAGACCACAACGGACGTTGAGCTTAAAGAATGATTAGAGTGGAAATTCATGTAACAAAATCTAGGTTAAGGAACAAAACCTCAGTAGCACCCCAGCACTGCTAACGGAGTCCATTCTCCGGATTTTTAAAGCCGTCACTACTTTGTTGTTTACTTGTAATTTTTAATTATCTAACACGTTCTAATATCTCGCCTATTGCATGGTCAAGGCCATTCAGGAGGGCTGTTTTCTTGCTCTCTGTACATCCCCTGCTGGAGCAAACCCTGCTTCCCTCACATGAGGATCCAAGCCTCTTAACTACAGCGCTTAGTTAGTAACTGCCTGCATGCTGGTCCCGGTCCCCAGCCCCAGCGGCTGGCGTCCTTGGTAATTGATGAGCCAGCCTGATACCAGTTCCCCTTGCACATGATAGCCTCTTTCTCCCCCCACTCCCCCGCCAAACTGTGGTCTAGTCCTGCCTGCTGTACATGGTGGGGTGTCACTCCAGCACCCTTTGTTTTGGACAGGAATATCCCCTAGTCCAATAAACTGTTGATGTCTCTGTCACTGACTCCTGTTTCTTTCTTTGGTCTGGAGGCTGGGCAACTATAAGGCTTGCAAGTCTGCAGGATACAGCCCGACACCTATTTTTTTATGCTTTTTTCTCAATATTCTCATCATTTCTGGGATTGATGGTTTGTTCTATTTTTTTCTTCCCTTTAGTTTGGAAGTTATAGCTTCACCTGAAGAACATGCCTCCATATTTTCTTCTTTCTTTTTGCTTTTCAAGGCCACATCTGAGGCATATGGAGCTTCCCAGGCTAGGAGTCCAGTCGGAGCTACAGCTGCCAGCCTCTGCAACAGCTACAGCCACATCAGATCTGAGCCACGTCTGAGACCTACACCGCAGCTCACGGCAATGTCAGATCCTTAACCCACTGAGTGAGGCCAGGGATTGAACCCTCAACCTCATGGTTCCTAGTCCCTAGTCGGATTTGTTCCCCCTGTGCCATGATGGGTACTCCCCTTCCACATTTTCTTTAGTGAGTGTTGCTAATGAACTCTCCCAGCTTTGTCTGACATATTCCATCCTCATCCTTGAGAGGTATTTTTGTCAGGTATACATTTACAGTTGACACTGATAAAGTTTAATTCATTTATCGGGACCTACACATAATGGAAGCCGCCCCAATGGCCTAGCCTACATCATAAATCTCAACCTGAGTCAGCTCATACTCACAGGAAATACCTATCAAGGAAACCTAACATAATACCAATCACAGACCTCTAACTCAGCTTCAGCTAGTTTACCTTACTAACCCTGGAATAAAGGACCTGCTGGCCTATTCCTGACCTCCTGAGTCAATCATGCTTATTTTTGCACTGCTTTGTCTAACACCAT
Source organism: Catagonus wagneri (assembly GCA_004024745.2). Taxonomy (NCBI): domain Eukaryota; kingdom Metazoa; phylum Chordata; class Mammalia; order Artiodactyla; family Tayassuidae; genus Catagonus; species Catagonus wagneri. Next base: position 10,986,266 of record PVHT021183584.1, read on the forward strand.
GAATTGGCTCTTACCCAAAATAGCTGGGAAGAGTGTTTCACTGCCTGTGACGCAATGAATCCATGCATTGTTTTCCCTTGAATAAAAGACATCAAACTTGTTATTAAATTGTTTTAGTTTTGTTATATGACAGCATTTACTGTTGAAGTTATTATTTTACAATTAAAGCTATTATCCCACTGACTTCTGGCTTCTGTTGCTTCTGAGAAATTAGCTTACAGGCATACCTCAGTTTATTGTGCTTCACAGTAATTGCATTTTTTTACAAATTAAAGGTTTGTGGCAACCCTGCATTGAGCAAGTCAGTCTGCGCTATTTTTCCAATAGCATTTGCTCACTTTGTGTCTCTGGGTGACATTTTAGTAATTCTTGCAGTGTTTCAAACTTTTTCATTGTTATATGTTATGGTGACCTCTGATCAGCAATCTTTGATGTTACTATTGTGGCTGGGGGTTTTTTGGTTGTATTTTTTAAAATTAAGGTATGTACTTTTTTATTTTTTTATTTATTTTTGTTTTTCAAATTGGCTTCTGCTTTTATTTATTTATTATTTTTGCATTATAGCTGGTTTACAGATTTCTGTCAGATTTTCCAACTGCACCGCGTGGTGACCCGGTTACATGTAAAGGTATGTACTTTTTTAAAAAGCATAACGATACTGCACACTTGATGGACTACTGTATAGTGTAAACATAACTTTTATCTGCACTGGGTAACAAAAAAAAATCAGTGTGATTCACTTTATTGTGATGTTTGCTTTATTGTTTGTTTATTGTGATGTTTATTTGTGGTAGTCTGGAACTGAACCCATAATATCCTCAAGGTATGTCTACATTAATCTGTGTCTCTGAATGAAAATAGATTACACTCCCCACTCCATTTCTGTTGCCCCATTCCTGCTCTAAAAGTTTTCTTTTTGTCTATGGTTTTTCTGAATTTTCACTATAACTGGGTTTGAATTTTTCTTTTTTAAAACCCTGCTTTGGAATTCTAAGTTGCAGACATGATACCCACTAACCTTGTAATACTTTAGATTGTATTTCCCAAAGTCAAGGATATTCTCTTACATAACCACAGTGTAATCATAAAAATCAGAATGAAAGTCAATAAAATAGTATTCTCTAATCAATAGACCTTTTCAGATTTTGCAAATAATCCCACCAATATCCATTTTCTGATCCAGGATCTAATCTGGGATCACAGCTTCACTTAGCTGACGTCTCTTTTCAGTCTCCTTTAATTTTGAAGAGTTCCTCAGCCTTTCCTTGTCTCATGACTTTGACATTATTTTTTAATTTTTTAAAAATATTTTGTTTCTGAATAAATAGTTTTCTCTAGATGATGAGCTAAGAGAGGTTTCAGGCTACTCTTTATGAGCCCTTTCCTATGTTAACACATATGTATTGATAATCTATATTACCAATAAAGGAAAAGCAAAAGTAGAAAATATTACACAAGTCCTCTTTTGAATGCTATTTTTCAAAGTACTAGGGTCATTGTAACATATTATTTATCCTGAATATCACATTTGAGTGATTTATGGATCTGATGAAAATCTTCTTCAAGATAACTTTTATCTGAATTGATATTAAAACATTCCATTTTACATTGTGGTTTTTAAAACCGAAGAATTGTTGTTTTATATTAGTTTTAAATGATTCAATATTTTTATAGATTATACTCTGTTATCACAAAATAATGGCTATGTTTCCCTGGACTGCACAATATATCATTGTTGCTTATTTAATTTATGCATTATACCTCTTAATCTCCTACCCCTAATTTGACTTTTCCCCCTTTTCTCTACCCCCTGGTAACCACTAGTCTGTGGGTCTATCGCTGTTTCGTTATACACATGCATTTGTTTTATTTTTAAAATTCCACATTTAAGTGATGACAGGGTATTTGTCTTGACTTTCAGTTCAGGAACATGGGATATCTATAATTTGTATCTTCAGTTTTCTTCATCAATGTATTATAGTTTTCAGAATATAGGTCTTTCACCTCCTTGATTAAGTTTATTCCTAGGTATTTTATTCTTTTTGATGTGATTTTAAACAGGATTATTTTCTTGCTTTCTCTAATAGTTTATTATTAGTGTATAGAAAAGTAACATATTTCTGTATATTAATCTTGTATCCTGCAAGTTTATTGAATTCATTTACTAATTTTAATAGATTTTTTGGTAGAGTTTTCTCTGGATAGTATCATGTACAGCAGAAAACTGACAGAACATCTGCAAATACAGTTTTACATCTTCCCTGACAGTTTGGATACATTTTATTTCTTTTTCTTCTCTGATTGCTGGGGCTAAAACTTCCAATACTGCATTGAATAAAAATGGTGAGAGTGGGCATCCTGTCTTCTTCCTGAATTTAGAGGAAAGTCTTCCAGCTTTTCACTACTGAGTTTGATATTAGCTGTGGCTTTGTCATATGGCCTTTATTATGTTGAGCTATGTTCCCTCTATACTCACTCTGCTGAGAGTTTTTTTTTTTTAATCATGAATGGATCTAGAATTTTGTCAAATGCTTTTTCTGCATCAAAATGACCATGTGATTTTTATCCTTTTTGTTAATATGGTGTATCAGATTGATTTACAAATGTTGAACTATCCTTGTGACCCTAAAATAAATCCAAGCTGATCACAGTGTATAACCCTTTTTTACATATGGTTTATTTAATTTGGTTTAATGTTTTGTTGAGTATTTTTATATCTTTATTCATTAGAGATATTTTTTCTTTTTTTGTAGTGTCTCTGTTTTTGGTATTAGGGTAATGGTGGCCTCATGGGTTTTAGGAGTGTTCCACCCTTTTGAATTTTTTGGAATAATTTGAGAAGCTATTCTTTATGTCTTTGCTTCCCCTGGGAAGCCACCTGGTTCTTGACTTTTGTTTGCTGGCAGTTATTTTATTACAAATTCAATTTCACTACTAATGATCAGTCTGTTCAGATTGTCTGTGTCTTCCTGATTAAGTCTTAGAAGGTTATATGTTTCCAGAAACCTGTCCGTTTCTTCTAGGTTGACCAGTTTGTTGGCATATAATAGACTGCTCATAATAGCCTTACACTGTAGTATTTTAATATCAGTGTCCTTTATGCTAGCTATTTGGCTTTGACTAAGGATTCATATATGTAAAAATGTAATTTCTTATACTACATATACACATAATTACATATACATATATAACTGTATGTAAAGATACTACTAGTAATTAGTATGTTCCATAATAGTCAAACAGCCATAATGAAGAACTAGCAGTTTTCAGCAAAAAATGTCTGCATTATTGCATTAACCATGTGCTATAACTTGGTGCCTTTATGAAGTTTCTCTTAACTTTATGCTTTAACATCTGCCCTGCACGCATATGCTGGATGCGCTTTGTTCTGGACAAACCAGTAATCTGCCTGAATCACCTTGCCTCAGCTTCCTTGGGAGGAGCCCTCCTCCTGGGGGGTATGCTTTTCTAAAACAAACCAGCCAACCCTGAGTCTCCACCCCCAATCACCTCCTTTATTAGGCTTTCACATGCGCGAGACCATTTCACACCTACTCTAGTTACCACAGATACAGATACCAGACAGCTAGGGACAGCCCTTGCGCCTCAGAGTTGACTGAAATTATTCAATCCAGACAACCCTAAATCAGTTACGCCTGCCTTACTTGTTCCTGCAGAAAGACAATAAAGGTGCTTTTCCATGGTCCCTCCCTCCCGCTGCTGAAGACCCCGACAAATCCACCTCCCCGCCCCCTGTGCCCTGCTCCCCCACCTCCACAACGGCGTAATGTGTACTCCCTCTCCTGGGGTCTGTGAGTATAATAAACTGGTAGTTCTCTGCTAGTCTAGTGACCTCATCATTTCCTAATAATAATAAAGCTCACTAAAACCGATTCTGAGCCAAGGCTGATTTGCTCATAAATCAAACTGTCTTAAAATAGCCAAATGTTCGTTTGAATTGGAGAATGTTTAAATCCTTATTTTAAAGCATCTGGTAATACTTGTGATGGCGCATGACAGTGTGAGAAAAAGGAATGTGTACATGTATGTGTAACGGGGTCACCTTGCTGTACAGTAGAAAACTGACAGAACATTGTAAACCAGCTATAATGGAAACAATAAAAATCATTATAGAAAAATAAAGCACCTGGTAACAGACACCATCACTGCATTGAATGAACTGTAATCCTGAGAACAGCATGATGATATTTTGGAGGGTCTCATAGTTCATAAATGCTAGACTACTGTGCAGCACAGGGAACTCTTTCAGTCTCTTGGGATAGAGTGTGATGGAAGATAGCCTGAGAAAACGAGACTCTATATATATATGTATATATATATGTATGACTGGGTCACTACGCTGTACGGCAGAAATTGGCACAACACTGTAAACCAACTACACTTTAATACAAATAAAGAAAATGATTAATATAAAACAAAGAAATGCTAGACTAAGGGAAGTGCTTCTGTAAAATCCTACCAGAAAAATTACAATTTACAGTCATTTTATTATATGAAATATAATGTCAAGAATAAAAGATTTCTTAATCTTAGCCTTAACTTCAGAGGGATGGTAGAAACTATATGTTCCTTTTTAACCATATTTTGGTAACAATAGTTATAAACCCTAGATGACTGAAATGAATTAGCAATGGCACAGGCAGTATTTCTGAAGACACTTTTCTTAAGAGCATCAAAGAACTATATGACTTAGTAGCAAATAAAAGAGTGTTTGGTATTGTAAATGTTTAAGTGAGAAGCAGTTTTATGCCAGATGAACTTCTAGTAAGATCAACAGACATGTTTTTACACTTTCTCATTTAATATTGCCACAAGAAGTTTTCCTCAAAGAACCTCATTTTGTAAGAACAAAGATTTTCAAGAGAAGGCCATAGGAACCTTTTGTTGATATTACAGTATTAAGTATTTTTATATAACTGAACAAGGCCTAATACTTTATTTATTTATTTAGTTATTTAGTTATTTATTGTCTTTTTGCCTTTATCTAGAGCCGCACCCGCAGCATATGGAGGTTCCCAAGCTAGGGGTCTAACAGGAATTATAGTCACCGGCCTTCGCCACAGCCACAGCAACGTGGGATCCGAGCCGCATCTGCAACCTACACCACAGCTCACGGCAATGCCGGATCCTTAACCCACTGAGCAAGGCCAGGGATCGAACCCGCAACCTCATGGCTCTTAGTCGGATTCGTTAACCACTGAGCCACGAAGGGAACTCCAAGGCCTAATACTTTAGAACTTCGTCAAACACTATTCTCTGGAGAACAGTGAAGCTCTGGGGTGTACATGTACATACATGTGTATAATAAAATTTTAAGGATTTCCTGTAATTGCTGTAAAGGGAGAGAAATATTACAAGATATCTGTGACATAATGTATAGATGAGTACAAGTCCTCATTTGGAATATCAGGCATCTTGATTATACCTTTGCAAATGCTATCTACATGACGCACTGCAGGCTAGCTAGCTGTGCTGACACGTGCACCATATATTTAAATATCTCATAAAAACTAATTTCTCACTTGCCAGAAAGTCTCTGTAGTTCAGCTTGTAATATCACAAATCCCAATCCATACATATTTTTGAAATGCCCACCTCCACTACGGATATATACTTTAAATACCATAGAAAGCGGTATTTTCTGGAGTTCCCATTGTGGCACAGTGGACACGAATCAGACTAGTGTCCAGGAGGACGTGAGTTTGATCCCTGGCCTCACTCAGTGGGTTAAGGATCTGGCGTTGCTGTGAACTGTGGTGTAGGCTGGTGGCTACAGCTCACATTCGACCCCTAGTCTGGGAACTTCCATACACCATGGGTGTGGCCCTAAAAAGAAAGGCAAAAAAAAAAAAATACAGTATTTTCTACTTTTGCTAGATGCATATTTCCAGTTTCCTGAAAGTGACCAAATCACAATGTAAGAGGCTCCAGCATATTGTCCAGAATCTTTGATAGTCCCGGGAATGATTTTATCAAGTATTTATTGAAACAACTTGTTAGCTGGCTGAGTTTTAGAAATCTGAACTATTTTAGCAAAGCCATGGTCATAGTGGGGTATGATGTATACTTATAAGCAATTTTATGTCAAGCTTAGATTAAAATTTTTTTTTCAAGATATGTGTAAGTTATTTAAATATGTGAGCCTGTGAAAACATAAGATATTCTTAGAGATATCAAGGATCTCCTTTAAGAACTAGAAAACTCATTATTTAGTTTCAATGTCTCTTTGAGCAAATAGTTTGAGTGTACACTATGTTGGCATGGATGCAGAGAAATAGAAATTCTCAGAAGTTTCTGGTGGGAATATAAGTTGACCAAATCTCAATGGGGAACAATTAAAAAACATCTGTAAATTAAAGTACCTATCCTCTTTGACCTAGGAATTCCATTTCTGAGAAATTATCCTACTCGTGCATATGGGAGATGAATTTCCTATCAGGTTCCTCATTTCAACAATGTTCATAAGAGCACAAGATTGGAAGAAATCATAACATCATCAGTAGAAGACTGGTTAAAGATGTTTTGGTATGTCCACACAATGGAAGACGACGAAGCTATAACAAAAGGAGTAAGGGAGCTTTTTGTATTTTGTTATGGAATGCTTGCTAGGATAGCCTTTTTTTTTTTTTTTTGCCACTTATTACTTGTGTGACTTTATTGATTTGCTAAGATATCTAAAGCAAAGCCAGCAAGTAGTGGAATAGCGTATATAGCTTTGCTCCAGTTTATGAACTATCCTTATTTCCTCCTCCCTGTTACCTCCCTTCCTAGATTTGTGTTTCTGTAAGAAACTGCTAACACTGATTGCCTCTGTGGGAAGAATTGCATGACTAGAGGAGAGGGGTGGGTGGGAGATTTCTTACTCTGTATCCTCTAAACATTTTGAATTTTGAAAACTGTCTATATCGTGTTGTGTATTCAAAAATAAAGAAATCCAACTTTAAATGAGCCCATCTGAACCCTACACATGTCAAGACAAAAAGGAGGGGATTACTCATCTGCAGAATAACTGTCATGTACTGAGTCCCAGTACCCTCCAGTATTTACTCGCCTTACAACAGAAACCATCTGCTATCTTCTAAAAGGCTTCCTCTCTCCTTCATCCCATGAAGTTCTACATGAAGGCATGGACCACGACTCTCCATGGCCAGACCTTAGAGAAGCAGAAATAAGAGCAAAACTGGAACCCAACTACCAACCTGGAGGGAGGTGGAATGAGGTCAGATCGGTGCCTTGACTGAATGTTAGGAAATTACAGCTCCATTCTCTGCTTCAAGAGTTACTATGACTCACATGCCTTAGTAGAAAATGAGATAACGCCAGCCACACGTACCGCTTGTCATTTCTTTCCCCGCTTGAGAACTGTGAGAATTAAATCAAGTGACATTTTATCAAGAGTTTGGAACTCTTTGATAGTAAAGTGCTGTAGAGGAACTTCATAATCTTAAAAAGTTTAAGAATTCTGTAAGCTTTCTATATCTTACTTTTTAAAAAAGGTAATGTTCTCATGACAAACAAGAAACTAAGTGTGACACAAAACTGAGCTTTAGCTGCCCATCCTGAAAAGAGCTAAGCTCCTATATATGTAGTTTGACCTGGGTTTTGTCTATTCTCTCCTTAAACAAAATGCTTTCAGTTCTAAGGATCATTCTTTTTCTAGGAAATCTCCTTCTATATCATACAAGCATTTTTTTTTTCTTTCATTTTACGGCTGCACATGCAGCTTATGGAAGTTCCCAGGCTAGGAGTCCAAATGGAGCCGTATCTGAGATCTATGCCACAGTTTGCGACAATGCTGGATCCTTAACCCACTGAGTGAGGCCAGGGATTGAATTCACATCCTCGCAGAGACAACATCCGGTCTTTAACCTGCAGAGCCAAAACAGCAAGTTTTTTCCTCCCTTCCTTCTTCCCTCCCTCTTCACCCCCTTCCCTTTTCATTAAGCATTCTTGAAATGTTTCCAATTTAAGCACAGAGGGTCACCTTGACCTTGTAGATTACACACATGTACTCTTTATCTCCCAAGTCCAAATGAGTGCAGGATTTGTCCCAAACTGTTTTTATTTGAGCAGTTCCTCTTACAAAATTCTTTGAGGAAAGACATTTAGAAATTCATTTAACTTTCCATTAAATTACAAACTTATTTATTCTTGAAAGAGTTTCTTCTGTACTTTATTATACTTCTCTCAGGATTATGAGGTTGTTCCTAAAAGGAAGAAAGGATCTATAAATTTAAAATGCTTTAGCAACTGGAAGTGACAGTTGCTAAAGCATGTCTGAATTTTTGCTAAACAACATTAAAGATAAACAATTACAGATCCTTTGAAGAGTTTTGGGAAGGTTTAGATCTGCAGTCAATGTTTACTAGGTTTCCTTTAAAATAACCTGGAGTTATGGCGGTGTATAGTTAGTGAGACAGTTTGCAAAGGATTCCTGGTAAATCAGATTTTGCCCTCTTTTTTTTTTTTTTTCTCCTTTGAGAATAACCAAGGACTTGAAACACTCAACATTACATTCTTTCTAAAGCCTTCCTATTACTTCCAGATTAAATTGAACCTAAATTCTGTATTTGGTTCTGCTTTGCTTTTGCCTTCAAACTGTCTTATAAGCCTGTCTCTTTCTGTCTTCCACACCATTCTGTTCCCTTGACTCAAGCCTATGGGGGTCATTAACATTTTTCATTCTTTGGATGAACATACTCTACATCTTTTAAAAAATGTATCCTGTCCCCGGGATAAACCGCAGTGGAAAGGAATCTTTAAAAAAAGGATGTATCTAGTTGTAAAACGAAGCCACAATGCTGAACAACAGAAATTAGCAGAACCCTATAAATCAGCTATACTTAAAAAAATGTATCCTTTGGATAGGAGGCATGAAAGACAGTAATTCTATGTGGACGGGGGTGCATAAGCAGCAATTTGGCTGGAGAGGGTGAAAAGGTGTTGAGAAATGTCAATTGTCAACATCAAAATACATCGAGTGGTGATGGAGGTTGCGTGGAGTTAAGGCAAAAGGAGCTGCAATTTACTAACCTTATGTTATCCTTATGAAATTGGTTTGTCATTCCCCCAAACTGAATGAGAACATGTTTTTGAGTAAGAAAACCAGAATGTGAGGACAGATTATACAAAAGAACAACAAAGTTCCTCCATGGGCTTAAGGAGGAGAATAAATACGTGTAGTTGTGGCAGCTGGCCAAAGCTTCTCATGAGTTAGCATCTGGGACTGTCGCTTTTGACAGGTAAATAAGGAAGGGGTGGATATTCCCAAAGGTGTAGGAATAAAACGCATCCTTACCTCCTTCAAACCTGTGCTCAAATGCCATCTTTTCAGTGATGTCTTTCCTGACCATTCTATTTTAAATTCCATGGAATGCCTTTCAACCTTCTTTTCCTGATTTATTTCTCCCCCTATAATGATGACCATTTGATACCAATATGCTATATTTTTTACTTCTTTGGATTAGGTCTGTGATATTTGGGGCCATCTTCTCAGAAAGTAGATGGACTTCATAACCACATCCTAAGTTCTTTCCTAGATGTAATTCTCAAATCTGTTTTATTATAATTGCTGGCTTCCTGGTCCTGGGCACTGTCCCTTCTCCCTAAATCCATGGGCACTGGAAACAGTAGGTTGCACAGGAAAGGTAGATAAGTAACTCAGATAATATGTCACTTTGCAAACCTGAAAGACCTTTAGTGGATCTTTTTTGGATGACAATTGTTTTCAGTCTTATTTTCTTGTGTTTAGGATCTAGTAGCAGTCTGATTTTCCTGTCTTTTTATCCCCCCAATTCATTGTCATTTCTGCTTATAAACTGGTCAATTCCTGCCTGAACTTGTCTCCTTCTTTTGATACCTTGTTGTCCACAGTGAGAAGAACCAACACAGACTCATATTCTGGGTATTGGCAACTACTTTGCTTAGAGCTGTAGGATCAACAGGCACTTCCTTTGCCTTCCAAGTTCAGCTGATAGTTTTACCAAATGTTACTGCAGAACATTGGTCTTTTTCTTTCCTGATTATGATGTCTCCATTCCTTCCACCTACTGCCCAGCTGCTAAGCTAATGCCACATATTTTTGTTTCTGTGAAGGTAGCACTTTGATGTACCATCTTCGGTATTAGCAGCGACGCTGCTGAAGGGCAGTGGAATATGCCAGCCCAAAATACAAGGGTAGGAGTTCAGGACATGCCACCTCCCAATATACTGCTTTGGTACCTTGGTTATTTGAAGCTGTAGGCACTTGAAAAGCAGCAAGCGCAGGGAGAGGCTTTCTCTTTACTCTCCTTATCTGCTTAAAAACACAGCCTCTAAAAACCTCTCCTGCCAATGTTCCCGACTCCCCTCTGCATGAGTTTTCATCATCCAGGGAAGACTGACTCTTACCTCAGGAAAGGAGACTAGAAATCGATAGCACAGCCATCCAAACGCTGTCACAAACTATCAAACGTCCCATCTATTCTTCTAAAAGCCCATTCATCTTTTCTCAAAATCATTTACTCTCCTCTAAGAAGCCTAAATCCCTTTTTTCTCTATTAGGATGGTATTTGAGTCTGAATTCTAAGCCACCTTGGGGAATCACTCACTCTACCCTGGGTATTTCTCAAGGATACATGAGACGTAGCTGTTAATAGATTTCTATTTGTTTTTCTTTTGTCACTGCTTTTTATGACAGGGGTCTCAGCTAAGAACACAGAAGGATAGAGGGAAAATTATTTTTCCTTCACTATAATGTTCAAACACAAAACAAAAAAGACTCAGGGAGTTCCTGTCATAGCTCGGTGGTAACGAATCTGACTAGTATCCACGAGGACTCGAGTTCGATCCCTGGCCTCACTCAGTGGGTTAAGAATCTGGCGTTGCCATAAGCTGTGGTGTAGACTGCATATGCAGCTCAGATCCAGCTTTGCTGTGGCTGTGGGGTAGGCCGGCAGCTGCAGTTCTGATTCGACCCCTAGCCTGGGAATTTCCACAGGCCGGAGGTGTGGCACTGAAAAAAAGAAACCTCAAAAAAACAAAAAAAACACAAAAAACCCCCAAAAAGACTCCAATATAAGAGAAGTTTATTCCTTGGTCACATAACAAAGGTGGGTATTTCTTGAAGGTGGGCAGGTTTCCTCTATGTCGTGACTGAGGAATCTGGAAATTTTCCATGTCATGGTTCCGCCATGTGCGGGGGTCTGTTATTAATGTCGTCAGGCAGCACCAGAAGGAAGGAGGTGTGGAGGGAAAGGTGCCTACCTCTCAAGTCTTGTCCCGTAACGGCCCACATCACTTCTGTGTACTTTCCATTGGTTCCACTGTGTACCTTCCGGTGTATAGAAGGCCATGTCTAACTAACTTCAAGGGAGGTTGGAAACACAGTGCCCAGGAACAAGAGAAGACAAGAATTCTATTGCACAACTAACAGGCTGCCCTACAAGGTCACCCCGGGAATCTGTGAAAGCCCAGGGTCCTTGAATCTCAACAGGCACCCCCCCTCATAGATGTGTAACTCTGCATGGCTTGTTCGTGGTAACCTCCCATTTCACTATGGTCTTCGATTTTTCCCTTCTGTGTGCCTTACATTCAAAAAATTTGCCAAGTGTTTACTCTGTATTTGTTCTTAAGGTAACTTTGTTTCTGAACTTTCCACTATTCAATTAAAGTTATCTGTTTGATTAGGTCCCATTGGTTTATTTTTGCTTTTATTTCTGTTGCCTTAGGAGACTGACCTGAGAAAACATTTGTAAGGTTGATGTCAGAGAATGTTTTGCCTGTGTTCTCTTGTTTGATGGTGTCTTGTCTCACATTTAAGTCTTTAAGCCATTTTGAGTCTATTTTTGTGCATGGTGTGAGGGTGTGTTACAGTTTCATTGGTTTACATGCAGCTGTCCAGTTTTCCCAGCACCACTTACTGAAAAGACTGTCTTTTTCCCATTTTATATTGTCTCATTTGTCGAAGATTAATTGACTGTAGGTGTCTGGGTTTATTTCTGGGTTCTCTATTCTGTTCCACTGATCTGTATGTCTGTTTTGGTACCAGTAACATACTGTCTTGATTACTGTGGCTCTGTAATATTGCCTGAAGTCTGGGAGAGTTATGCCTCCTGCTTGGTTTTTGTTCCTCAGGATTGGTTTGGCAATTCTGGGTCTTTTATGGTTCCATACAAATTTTTGGATTGTTTTTTCTAGTTCTGTGAAAAATGTCATGGGTAATTTGATAGGGATTGCACTGAATCTGTAGATTGCTTTGGGTAGTTTGGCCATTTTTACAATATTAATTTTTCCAACTCAAGAGCATGGGATCTTTCCATTTCTTTGAATCCTCTTTAATTTCCTTGATGAATGTTTTATAGTTCTCAGCATATGTCTTTTTTTTTTGCCTTTTTCCTAGGGTCGCACTTGTGGCATATGGAGGGTCCCAGGCTAGGGGTCTAACTGGAGCTGTAGCTGCTGACCTGCGCCAGAGCTATGGCAACATGGGATCCGAGCTGTGTCTGCAACCTACACCACAGCTCATGGCAACACTGGATCCTTAACCCACTGAGCAAGTCCAGGGATCGAACCTGCAACCTCATGGTTCCTAGTCAGATTTGTTAACCACTGAGCCACGATGGGAACTCCAGCATATAAGTCTTTTACCTGCTTGGTCAGGTTTATTTCCAGGTATTTAATTTTGCACAGCAAAGGAAACCATGAAAAAAAAACAAACCAAAAAGACAACTTATGGAATGGGAGAAAATAGTTTCAAATGATGCAACTGACAAGGACTTAATCTCTAAAATATGCAAACAACTTATACAACTCAACAGCAAAAAAGCCAACAACCTAATGAAAAATGGGCAAAAGACCTGAATAGACATTTCTCCAAAGAAGTTATACAGATGGCCAACAAACACATGACAAAATGCTCAACATCACTGATTATTAGAGAAATGCAAATAAAAACTACTATGAGATACCACCTCAGGATGGCTGTCATTAGTAAGTCCACAAATAACAAATGCTGGAGAGGCTGTGAAGAAAAGGGAACCCTCCTACACTGTTGGTGCGAATGTAAATTGGTACAATCACTATGGAAAACAGTATGGAGGTACCTCAGAAAACTAAATATAGAACTACCATATGACCCAGCAATCCTACTCTTGAGCATATATCCGGACAAACCTTTCCTTGAAAATGACACATGCACCTGTATGTTCACTGAAGCACTATTCATAATAGCCAAGACATGGAAACAACCTAGATGTCCAACAACAGATGAATGGATTAAGAAGATGTGGTACATATACACAATGGAATACTACTCAGTCATAAAAAAGGACAAAATAATGCCATTTGCAGCAACAAGGATGGAACTAGAGACTCTTGTGCTAAGTGAAGTAAGTCAGAAAGAGAAAGACAAATACCATATGATATCATTTATATCTGGAATCTAATATATAGTACAAATGAACCTTTCCACAGAAAAGAAACTCATCAACTTGGAGAATGGACTTGTGGTTGCCAAGGGGGAAGGAGTGCAATGGATTGGGAATCTGGGGTTAACAGATGCAAACTATTGCCTTTGGAATGGATAAGCAATGAAATCCTGCTGTATAGGACTGGGAACTACATCTAGGCACTTATGATGAGAGCACGATGGAGGATAATGTGAGAAAAAGGATGTATACATGTATGTGTGGATCACTGTACTGTACAGTAGAAAACTGACAGAACACTGCAAACCAGCTATAATAGAAAAAATAAAAAATGTTTAAAAAATAAAAAAAGTAAAAAAAATTTATCTGGAATTCTGATTATAACCCCTTCAATTGCTTCCTCCTTATATACTGACTTCTGGCTTCTTGGACATTTTCTAGAGACTGTTACTCATAGGTTTGATGAGGAAAGACTAAATCGGAGAATTAACTTTTATGGTCTATGTCTCTTACATTCCTTATCTGAGATTGAATTATACTTATGGATGTATGATATTGACCTTATTGGTATAATTGACTAAGAAAAAAAATAATTCTAGGCAATATCTTAAGTCCTGTGAAAGTCAATCCTCAGTTTATATCATTCATTTCAGCCAATCTTGATCAACTGATCTCTTGCTCCGTAAGCGCTCTGATGCTCCTGGAGACTGGGTGACCCCCAGAAATTTTGTTATTCCAAAATCAAGGCTGTGTTTCCTTTATAGCCTGTATGTTGTTTTGCCCAGTATGTTCTGAAATACATATGATAAACTATAAGATCTATGAGCTGTAGAGTCAACCCTAGATATGCTAGAATGGAAATACCAAAACCCCTGTTCACGGCCGCTATTTCTCCTCCAATCTCTTCGCTGCTCCTCCATGATTCACCTAGTCACGGGAGGAAAACAATTTTTTCATGCCCGATGTCAATCATTTAGATATACTAAATTAAAACGTGCTGAGATGGTTCGAACACATTATTAATCAAGAAATAAAAAGCAAAGCGTGTGCCGGAGGCGGCGGCCGGGATGGGCGATGGCCCAGGTGCGCCGCTGCGGGACCACAGCGCGGAGCGTGCGGGGCGAGCCTCGCTCCCCCCAGCCGGACTCCGCCCCTCCATCGCCAGGTCCTCTCTCGCTCTTGGCTGGCTGTGGAAAAATCTCTGCCAAAATTTTCTTTTCAAACCTGATAAAGATTTCAGGGGAGACTTCTCCTTAAACCACGTTCCCAAGAAACTCCTTAAATTAAAAAAAAAAAAAAGTCTTCTATGGAATGGAAGGCAGAATGATTACACTTTTTTTTTTCAGTTAAAACTGGGATAAGACTCCCAAACTTTTTTTTAAACTGTGGCAATTACGTCAATAATCAATATTTGGTACTTAGCAGAGAGCTTGACACGCAGGAAGTGGAACCCGCCATGGAATCCCTTCGCTCTCCTTTCTGGTGGCTAGAAGGATGCGATGCCATTCTCCTCCATAGCTGCCCCTTGCCGTGACATTTGCACTTTTTTTCTTTCTTTCTTTTTTTTTTTTTTTTTTTGTCTTTTTAGAGCTGCTCCCGCGGCATATGGAGGTTCCCAGGCCAGGCGTCTGATTGCAGCTGTATCTGCTGGCCTACACCACAGCCACAGCAATGTGGGATCCGAGCCGCATCGGCGACCTACACCACAGCTCACTGCAGCACCGGGTTCTTAACCCACTGAGGGACGCCAGGGACCGAACCTAGCTGGTCAGCGTCCGACTTTGTCAAGAGAGCACCAGAGGGGGCAAGACACCGCAGAGGAAGGAGCTTCTTTTTCTGGTTCCCACTTGCTTTCTTCCCTCCTATGACATGGCTTTTGGTGGAATATGCAAGTCCCACTGGCACTTACTCTCTGCTAAGTTTTTCTGACACCACAGCAAGCAGCTTCCTCCAGGCCAGCTCTGGCCTGCTGGCACCCTGCCTGGCGAGTTTCTCCATCACTCAGGGGGCCACTGACGCCAGGGAGGCCTGAATCTCAGCTTTGGGGTAGGGGGCCCAGTGGTGAAAAATGCTCTGTCAAGTTTAGTCCCTTCCTGTGTTTTCTTTCTCATCTTGGGGGCAGTAGTTGTTCTCTGTGCTCGTATTTTCTCTCTTATGCCTTTTAATCCTTACTCATCATTGGCTAGTTAATACTATTTTATATAAAAATTTTTCCTGTTCAAGAACCTTGTGTTGTTTCTGTCTCCTGACTTGACTTTGACTGATCTTATTGCGTAAACAAATGGCCTGTATATGTTAAGCCAGGCTCTGGCTATGGTAGTTGGGGTTGTAGGGCCAATCCTGACTACCCAGTGTGGGGAGACTACTGGATGAGAGAAGAATACATCCTGCCCTTTTTGTTTATCCTTCCACCTACTCACTCCTTGCCTGAGAGCCCAAGGCTGGCTCCCTTGGGTACCACCACTAGTCTCAGCCTAGTCCATCAAGGTGAAGGCATCTTTTGCCTGTGACCCTGATATTCTCTAAGGCAGTGACCAAACAAGGCGTGGGATGTATCCTCTTAAAGATCACCAGGCCCTGCCCTGGCTCAACATCTTTTTCCTGTGAGATTATGACCCGTGCTCTGTGGACCTTTCTCCTTGCTCATGAATACAATGCTGATTCTCAGCCCAGATCGCGGTCTGTTTTCAAAATGTGACTAAAACGTGAGAGAATAGGGCGCTCAGGATAAGATAGCCTGAGAGCAGACATAATTATCAGGAAAAGATCTGAGAGATGTATTTGTGGGACCATGGGAATTTTGATCACAGTTACACAGCTATACAAACAAAATGGTAGAAAACAGCAAATATCTTTAATCAAGTCAAGTCTTTGTGGTGGTGGTTGATGAATATGCAAAAGCTGTTCTGAATTTTTTTAGGGCACAGAGAACTGCCACATAGGCGTCCCTAATAACTGTTTTTAGGTTACAAGAAAGGAATGGGTGTGTTAATCAAGTATGTCAGAGGCTTAAAGAGATACAGACATCTTTAATTATATGAACACATTGGTTCCTACAACACCTGAGCTCTGATTTTCCAATTGAAATATTTCAAATTGAAATAATGCTAATTTAGCCTTATTGTTTTCATTGAAATTAGTCAATGCCCAAAGGCAAAAATCCTAAAGCTTTTGGAATTTGAGGCTCTAGCAGAAAATGGAAAATTTTACAGATGATTCGCTCAAGAAAAAAAATTATTTTGGCTGAGCCCTCAGCAAGGAGAAATTCCTGGGTCAAGGATCAAACCCCAGCCACAGCAGTGGCAACACCAGACCCTTAACCCACTAAGCCACCAGGGAACTCCTCAAGAAACTTTGTATCGAGTTCTTACAGAGACCCCACTTCCTTCATCCAACTTCTTTTGTAACTGAAGAGATAATTTCCTCTACCTCACACCTTTGACCATTCCTTGCTACTCCCTTAACCCATCATTCTGTAGTGATTTTTATTTCTACGCCTGTTTCTATTTTTTTGGATCCTGTTGGAAATATATTCAGTTACACATATGTTCTTGATTAGAATCCAAGTTTAGTTGCTTGTATTACAATTATAGGCAAGTAGCTGGATGAATGAATTCCGTTTGCTCATTCATTCAAGGTATGTTGAGTGTTTACTATGGCCAGGCACCAGGGAAGCAAGGCTGAGTCAGACACTGATCCCACCCAAAAAGGTTGCTAAGGAGTCTTTGCCCTCGTCAGGGTCTCAATCTGCGGAGGGAGACACGACCAGTCAACAAATAGTTGAAGTGTAAAGATATCTATGTTATAGCTATTGGCTAACACAAATGTGAGGATGATTCTTTCTGGATTTCCCTACATTACAGATTAGGAAGTGGAGGCACAGAGAAATCAGGTCATTTTTCTGAGAGTCATGTGATATGGGAGGGTCCGGACATGAACCCTGGAACCTAATTTCTGCGGTCAGACTGTCACTAATCACCATGCTAACTGCTTTCACATCTGGCCTATACAAGACCTCACAAGGTGAAATATTCAGTAAGTGTGTTTGGATGGTAATAGTCAATCCCTGTTAGTCACTGGTACTCACTGACACACTGGTGCCCATTTCTCTAAAAAGGTTTCCATCCTTCTCACAAAAAAGTCTCTAAAACCAGGTAAGGCAGGGGAAATCACTCCACATTTATGCAGCTAGTGAAAAAAAATATGGTAAAAAGCAGGAAACTTTTAAAATCAAGCAGGAGCTCCCACTGTGGCGCAGGCAGTGGGTTAAGGATCCAGCTGCAGTGGCTTGGGTCACTGCGGAGGCACTGGCTCAATCCCCGGCCCCATACAGTGGGTTAAAGGATGTGGTATTGCTATAGCTGCAGCGTAGGTCACAGCTGTGGCTTGGAGTCAGTCCCTGGCCCAGGAACTTCCACATGTAGTGGGTGTGGTCATAAAAAAAAAAAAAATCAAGCAAAGTCTTTGTGACTGTGGCTGAGGAACAGGCTGCTGTAAGTCCACAGGACAAGATGTGGCACGAAAGTATAGTCTGTATACTTGATAGGAAACCTCTCAGTCACCAAGAAGCCTCATCTCTGCCCTTGAAAAAGGAACTCCATCCATTCCCCTATTCTCTGTCCCATGTTCATGTCCTTTAAAAGTGGCGCGAGATTCACGTTTGACAAGGAGAAAGGCACGCCCTCCAATTCTTGTGATTTTTCCAGGCAAAATCACAAGAATAAACACAAAGCGTGATCTATCAAGAACAGGAGAAAAAAATGACACCTGAGGGATGGTTCAAGAAGGAATCATGGTCTCTTCTAGGTCTCACCTGGGCTGTGTTCTGAGGCGCAGGTGTCTGACTGCACACATACACCCGTTTTAGCACCAGCTGAAGAGTAGCGCCTTCCTCGTCCATCAGAGCCTCCCATGTCACTGAATGAAATTCAGGGATCCATTAAGTTTCACTGAGTTTCAGATTAATTAATTTATTAATTCTCCATCCAGAATGAGAGTCTGTTTTTCCACTCTTTGCATCTAGGTTGGCCCTCTGACTTCCTTTGGCTGGTGGAATGTAGCTGAAGTATATCTTGGGTTTCAAGCTTCAGTTCAAGAAGCTTTGTACGTTTGCTCTTGGATCCCTGTGACCCCCAGGTGACCCAGCTAGACCATGGGAGACCCACAGTCCAGCTGTCCTGTCATCCCAGCCCATAACCAGCCACTAGACGTGAGAGTGATGGCAGACGCATGAAGGAGCCCGGTTGATTACCGTCTCTGGGAGACTGTGCTGGACCCGGCCTCTCCAACCACCCAGTTACAAGAACTTTAGGAACAGCAGTTACTATTATCCGACAAGAATAACTACTTTTAAAGTTTAAAAACATCTTGAAACATGTTTAAACATCAAAATTGAGAAGTCCTGCAAACAGAAAGGAAACATGGCCAACTTAAAATATGGCAGTTTAGTCCAAATTCATATTGTCAATCTATTTGAGTAAATTAAATAAAGGATCTGGGGTAATCATAATAAGAACACTGCAGGGCTTTGTTTTACTTTTGAAATAATGTTTCTAATGTGTTCCTGTTTTCTCCACATATTGTATTGTTTCTCTTAATTTTTATTGAGTTTACTAATTACCGATAGTCACACAGAGGGAAAAAACTACATACCATGTCTGAAATTTGTATTCCTGAAATTTAATCCATAGTTGCATCTGTCAGCATTTTAAGGAGCTGTCTCTCTTTCAAAAATAATTCCAGAGAAAGCCAATTAATGTTGCTTCATTACTTTACAAAGCCTCTAACAACAACAACAACAACAACAACAAATGTAAATGGTCTTTCTTAACCCAAACATGTCAACAGATCAAAGTTTTGGTCTCTTCTGAGTCATTGCCTGTTTGAGGCCTTTTTCTTAGATTTTTATTGCTAAGTTATTGCAAGTTTAGCAGCTCAAGTTTTTACTTTACTATTTCTATAGATCAGAAATGGCTTGATTGTACACCTATAATTGTAATAAAATTCATTAAGAAAAAAATAGAAATGGCTTGATTGTATGATCAGGATATCAAAGGGCTGAAATCAAGGTGTTAGCATAGACTGCAGTTTCATTTGGGGCTCAGGATCCTCTTATATTCTCGCTGGTTGCTGGTAAAATTTACTTCCTCAGGGTTGTAGGACTGAGGTCCCTGTTTTTCCTTCTAGTCAACTGGGGACAGCTGTCAATAATTAGAGGCCTCCTGCAATTTTTTGCTACCTGGCAGCCCTCAGCCTGGATGGTTGATTTCCTCTGGGCCAGCAGGAGCCCACTCAGATTTCCTCTTTTGCAACCAGGTGGAGAGAACACTCTCTTTTTAAAGTGCTCACCTGATTAGGTCAGGCCCACCCAGATACTCTCCCTATTTTAAGGTCAACTGATTTGGGACTTAGAATTTTGCAAAATCCTTTTAAAGCAGAACCTAGAATAGCTGGGAGAAGGTGTGGCTAATAATCTTTTATTTATTTATTTATTTTTTGGCTATGCCTGTGGCATGTGGAAGTTCCTGGGCCAGAGACTGAACACCCACTGCAGTTGTGACCTGCTGCAGCATGAGGAAACGTCCCTAGGGCTAAGAGTCCTGAAGGCCATCTCAGAATTCTGCCTCTCTCAGACAGCCATGCTTAAGCGATCTTATAATGGGACAATCAGTTTCTAATGAAACACAGAATAACTCCCATGACAAGAATTCTAATCACCCATCTATCTTCTTTCTCACAAGTTTCCCAAGCCATCAAACCATCCAGTTGGACAATTGCTCTTGTAAGCTACTAGGGACCACAGGTATCCTTCAGCTCCTGTAGGTCCAGCTGCATGACTTGGGCGGGTACCAAGAGGGGTTAGAGAAAAGCAGAGTCAATGACAATGCAACGCTGAGGGGGGAGGTCACACCTGGGAACGACAGCAGCCAAGTTCACAACCAAGTAAAGGAGAAAGGATGAAGCCTTCCTCCTATGAAATGCAGCCTTTTCCCATGGAAATTTATGACTCTTGCTATGTCACTCAATGACAACTGTGAAGCCGACTCATATGCTCTCTCTTTTTTTTTAGGGCCACACCTGCAGGATATGGAGGTTCCCAGGCTAGGAGTCTAAGTGGAGCTACAGCTGCTGGCCTATACCACAGCCACCATGAC
This sequence comes from Catagonus wagneri, assembly GCA_004024745.2. NCBI lineage: Eukaryota > Metazoa > Chordata > Mammalia > Artiodactyla > Tayassuidae > Catagonus > Catagonus wagneri. The sequence continues at coordinate 11,006,847 of PVHT021183584.1, forward strand.
ACCAGATCCGAGCCACATCTGCGACCTACACCACAGCTCACAGCAATGCCGGATCGTTAACCCACTGAGCAAGGCCAGGGATCGAACATGCAACCTCATGTTTCCTCCGACTCATATTTTTGAGGCTATGTTTTTGTTTGAAAAGATGATAAGCTTTTGGACACAGGGAAGTTGGTTTATCCTACAGATCTCTGACGAGAAAACTGGAAACAAGCATCATCAATTTTTCTTTCAATGGGGATGTGTCAATACTGTAAGAGAAGTTTTGTGATCTTACATAAAGCCATTTCTATTCCTTCAGAGCACAAAGACTTCATCAGGAAAAGTAAGCAGAATATGGTGTTCAGATTCTAATTTTACTCACCTGCAAACTGTCCCCTTTCCATCATAACTTTATTTAAATCATGGTTATGCTTTTAATTAACAATTTAATTGGTTGGTGCTTTTTCAATCCAGTTCTCTGGAGGCATGGTTTTCTGTTTAACTTTCTTGTTTTAATTCTTCAGCAAAACCATAAAATTTAATTAGGAAAGTAACCAGCTTTGTAACAGCAGTTCTCTGTCTAATTAGCTATGCTCTGACTGTACCTTCTCAGATTCTGTTCAGCATTGCACATACACTTTGCATTTGTTCAGGTTTCAGATAAGGCACTGTGAATTTAGCCTGAGCATATATTCCAACTGCCTTTCACTTTTCCCAAAATGCTGGGTTACAGCCAGCAGAATCAGAAAAATTAACTTAAAGCATTCATACATGCTGTTAAACCAAGAGCTACCAAAAGCCAAGATACAGGAATTTTATCTGTGCATATTTGTTTCTATTGCTGTAGAACAAATTGCCACACACTCAGCAACTTGAAACAATACCCAGTCATCATCTCAGTGCTGAAGGTCAGAAGTCCAGACACAGCTGGCTGGATTTGCTCTTCATGGTCCCACTAAGCACAAATCAAGGGACAAGCTGGGCTGGGTTTTATCTAGACCTCAGGGTCATCGTCCAAGCTCACATGGTTGTGGCAGAATTCAGTTCCTTGTGGTTGAAGGACCAGCATCTCTGCTTCCTGGCTGCCTATTAGCTGGGGATGGCTCTCGCACCGAGCAGCCACTATCCTTATCACATGGCTCCCACGGACAGTTTGCAACAGAGCAGCTTTGCTCCAGGCCAGCAGTAGCGTTCCTCTGACTTCCTCCGCTGTGAATGGCCGGAGAACACGCTCTGCTTTTAAGGGGGCTCACCTGATTAGGCCAGGCCCACCCCACATAATCTCCCTTCTGCCGCATAATACATTGTGTCTCAAGAGAATGACTATCCCATCAATATTAACAGGCCTGCCGCCCACCCTCAGAGGAGAGTTACGAGGTGTGTGTTTGCCCTAGGGCAGAAACCCTGGGGCCATCTTGGACTTCTGTCTACCACACCGTGTAGTAGGGAAAGAAGGCAACTAAAGGCCTCCCGGCAACGCCCCCCCCCCTTGGAGGCAGTGCACAGGGTGTGCAAAGGAGCGCTCACAATGGCCCCAGTTCTGTCCCATCAGCGCCACAGGGCCTCAGGTGACAGACAGTCATATTCTTTCTTCTCTGCAGGCTGCTTTCTCTGCCTGGCCCCAATTGCTGCTTTTAGCGGTGCAGGAGGATGGCACGACGAAATCATTTGAATTTAAAACGACATTAAGTTAACATGACGCTCTCAGACAGAAATGTATTTAAGCTCAGGGCCTCCAACTTCAGCCCCATAAAAGTATTTCTTTAGTGAAAGAAATGAAATGTGCGGAGAAGAGGTAATACAGCAGGCCCCAAACTGCTAACCTCAGAAAGACCTTCTTGCAAGAGTGGCCTGGGAACTTAGGCTGTGGGAGGTTTTCCACCACTGTCATGGGGAAGAACCGCCCCCCGTGCCCCAAGTATCCACGCAAACAGCATAGATCGTGCTGAACGCCTGCTGGCCTTCAGGAGTCTGGAGTTTTGGTGTGTTCGAGGCGCAAGGGGCGTACGTGATTATGCCCAATAAAATCCCCGGGGCCCTGTCTACAGCGAGCTTCTCGGGTGGCCAATACTTCGCATTTGTCATTCATCACAACTTGTTACTGAGGGGATTAAGAACATCGCACGCTGGAGTTCCCATCGTGGTGCAGCAGAAACGAATCTGACTAGCATCCATGAGGACGTGGGTTCAATCCTTTGTCTCGCTCAGTGGGGTAAGGAACCGGCGTAGCTGTGAGCTGTGGTGTAGGTCACAGACTCAGCTCGATCTGGCAGTTGCTGTGGCTGTGGTGTAGGCCGGCAGCTCTAGCTCCGATGCGACCCCTAGGTTGGGAAATTCCATATGCCACATGTGCGGCCCTAAAAAGACCAAAAAAAAAAAAAAAAAAAAGGAAAAGAAAAAGAACATCCCACGTGACTCCACTAGGAGCCTGGTTTCTCCTGGACATCATTCCACTGTGCCTTTTCCCTTTGCTGGTTTTGCTTTGTATCCTTTCACTATGATATGTTACAAGTCTGATTCTGACTATAGGCTGAGCTGTGAGGGTCCTTCTGCAAATCACTGAACGTGGAGGTGGTCTTGGTGACCCCTGACTCAAGGAATAAGACATAAGAGCAGGACAATGATCACACTCGGAGACCAGCCTGCACTGCCCTGCAGAGTCGGCCTTAATCCTCTCCACTGGGAAGACGATCAGAGCACGCAGACCAGAGGCAGCCTCATCTGGATTCTAGACGCTTTGGCACTGCCTGGGTGTGTGTGTGTGTGTGCGTGTGCGCACGCAGATTTTGCGCTGGGACCTGGGGCCACGTTACTCAACCTCTATGCATGAGACAGCAGTAACAGTACCCAGGCCATAGATTTATACAAACGAGGCAAGTCACAGAAAGCCCTTAGACTGGACTGGCACGTAGTGACCGTGAGGGGCTGGATGGAATTCCCTGTGGCGTGGACTCCCTAGAGCTTTGTCCACACTCGAATATTACCCCCCCGCCCCCGCTGCTCCCCTCTCTCCTCCCCAGCCCCCTCCCCAGCTCAGTTACCTTCTCAGCTCCTGCCCTTCCATCTCCTCCCTTGGTTTATTCCCTTGCCTTAAAGACCAAATGAAAACAATACACAGGAAGGTTTTTCTTTACAAAAAGGGCACAATGTAAACGTTTGCCATCAATGTCCACCGTCCTGTCCATGCTCAACATCTTTCGGTTCTACCTACGATGATTTTTTTTTTTTTAATTTTTAGGGCTGTACCTGTGGCACATGGAGGTTCCCAGGCTAGGGGTTGAATCAGAGCTGCAGCTGCCAGGCTACACCGCAGTCACAGCCACACAGGATCTGAGCCACATCTGCAACCCATACCACAGCTCATGGCAACGCCGGATCCTTAACCCACTGAGTGAGGCTAGGGGTCGAACCCACATCCTCATGGATACCAGTCAGGTTCATAACCTGCTGAGCCACAATGAGAACTCCCTGTCTACGATGATTTAGGAGTTATAAGTAATCCCCACAATTCTCACTGATGTAATTTTGCTGCTTTTGATAATGGTAAGCGATTCTCACATACTGAACTAGGCAATTTTGTTTTCATCACTTGGTGAGGCCTACCACGTAAAGCAGTCCGCACACTGGGGGGAAGACAGTCCTTTGACAAATCCTCTTTTCCACTATTTGATTCACAATGGCTGTCCCCTGCAATAATGCCCTCGAAGATACTGAAGGGGCTATTTTATTTTACCAGTGATGTTTCTACAGCCCAGGGTCAATGGAGACGGAAACGTCTACTTGAAACTTGCTTTATTTCTGTGCATCTTTTGACTGGCAGGCTGTCAGAGAGTGTTCCAGCATTGCTGCCGGAAAGGCTATTATGGGGTTAACGATCATACGTGACCAGAGGAAGGTCAGTGTCAGTATCTAGAAGCAGATTCCTTAGAGGGAGGAGCATTCAGGATGTGCGGGGGGACAGAGCCCCCGTGGTACCGGCTACAGTCACGGCAGTGTGCCCTCAGCTCCTGCGCCCTCACTCTGGCCCTGGCAATGGGACCCCAAGTTCAGACTGGACACTGGCGGCTGGGGACGAGGAGGAAGGAAGGAAATCCATAAACCTTCAAAACTTCATTTGCAAATAAATTCAGTTATCTCAGGGGAAGATGTCAAAGAGGAAATCAAACCAAAAATAAAAGACCGAAAGGAAGGATAAATATCCCCCAAAGCCACCGAGTCTACCCCTCTGGGCTTCCCCTAACACCCACTGCACGGAGGACTGTAAATCCGTCCTGGACCACCTGTCTGTCCATCCCTCAGTGAAGGTTAATGAGGCCTCCTCCGTAACCTGCTTTGCATCCGTTAAGATGAAGCTAAACCATCACAAACTGACGAGATGCTTCTGGTCCTAGCAGGCACGGAGAAGCCAGTGTTCATCACCACGCTTCTCATCATGAGCCTTTAGCTGAAGTTAACACCCAGTTATATGTAGTAATGGGGAGATGAGAAGCCCTCTAAGTCCAAATTCCACAGACCTCATCAAAGATTGAATAATCAAAGCCCGTCAGCCTTTGCCAACAAAATTCTCTTATCGGACCCACTGAAACATAGCAAAGTTAATTAACTTGAATTTCTAGCTTTATTTTCCTCAACTCACGTCTGCTTGAAGTTTTAATTAGAAGGAAAGTGTCTCGATGATCAGCAGGAAGATTTCAAGGAGAAGTGAAGTTCTGGAAAATTATAAACCCAACTGACTCATTCATTAAACAAAATTTACTGCGCTTCTAGGATATTCAGGACACTCACTGAGAACAGAGTAACTGAGCAAAACAGACAAGCTCTCTCCCGAAGCTTACCTTCTACTAAGGAAGGGGAAAAATAAATAAGTGAACTAGTAAATAGATGACTGCTCAGATATAATATTTTGAGCAACCTTAATTGTCCTTTAGAAGTGCTTTCAAGTTCTTTGCATTTTCTCCCCTTGACTGATGAAGGGAAGAATTCCACTCCAGACCGCAAACTGTAAACACATTTTCAGCGTAATGACAAGTGAACGGACGCTTGCTTACCTTCAGTTGCTGGTACATTTTCTTCACTGCATAGGCTTCATCTTTCGTGTTGGGAATGAGTCTTATCACCTTATCACTACAAGAAAGGGAAAAAAGTGGTGATATTTACCTTTCAGAAATAAAGACATTGCCATCTCTATCTTCTTACCTTTTCAAAAACTGTCTCTGCATTTAAGAAAAACAGCACAACTTTGGACGGGCCAGCAGAACTTTTATCCTGTTCTTGTCACTCTCTGATTGTGTTGGTCTTTTGAATTTTTGCTTTTGGCTGCACCCATGGCATGTGGAGGTGCCCCCGGCCAGGGATCGAACCTGCGCTGCAGCTGTGACCCTCGCCCACAGCAGCGGCAACACCAGATCCTTAACCTGCTACACCACACGGGAGCTTCCTATGTTGGTCTTTTCCCCCTCCATCTTAAAATGATTCACTTTCTTTTTAAAATCAGCTTTTCAAGATTACAAACTCACACTCAAGCAGAGAAAGGCCCCAAACACAGGAACAGCGGCAACAGGATGAGAACTTCCATAAATACCTCAGAGCAGATATCAAGAAAGAAAATTCCTGAAGACAAACCCAAAAAACCCTACTTCTTAAATTTTTTAGCTTAACGCTGAAAAAGGAATGTAACTTTTGATGAGAGGACCTATGAAATCCATAGCACAATGGAACATGTCTGGTTTGGGTTCTTGCCACAGTGAGAACAGTAAGAGAAGCGCATCTCTCTGGAGCATCTTATTTCTTGATCTACTATGTGGGACCAAGTTAGAGGGCCACCAATTGGTTGCAGGTGTGCTATGAAATTCTGATGGCTATATATATATAAAATATATATATATAAAATATATATATATATTTTTTTAGGACCACAGGTGCTGCATGTGGAGGTTCCCAGGCTAGGGATCAAATCAGAGCTGCAACTGCCTGCCTATACCACAGCCACAGCAATGCGGGATCCAAGCTGTGTCTGCAACCTACACCCCAGCTCACAGCAACACTGGATCCTTAACCCACAGAGCGAGTCCAGGGATCAAACCTGAATCCTCATGGATACTAGTCGGATTCGTTTCCACTGAGCCACAACAGGAACTCCCTATACATTTTTTTTAAACATTTTTTATTGATGTATAGGTGATAGTAATGTTGCATTAAGTCTCTGGTATGCAGCAAAGTGATTCATTTATATACATATTTTTTTTCATATTCTTTTGCATTATGGTCTATTATGCAAAATTTTCAAAGTGATAAAAATTTAAAATCAATTTTTACAGCCATTAAATTTTTATCAGAGTTGAAATCATAGTGAACACTTCATAAAGATTCCCTATATAGAATCTGAATTGCCCAAGAAGACTCGAGGTGTCTGGCTTTCCACCAGAGAGTTCTCTGCGGTGGAAACCTGCCCCCTCCCCCAGGTGTGCCGGATAGGTGTTCTCATTTTCTAATGATGTCATGACGAGGCCAGATTGGGAAGCAGAGCTCTAGTTTGTGATTATCACGACTGTTCCATGTGTTTTGCATAGAGTAATTAAATATTTATTAATGGTTTAGTATAAGGAGATCATTAAGAATAACTGGTTTCCAGAGGGAAGGTAAGGAAAAACTAAGCACAAGAAGAATGAATTTTTTCATAATCCTCTATGGCATTTTACAATCACTGCAGATAAAGTAGAATGTCACCAATACCACATATACGTAAAGCACAAAACCGAAGATCTAGCAGTTCAGCCACAAATTCTCCCTCCAGCCTCGAAGTCCTACCAGAATAAGGACGGAATTTGCATACTTTTCCCTGGTTTTACTGCTTAGATGACTAGCAGTCACGAAGCCTAGGTAAAATGAATATGGAGGACATCAGAGCCCCAAAAAGACTTCCAGATTTGTTGGACATTATTTTTTTAAATTCTTTTTATGGGCATATCTGGGGCATATAGAGGTTCCCAGGCTAGGGGTCAAATCAGAGCTGTAGCCATCACCTTATGCCACAGGCACAGCCGTGTCTGCGACCTACACCACAGCTCGTGGCAATGCTGGATCCTTAACCTACTGAGCAAAGCCAGGGATCGAACCTGCATCCTCATGGATGCTAGTCAGATTCATTTCCGCTGAATGACGGGAACTTCCTTGTTGGCCATGCTTGAAGACTGCGCATTTCCAATCACTTTGGCTTTGTTCTTTCATACGGTCCTGTTATACCTCCTTTAGGCCTGTGAATTAAAAGGCCTCTGGCTTGCTGATGATAATTTAGCATGTTTTACACACTGCTACCCTAATATGGCTCTATAGCTTTGGTTTCCTCAACAATCGCACAACACAACCTCTCACCATCTGTGCCATAAAACCTATTTTTCTGGGAAGAATAAGAAAGTAGAAGGAAAGGAAAAAAATCAAATCACTGTAAAACAACTGCAGATATGACCTCCAGAATTCGGAATGCATACGTCATTACCCCTCTTCTCCCCCCCCCCTTTTTTTTCATTTCTGTTACACATTTCTCTGACCTTTGTTTTTCCCGGATTCATCCTATCCTGGCCTCTCTCAACTGACCCAGCAAAATTCTTGGCAAGGAAAGACAGCTCCGAGATGACGTGGTTGTTTCTGAAGGATGAATTACCTGACAGCTTGCTGCAAAACACCTCCATCTGGGGCCCTGTTAGCGCCTCAAGAGTGCAAAGCAAGCAATCTGTAGCTGATTAACAGCCGTGGGAAGATTTTTCTTTCTTTCTTCTTTTTTTTTTAAAGATAACGGATAATTCACCTTGGCAATTGGTTCCTCCTCTGCGAGCACAGGATAAAAAGGAATCACCTCTGGGATTCTTTAGCCCTGAAAGTGATTGTTCAAACCCAGATTTGTCTTTCTTTTTTTTTTTTTTTCTTTTTAGGACTATCCCTGTGGCATATGGAAGTTCCCAGGCTAGGGGTCAAATGGGAGGTACAGCTGCCAGCCTAAACCACAGCCTCAGTAATGCGGGATCTGAGCTGCACCTGTGACCTACACCACAGCTCACAGCAACGTTGGATCCTTAACCCACTGAGCCAGGCCAGGGATCGGACCTGCATCCTCATGGATACTAGTTGCGTTCGTGACTGCTGAGCCACAGTATGCACTCCCAGCTTTGTCATTTTTATCACAGAAAAGTTCACTTCATCTCAGCTTGTAGAATTTCTCAGGTGTGACTTGAGAAATATGTTTATGACCCTTTGATTAGTTATCAAAGAACAGAGAATAAGGAAAGCCATTTAGGAAAGACAGTGAAAGGTCATACCTTTTTGCAAGTCCATAAATTATACTGGTAACGGAAACCAAAGAAAGCTTTATTCAGCACGTAAAGCCAAACACTTCCCAGATGCCCCGCTGTTTAACCAGACAGAAAGCTTACTCTCCCTGGACCTGACAGGCAGTCTTTTGTGAAGTGGTGAACAATAACTCAGGACCACAAAAAGGAAAGTTTCAGGGAGTGAAGTAGCTACTGGAACTTAGAGAAATGAACTGTGTACAACTATCACAGAAGGTGAATTGAGGCTTCCTTTATAATTTATCAGTTTTTTTCAACCGCTAGGTGGCAACATCCTTTTAAAGCTATTTGATGACCCTGTGGGATTAAGATGCAGGAATCAAAGGTCCGAAGATGGGTTGAGGTTATAGATGACTGGGCAACCAGATGCCCATAGGTAGGGTGCTTGTAAATTGGCTATTTCTAACTCAGCCTATAGAAAGTTGTCAGGAAAGGCTGCACGGATGTTATAAATTACAGTTTACAGACGTAATAGAGAAGCAGCAGGGTATCCCACATAACTAAGCTCCTGGTAATTATTAATGTGTTTACTCATGTTACACTGATATCTTGTCCCCTGGCCTTATAGAACAAATGAAGTTACGCTGCTATAATGCTAGCATCAAGTCTGGTTGCAAATTTGATGACTAATCCTTACGTATCATAGCAACCACATGAATAAGACAAGATTAAATTTAATTGATGTCAAGGCTATTTGTTAAATGTCTAATGAGACCGCATACAACCTACAAAAAGGGAATTCAGCAAGAGAACAGCATCTCAAACTTGTTACCATCTGTCTGGCTCTCAGGGTCCTTGTTGCAAGAGTGAAGGGTGACCTCTCAGTTGTCTTTTCATTTTATTTTTAACTATATATAATTTTTTTGAAGCATAGTTGACTCACAATATTTTGTTAGTTTCAGGTGTACAGCATAGTGATTCAGTATTTTTATAGATGACACGCCACAGTTATTATAAAATACTATTTCCCCGTGCTGTACATTACATGCCTGTGCCTCATGTATAACTAGTAGTTTGTTCCTCTTAACCGCCTTCACCTGTTTCTCCCCTGCCCCAAGCTCTTTGCTGGCCGGTAACCACTGGTCTGTTCCCTGCACCTATGAGTCTGTTTCTGTTCTGTTCTATTTGTTCACTTGTTTTGTTTATTAGCTCCCACCTGTAAGTAAAAACATACGGTATTTGTCTTTCTCTGACTTCTGTCACTCATAATACCTCAGACCGTGTTGTTGGAGTTCAAGGCCTGCCGTGGTCATCGCTATGCCTTGACCTGGCCATCGGAAGATCCTGTTTTATGGGCAGCTTGAGTGTCCTCCTCAGCCTCCTCTTGAAAGCTCTAGATTTTCCTGGCAGGACCTTTCACAACTGATTCCATTATTAACTCTACTTTTCTTTGTAAGTTACAGAACTAGTTTAAGAATCCATGTTTATTGAAAATTAAAACATTACAGAGGATGTGAAATAATAAAGTTCCGCTCCCAGTCCTCTTCCAACCCAAACCTCCCATCTGCTCTGGTAGCCATTATTAAGTTCCCTGTAACTCACTTTGCATTTACACATGCACACACACACACATAGTGACCTGTTTTATCATATTTTTTAATACTAATTTGATTTTATTTTTCACTTAATAAATTGGTTTTTAAATGCAATTTTTAAAGTAAACAACTGGATTCCATATGCTAATATTGTCTTTTGGAGCTTTATATCTATACTCACGCAGGAGGCTCTTAAAAATCCATCTTAAAGAATAATGTTATTTTTTTGCCTTTTTTTAGGTCCGCACCCACAGCATGTGGAGTTTCCCCGGCTAGGGGTCTAATCAGAGCTGTAGCCGCCGGCCTACACCACAGCCACAGCAACGTGGGATCTGAGCCGCGTCTGCAACCTACACCACAGCTCACGGCAACGCCGGATTGTTAACCCACTGAGCAAGGCCAGGGATTGAACCCGCAACCTTATGGTTCCTAGTCAGATTTCTTAACCACTGAGCCACAATGAGAACTCTAAAAAAATAATGTTCTTTTAGAATCAGTCTTGTCTGATCTTGGTATCAACACTATAATTTCATGGAACTAGGGATTTTTTTTCCCACCTTTGCAATATGCTTTGACAATCTGAATGATACAGGAGTTAAGTTTTGTAGAATATACCCATAAAATCTTTCAATGTTAGACCTCTTCTTCTTCATTATTATTATTATTATTATTTTTGATAGGGGTGTCATGTCACTTCTTTCCTTGGGATCACACCTAATTTGACACCTAATTTACAGACAGTCAGTGGACTACGGTCAAGGTCAAGTGGAATGGCAAATGAGTCCTGCTCAGTCGGGCTCACTCTCCTGGCCAGTGGCTAACAGCTGATGCAGTCTGATCCCACCTTTGGGAGTCTGCATTTGAGACACAAAGAAAGTTTGCAGTATCAGGAGTGGCGGCACCAGATACCAGTAACAACCAGTGGCAAAGTTCTCAAGCAGGGAGCACAGGCGTTTGACACACAGCCCTCATTTGTTTGGCTCCAGGGACCTGGGTTGAAATAGAACCCCCTCTTCCTTCTGTATCCTTTTTTTTTTTTTTTGCCTTTTGTCATTTTAGGGCTCACCTACAGCATGTGGAGGTTCCCAGGCTAGGGGTCTAATCGGAGCTATAGCTGCCAGCCTACGCCACAGCCACAGCAATTCGGGATCCAAGCCACATCTGCAACCTACACCACAGCTCAAGGCAACGCCAGATCCTTAACCCACTGAGCAAAGCCAGGGATTGAACCTGCAACCTCATGGTTCCTAGTCAGATTCGTTAACCGCTGTGCCACGATGGGAATTCCTAACACCTCTTTAATTTTGATGGCAGCTTAAAAACCTATACTTTCAGAAGGGAAGATTTATGGTACTCAATAGCTAAGACTCATCTTGCATTTGCAAGAAAAATAGGACACAGTTTAAAAAATTTGCAGAATTTTCTGAAAGCTTGTATCTTCTGGAAGAGTTAATAAGAGGATGTTCATTTTTTAAACCAATAAATAAATAAATAAATAAATAAATAAATAAATAAATAAATCTATCTCATGCCCGAGCACAAAGAATTCCATTAAGTAATCCCATCTAGAAAAAATTAATGTTCACATGTAGATTGCATATTATAAAGGTCTCAGAGCTGTATTTCCCTTGGTGAAAGATTGTGTTTTGATGCACATGAAAAATTTTCATTAAAAAGCAATAAATAAGAGACAACTTGGCAGATAATACTCTCGAGAGTAAATGGAGTCTTCTTTCTTTAGTCATGGTTTATAGTTGTAATATAAAGTACTCAGAACATGAAGAAGCTCCCTGTGGCAGTTTGCTTGGGACATGAAAATTTAGACTTCGCTCTTGGATTAACATTAGCCAGAGTGATGACCTTCTTTTTTTTTTTTTTGCTATAGTTATTTTTAACAGAAGATAAAAGCACAGTCTTCAAAAGCCTGACAGGTATTTCATAACAGAAATTTTCTCAAGAGGTTGAATGTCTACCATGGTGTCTCCTATGTAATGAACAATTTAGAAATAACTTCAGAATTGAACTGAAGTTGGATTTTTGTAAACTGACATCTTTTAAATTTCTGAAATTGGCTCCCATTTTAAAGTCTGAAAATTTCCTCTTCTCTCATTTGCACAGGTCAGAGAAGAAAAAAGCAGCATGATGGAACCCTGCCACCAAATTAATTTCTTACGGTAAGATATGTTCACGACACGTCAAGGACTTTCTATACATTACTGTCAAATCATTATCTGACAAGTTCTTCTTGTGGTAATTAAGAATAGGACTCAATCTGAGAGACTTTTGCCACAAAAGAGAACAAATCATTCACTCAACAGATAACTATGTAGCAATTATTCCATGCAAGTGGTGGGAAAGAAAAAAGACATTACAAAGCATGTATAATCTAGTATAATCAAAGATTATGTTGGGTACATAAGGCATAAATAGTACTATTATCATGATATAAGATAACATGTAATACATATTTTATAAATTACACAGAAAATGAAACCAAGCAGGACCCTGTGACACCTTCCTAGGGACAAAGCCCCAGTTTCCCCATCTCTTATTTGTAGAAAAACTTTAGCTTCCTAGGCCTTCCCCAAGTTCTGAAGAGTAAATTTCATCAGAGAAGTAAAATAAATACAGGAACAAAAGAAAACAATCAAGCAGGGTGAAACAGTAGCAGCTAAGCCATAAAACAAAGGACCCAAACTATTGCATTTGGAAGGATAAGCAATGAGATTCTGCTGTATTAGCCCAGGGAACTATATCCAATCACTTGTGATGGAACATGATCGAGGATAATGTGAAAAAAGAAAAAAAAATATATATATATATAAAACTGGGTCACTTTGCTGTACAGCAGAAATCGACAGAACAGTGTTAATCAACTATAAAAAAAACATGTAAAAAAAAGAAAAAAAAGTCAAGAAGCTCTAGTTCGTTTTCGAGAGCTATAGATAAATATCCTGAGCCATGTCCTTGAGCAGCTCTGCAGAGACTGAAGCCCCCAGCAGGTTGGTTGGAGCCAAGAGGGTGGTGATGCTGACTCCTGCCATGCCATCCTGTCACCTCACCACCAACCAATCCGAAGAATGCCCACGAGCTGGTCAGGCACCCCACCACCCTCAGCCCCCCCGCTGCCTTTAGTAACCCTCCCCTGCAAGCCATCAAGGAGTGTGTGACTTTTGAGCATGAGCTGTCTCTTCTCTTTGCTTGGCCTTTGCAAAAATGCTATACTTTCCTTTACCTCAACTCAGTAGATTGGCTTTACTGCCCACTAGGTGAGCAGACCCAAGTTTGGTTAGCTAACAAAAGTATGTATAACACATGGTTTAGTTGGATGGGTCAGAGAAGATGGCAAGACTTTAATACTTGAAGATGATTTGAGAGCCGTTGGAATATATAAGCTGAGTGGTTTTGAAGTCTGAGTGTATGTGAGGTTCACCCGGGATTCTATCTGCCAGAATAATCTGTTGGGGCTAAATTATCCTGAAATATCCTTTCCGTAGAAAACCTTAGCAACACTGGACTATGTAAATGTGTGCAGTGCATATTTAATATGCATGGGTGGGCTGGCAATGGAGTAGGGGGAAACCTCGGAGGCTGAAAATGCTGAGATAACGCTGAAGCAAGAGTCTACCTAGACTGAGGGCAACTGCGCATCCCCGAAGCCTAGAATCTGAACCAGGTGAACTTTTAGATCAGAGACACTAACAGAAGCCTTCAGGATAACCACCTCAGTGAAAGAATGAACGGGGCGGGGGGCGGGGGGGGATGCCTTGTGAAAGGAAAAGATGCTTTGTCTGTCTTAGACTTGGCTCTGGAGAGAAAAATATAGTCATTACTGAGTTTAAAGCTGCGAGCTAGCCATCTAGCAGGGTTAGGAAGGAAATTCAAACTGCCCGTGTTGTTCAAAATCGCCAAGCCTCATTCTCTCAACTGCAGAGCGTTGCCTAGTGATGGCTGACAGCTGAGTCCATCTTAAGGTGGTGCCTTCAGTTCAAAGGAAGGGTTTCATTCAAGATTAAGGCTCCTCCTACTTTTCAGCATAACGGACAAACCCTAACCCATCCTTGATCTTGCAGTGCATTGCTCTGAGGATGAAAAATTCTCAGAGGTAACAAACAAATCAACAATTAAACACGGACCATAAGCGCCTGGTGGGACTTCATGCCTTTCCATGGCGTCCTATATCATGAGGGTACGCAGCGTATTAGATGTCAGGCGGAACGTCTGTATTCAGGTATATCACAGAGTAGGGAGTAAGGGTGATAACCGCTTACATCTAACAATCTGGCTTCTTCTCTCACCTCTTAACAACCAAATGTGTTGCTCCTGAAGGGAAGTCCCCAAAGACTTGCCATGGTTTGGCAGAAAATATCAAGCTCCTTTTTCTCTCTGGACACGTTACATTTGAGATCCTATCAGACACAGGTGATGTGGAGGAGTCACATGGTTCCATGAATTTGGGACGTAGCAGGAAGCTGGGGCCAGAGACAGCCATTTAGGACTCATCACCATATAGTTAGTATTATAAAACCACGATACTCACTTCTCTGGTGCAGCCTGAGTACTGCATAGACCACGAAAAGAATGAGTAAAATGACATAAATAGGATTTGGACTTCCCAGAAGCTGTTTGCCAGGCTTTCTTTTTCCCCGTTTATTCCTTCATTCTGTTTGTGAAATTAGGATTTGAGTGGTCAGTAGAAATCATACGAAGCGTGACAGCTGGGGAGAGAACAGTGTGGCCCCGTGTCATGAGACAGACCTCTTAGGTACAAAGCTGCTTTGGCATCGTGGTGTCCCCTTTCCACGTACTTAACTCCAAACTTAAGTCAGGATCAAATCCCATCTGGCACCAAGGGAGCTTGGTTTTCTGTCACCTCTGCTGGCCATAAAGGCACACGAGAAGGGGTTGGAAGAGGTGCTGGGTGAGCCAATCCAGTGTCTGCCCCACTGGCAAGAGAAATGGGGCACTAGCTTTTAATAAGGCTTTAATTCTGCAGTATTTATTGGATTTTTTATTATTTTTTTTAAGGGATGCACCTGCAGCATATGGAAGTTCCCAGGCTAGGGTTCAAATCGGCAGAGCTGCAGCTGCCAGCCTACACCACAGCCACAGCAACACTGGACCCTTAACCCACTGAGGAGTCCAGGGATCGAATCTCCATCCTCATGGCTACTAGCTGGGTTCCTTACTGCTCAGTCACAATGGGAAGTCCCATACTGGAAATTTTTCATGCAGAAATTTTTTGTTCTGGTGCATTATAGGGATGGAGCAGTTATAGAAAGGTGTGGGAAAGCTCCCTTGGATGCGATGAGCCAGTTTTCTAAATTAACCTTTTATTTGTTAATCATTTCAATCAATTCTTCTTTTTGATTAAGAGCAGAACTGGGGGATGTAGTCAATGAAACGGGGAAAACACACCAGGATATGTTTACACCCTTGCCAAATGTATTCCTCAGTTTGAAGTGTTTTTTTTTTTTTATGATTTTAATTTGATTTGGAGAGTGATTTTTTTTTAATTGGGAAACATACTCTTATTGTAGTATGGGAATGGCTTTATATCTTTGGAGGTGACCGTGTTTTACTGTTTTGTGGATATACAATTAACACAGAACGCAGAATGGGGAGTGCAAGCGCCCGTGTTCACTGCAGCATTATTCACAGCAGCCAAGACATGGAAACCACCCAAGGGTACGCTGATGAATGGACAAAGAAAATGTGTTATGAATATGAATATTATTCAGTCATAAGAAAGAAGGAAATCTTGCCGCTCTCCACAACATGGATGGACCTGGAGGGCATCTTGCTATATGAAATAAGCCAGACAAATACTGTCTGATCTCACTTGCAAATGGAATCTTGAAAAGCCAAATTCATAGAAATAGCAAATAGACTGGTGGTTGCTTGGGGCTGAGGGGTGGGAGAAATGGGAGATGGCACATTCAGTTTAAGATGAGTGAATTCTGGGGACCAAACACAGAGCGTGGTGACTACAGTTAACAACACTTCGTATACTTGTAAGTCGCTGTAAGAACCGAGCTTTAACGTTCTCGCCATAACAACAACAACTGCACATGCTAATTCGTGAGCCAAGGGATGTGTTAACTAGCTTTACTGTAGGAAGCATGTCACAATGATCGTATTGTACACCTTAAACTTACACACAATGTTATACATCAATTATATCTCAGAGCTGGAAAAACATCAGAAGTGTGAGCACTGAATGTTTTCACGCAGAGACTAAGCTAGCTGCATAAAACAAATAGCTGTACATTCCTCTATTTTCTCTGCTTAAATTTTTTGGGGGGATGTTGACAAAGATGTCTAGAACTCATTTAAAATCCATTTTGGAGATATCTGAAGGCAATGTGAATATGCAATTGTCTGTTTTGTTAAGAATAACCAGGCTTACAATAACGGCCCGAATTCCATGGTCTGCAGAGAACTTGTCAGTTTTAATGTTTAATGTATTTACTTTAATACAATCAATAATAAACCCACAAAGGTTTGTGTTCTTATGATTAATCTAAGTGTTTCATGTTTTATCTCATTCGAGCCTCTTCTGATTTTTAGTATTTGCCTTATTTCAAGGCAGTATTTTATTTTATTTTTTTGTCTTTTGTCGTTTTAGGGCCACACCTGCAGTATATGGAGGTTCCCAAGCTAGGGGTCTAATCGGAGCTACAGCCGCCAGCCTACGCCACAGCCACAGCAACACAGGATCCGAGCCGCGTCTGTGACCTACACCACAGCTCACGGCAACGCCGGATCCTTAACCCACTGAGTGAGGCCAGGAATCGAACCCGCAACCTCATGGTTCCTAGTCGGATTCGTTTCCACTGAGCTACGATGGGAACTCTGAGGCAGTATTTTTAATTATTTCTATCTTGTAAGGATTTGAAGAAATGATAAACAAAGACAATGATTTTTCGTATATACCCAAGAGCATTCAGAGTTAGGGCTAATTTTGTCAAGGGTTATCCAGTGTATTAGAATTACTTTGTCAATAGTTTGTCCAAACTTGTTTATTATGTCTATAAGCAATAGACGTAATAGAGAACCATATAGCCATCATCACCTGTGACTTGTTCTTCTGAATCTGAACATTTCTGGAAAATAAGAACAACTCTGAAGTAAGCTCAGTCTGACCAAACCTCCTTGTATGGCAATGGTGGCGGATACAGCCAAGACGTAAGGGAAAGTGGCAAAACCACAACCAGCCTGTGGAGAAGGACCAGTACCAGTTGAAGAGAAACAGAGATGCTTATAAAGACGGGGGCAGCCAGGTTTTGTCGTTTTCCTCAGGGGACCCAAGAGCCTGCAAAGGCCTCCAACCCTGGATCTACTTTTTTTCTTCCTTATGTCCTCTAGCAAACAAACGTGACCTGTATAGCAGAAACTGACACAATACTGTGAATCAACTCTAATTAAAAAAGTATATATATATATGGCAACTCTATGTATGAAGCTGGGTGGTTTGAAGGTGTTGACTTCCTTTCCTGGAGGAAAGATTGAATTTACAGTTGACTCTTAAACAACTTGGGGCTTAATTCAAAAGTAATTGAGTCAGCCCACTGGTATCTGGGGTTCCTGTGAATCCATGATTCAACCAATCAAGGACCAAGTAGCACTGTGGTATTTGCTACTGAAAAATATCTACATATACGTGGCAGTTCAGCTCTGCCTTGTTCAAGGGTCAACCAACTGTATGTTTTTCTTTTTTGGCAGTGCAGCTGTCTGGCTCTATAAAAGGTAGAGGACTCTTGAAAACTTCAGTCAGGGGTTAAGGAATATGACTGCCTAATTACCATATCAGTTAAGATGCTTTTGGTTCCAAATAACAGAAAACTCATCTCAAAATGAGCTAGACCATATGGGAAATTATTTGCTCATAAATGAAAAATCTAGCAATAAGTGAGCAGAGTTGGGCCAGGCCTCCGGTTCAATTTCTCTTCAATTCTTTTTTTTTTTTTTTTTTTTTTGTCTTTTTCCCTTTTCTAGGGCCGCACTCGCGGCATATGGAGGTTCCCAGGCTAGGGGTCTAACGGGAGCTGTAGCTGCCGGCCTTCGCCACAGCCACAGCAACGCGCGATCCGAGCCGCGTCTGCAACCTACACCACAGCTCACGGCAACGCCGGATCCTTAACCCACTGAGCAAGGCCAGGGATCGAACCCGCAACCTCATGGTTCCTAGTCGGATTTGTTAACCACTGAGCCACAACAGGAAATCCTCTTCAATTCTCTTAACTCTGTTCTTCTGTCCACCCAAACCCACTTTCCTTGCCATCACAAAGTGGCTGCAGCGGTCCTCAGCCTCACCTCTATACACCCCACTTCAAAAAGAAGGGGTTCATTCCCCTTTTCAACTACTGATAGGAAAAAGTCCTCAATTCAAAGATTTGGATCAAGTCAGATGCCAAGCTCACCCTTGAACCAATCGTGGTGCCAGAAGAATATATTCTTTAGGCTATTAAGTCCCACTCTTGCAGCTGGGAGATGGAGCTGACAGTGGGGGAGGCGCCATAAAAATACAGGACCGCTTCACAACGAGGAAATACACCATGTTCGTGTAATAAACCACGACCATCCCACATGCACCTGCCTTCCAAGCTCCTGTCTGAATCTCTCTCTTAGGCTGCACCGAGGATCTGTGCGACGCCTGCCGGGGGTGATTTGGCAGGTTTTAACGGTACACAAGGGGCAACCTGCAGGGCTGGGAATGGAGAATAAGCCTGCCGTCTCCTGCAAGCCGAAGTCTTCCGGAAGAATATTCTGAGGGTGCAGATTGTGGGCATTTAACTGTGGCTCAGGACTAAGTTTAATTAAGAAGAATCAGTGAGGGGATGTTAATATTAGCAGTCTAAAATTAACCACACAGAAGCTGAAGAATTCCTGTCAGCTACGTTCAAAGGCAAAAACTAAAATGCATTTCTTTTTTCTTTGTCTCCCCCAAAGGAACTGACACGTAGCTTAATGGCTCTGTGATGCTATAAAGGCCTTGACTCTGCAGTTATTACCGTGTTCAGGCTGTATTTTTTTTTAGTGTTTCCTTACCAGGTACTTAACTTTCTCCATTTGGTGGATAAAATCTATATGATGTAGACATTTTGCTCTATGAACGGCCAGATCCTGGGAAGAAACACAGATCTAAAATGTTATGAGATTCTGGAAGTCCCCAGAATAATGGGGGATTTCTGGAATGTGAACAGCTTTATTTGTATCATGTAGCATGGAATACGAAAGGAACCTAGGGTTCTATTTTTTCAGCTGCCGCATGGCTCATGGAGCTCCCTAGGCCAGGGATCGGATTCCAGCCACACATGCTGACCTGTGCTGCCGCATGCCAGATCGTTTAACCCACTCTGCTGGGCCAGGGATTGAACCTGCGTCCTGGTGCTGCAGGGACACTGCCAATCCCATTGTGGGAACTCCAGCCTAGGGCTTCTAATGACAAAGAGCAGAGACCTTAAGCCTCGAAATGGCTTCCCTCTGGCCCCACACCACACACCTCCTCCTTTCACAACGTGATGGGGGCTGCAGCGGGATTGGGAGCAGTTGATGAAGAGGGTTTGTTCCAGGATGGGTACCAGTCTATGAAATCTCTATGACAATGTCCTTCCCCGAGTGAGGATGGAAACAGGGTTCTGTGGGCATCATGATATTTTTCCAACAGGTCTACACTGGTCTCTTCCTTTTCTGCCTTACCCCAGGCCTCAAGGGCTTACAGCGATAGGCGGCCAGATCCATCTAATTTTGTTTCTGCACTTTAAATTCTAGCACTGGCTTTTCTACCCCTAGCTATGAAACTCAAGGCAAATAATTTCACCATTGTGATCTTTCTACAAGACATGGTTTATGCTGCCCTTCATTATGGCACTGCCAGTGGGATCAAATTAGGTAACACACAGGCATTCTCCGGATATTATAAAATACAATGGTAGAGAATTTTTATCTCATCTCTCAAAGTCTTAAAATGGTCCAGAATGTTTCAACCATGCAGTTTTTCAACATGCCTGAGCTTTCCTTTGTTGTCACGGGAATTCTTCTTGCAGTGGTACAATTTGATCATTCTAAAAAGCAAAGCACTAAGATGCTTCTACTTTACGAATTGGATACCAGGGGGAAAAAAGCATATGCAAGTCTTTTGGCTGCTATCAGCCAAGTAGAATAGCAGGTAAATCTCTGCTAACAGGGAGACTCTACCATTAGCACGTTTTTTTGATGATTTCACTTGCTCTAATGAGCAGAAAAGAAAAGAGTGCCCACTGTGAAATAAGTAACAGCTAAGAATCAGAGAAAATGGATTTTGATGGGAAGACATGAGGATATATGTCCTTCTTGGGATTAATTCTAAAACCTCATTATGGCTGGCTATAAAAAACATTTAAAGTCCTTCCTCTAAACTGTTTAACCATAACATTTTATTCTGCAGGAATTCTTTTGTTCTGCTTTAATCAGACTCCACAAAGAAAAGAAAATGAACCATCCTCTCAACCTCAAATGCGGGGGATCCTGGAGAGGGGCTCTGATGCCGGTTCAGAAGTTCCCGAAAAAGAAGAGGATGAGCTCGGCAGGAAATGACAGGGAGGTCCCTTGTGACTCTGCAGTGGCATCATTAAAAAACAGTGCTTAAGCTCTGTGATCCCTGACTTTAAGACAACCCACTGTTGGCAAGGAGTTGGAAGACGTGGAGACACAGCATGGAGGAGGGAGTGGTGGCTAAGATTGAAGGAAGTGCCTGAAAATATTTTTTTAAATAAAAAAAAACTCTTTGTACAGAATCCTTCCCTTGTAGTCCATTCTTGGCTCTATTTTCCCTGAGGTTATTTCTCGTCCATCTCCCTTCCTGGACATCAAACACTTGGTTCGGATAGGACCACAGGCTTCTGGGTTTTGCTGTGTGTCAGAATCTTCCTCCTCCTCTGTAGACACAGAGAAGCACAGAGGGAGGGCGACTGCAGGAATCATTATTACTGCTGCTTATTTATTTTTGTCTTTTTTAGGGCTGCACCCACAGCACGTGGAAGTTCCCAGCCTAGGGCCTGAATTAGAGCTCCAGCTGCCGGCCTACACCACAGCCATAGCGATGTGGGATCCCAGCCTCATCTGCGACCTACACCACAGCTCACCACAACGCTGGGTCCTTAACCCACTAAGCGAGGTCAGGGATGGAATCCACATCCTCATGGATACTAGTTGGGTTCTTAACCCACTGAGCCACAACGGGAACTCCCCTATTTTTTTGCTTTTGCCTCCTTTGTCTGACTATGCATGGGGTTGGGTGAGAAAAAAATTTGGAGGAGAAGGGCTGGCTAGGATGTCCTTGCTTCATTTTATTTTTGGCCGCACCTACATCATGCAGAAGTTCTTGGGCCAGGGATCCAGCCTGCACCACAGCAGTGACAACACTGGATCCTTAACCTCTAGGCCACCAGGACATGCCACAGGATGTCCTTTCTTAACACAGATCAACCAGAGGCATAACTGATGCCTTTTCTTCAACCCCGACTTCAGAAACCGTTTCACTTTCCCATGAAACCTCTATCTCTAAATAACACCATTGGTTTGAAACAGTTTCTGTCTAAGACATCTCTATTTTCCACTCTTCTCCCTCCAAATATCCCCACACATGCCAGGAAATAGGAAACATGGATCAGGACAGCAACAATCAATTAGCCCCAAATCTAAGGGATTTACAAAGTAATGCTTGGGAAGCACGTACCACGTCAAAGGACTCAGAGGACCCCTGGTGACGTGATCGCCACGTGATGCCCAGTTGGAAGGCTGACTTTAGGTCACTTGTGTGGATATGAAAAGAGCACTAGACTTCAGGTCATCAGAATGGCTTTCAAGGCTTGGCTCCAGCTGCTTAAACTTCCTGATGCCTGGTCGTCTATAAAATGGTGAAACTTCACCTAAGACCAGGGACTTGGGAGGGTTGAAGGAGAACAGAAATGAAGACTCTTTGCAAAACAGTCCAATGTCATATAAAAATGAACTTCTGCCTGGGCCTCCAGCCCCTGGGAACTTTAGGATGGTCTTTATGGGCTTGGGGACCTTCCTTAGTGGTCCAGAACGGAGTGCCAGAGCCAGATGGACACGTCCCTGGGCCTAGATTTCTGGATCCCTGCTAAGTATTTCCAAGCAGTTTGGCCTTGAAGATTAAGTCAGGGAAACAGAGGCAAGGCGATGCCATTTTGTCCTTTCCTCTCAAACACAAAACCAGAAAAAATAAAGAGTGCTACCCCCAGCTTCTACACCGACCTGCCATCTCTCCACCTCTTATCACAAGATTTATTTGCGTAAATATATGATGTCTCCAGATTCAGACCAGGAAGAACAGAAGTGATGTCTCAAAGGACTGTGAATGCAAATATGGACCGAGGTAAGGAAGATACAAAGAAGGGAGAGATCTATGGAGGCAGGGAGGCCAAAAATACAGGTCTCTTCTTCCATTTCCCTCCAGAAAGAATGAATCAACTTAAAAGGATAACTTTTAAAGATGCTTTAGTGATAGGAAATCACAGTAGCTAAAAAAAAAAAAAATTCTAAAGACCTTTGTGATAACCGACTTGTGACTGTGTTGGAACCAACGATTGACTATCTGCGGAAAATAATTCCATGTTGCTGGAGAGTAAGTGTAACCAGACAACAGGACAAAAAAGTAAAAACCCAACCAGCCAACCTCTGCATAATGTAGCTAGCAGTTACAAACTTATCCTTATGTATTTTTTTCTAGACGGTAAGAAATATTGAAACCAAGCAGATACCCGTGTGGCTCCTGGGCACAAGCCTTTCTGTGCCCCCTATTTCTTGCTTTTTAGGGAATAAGATTCAGCCTCCGTGACCTTCCCTGAGTTCCAAAGGGCAGGTTCAAACAGTTGCTAATCAGGGAAGGGAGGGGATGCAGAGACCAGCGAGGAGCAGGATTCTCCCCACAAAAGGAAAACAGATACATAATTGTGCTCAAATTCAGATTATCCCAGTTATCAGGGGAGGTTGGGGTTCTCCTGATTAAATTATGGCTGCCAGTCATCACTTCAACTAAAGAAATTGCTAATCAAGGTGAAAAGCAATGCGATGTTATGTGTAACTGAGCACTACCTGAGGTGGGAAAGGACAGACTAACTGATTTATTTCAGTTAGAATTAGCTGGAGTCATTTAGAATATAGTTGGGGGGAAAAATGAATAGATTAAGTTATAATGGCTGTTCTAAGATAGATAATTCTTTCTCCTCTGATGCACACTAAAAAATATTATCACTCCCCCCCCATCTCTTTCAGAGAGTCTCCTGGCACCTGGATTATTACTGAAAATATGTATTTGAGAACTTCGAATTTACACTTTAATAAACTGCAAACCTAATTATATGTGCAAAAGTGCCCCCAGGTCCTACATCCTACTCTGAATTCTAACACAGCGTACAACTAGCTGAACGCTAGAAGCAAGACTTTACATTACCAAAGCTGTCCTATTCATGAGTTCCACAAAACAATTTATTTTCACATTTATCATTCATAATAAATAAATCATGTTGTTATCAAGATGCAAAGCACATTTTATGATGCGTTACCTTCCCTTTTCATTGCATTTCTTTTATTACTTAGAGATTTCCCCCAGTGATAAGCCAAGATGATCTTCAAAAAATGAATTGGAAAAGATAGCAGGCTTTAAAAAATCATTTCCCTCTACCGTGGAAAAGTTTCATTGCTGTAGTCAGTGTTTTAATAATCCAGGTAGAAAGTGGTTACAGAGGCTTGGCAATTTCAAATCTAGTTCAGGGTCAGCAAACACAAACCCCAAGTGGTCTGATTTTATTATTTATGGATGCAGTGTAGCATACTGGGAAGGCTTTGGATTCAGAAAACCCAAGTTCGAATCACATGGCAGAATAAATTCGGGGAGATGATTTTCTGAGCCTCAGGTCCCTCTGAAGACTATCACATCTCTGAGTAGGGTGGTGCTGCTAATGACCTTGCTGCCAGCGTGGCGTTGGGCACATGGCAAGGGTTAAAAATTGCAGTTTTACATATATACACTACTACTGTAAAACAGAAACAACAAGGACCTGAAGTACAGCACAGGCAACTCTACTTGACATTCTGTAATAACCCTACATGAGAAAAGAATCTGAAAAAGAATGAATGTATGTATATGTGAAACTGATTCACTTTGCTGTACACCTGAAACACAACATTGTAAAGCAACTATATGTCAATAAAAATTTTTTAATTGCTATTTTAATGAATTGTGATGATGCAAAGCTTTTCTCTCCCGAACTTACTTATTCCAAAGGATAACGTCAGGCTGCCTTTAGAGTCTGTCTTGCTGTGCAGTTGCAGTTGATATGGTGACTTGATTCTATTACTTTCCCAGGGAAAGTGGGTGTTCTGGGAAAGTTTGGTTTATTTTGTCATGGTTCATTTGAGAGTCTAGTGACTTTGGCATCACTACCATTGCCAGTAATCTGGATTAACATGCCCTGGTTGTCAGCGAATTCTAGAATTATTCTGGACCTATACAGCCTCCATTTATAAGTCTTTTCTAAAGGGACAGAGTATTTTCTCTAACAATGTGTTTTCTAACCATTCTAGGAAGCAAACACTTGTTCATTCTTTAGCCATTTATTCAGGTATTCAATACACACATTCAGCACACTGTTCCAAGCAAAGAGGAAACAGCAATGGTCAAAAATACAAACATCTCTAACCTCTGCCAGGGAGGAAATACACATACATAATAAGTAAGTAAACCACCTGGTCTGTAGATGAGGGTCACCATGGAGACCAGAAGACAGGGAAGCTTTCTAGGGAGTGCCCAATAACGGTCTTCACATTTTAAGTATGGTGGTCAAGGAGTTCCTTTCATGGCTCGTTGGTCAACAAACCCAACTAGGATCCATGAGGATGTGAGTTCAATACCTGACCTCGCTCAGTAGGTTAAGTATCCAGTGTTACCACGAGCTGTAGTGTAGGTCATGGACTTGGCTCAGATCCCACATTGCTGTGGCTGTGGTGTAGGCTGGAAGCTGCAGCTCTGATTCAACCTATAGCCTGGGAACGTCCATATGCCACAGATGGCATAAGCAAGCACTCACTCACTCACTCACTCAATCAATCAATAAGGTGGGCAAGGAAAATGTAATTGAGGAGGTGACACTTGAGTGAAGATGTGATGAGAAAGCCACGTGGACCTCTGCGAGAAGAATGCTCCAGACAAAGAGAAGAGTAAATGTAAAGGCTGAGACATGGGAGCATGCTTGGCGATTAAGGAACAATGAGGAGCCCAGTATGACTGGACCAGGCAAGCAAGGGGAGAACAGAGAAGGCATCAGAGAGGCAGGGCCTTGAAGGCCATTGTGAGGACCGTGGCTTTTCCATCTGAGGCAGAGGGGAAGTCACCCAGGAGTTTCAAGCAGAAGGCTGCAGTCTGAGTGCAGTGAAGGAATTTCTTTCCTTTTCATGCAGCAGGAAGCATCTCACTCCTACAGTTTCTGCCGCGCACCCTGGGGGCTGGTGCCCTAGCTGGTCCCCTCAGAGATCAAGCATCCAGCGAGGCCTTGGGGTCCCCATGCAAACTTCACATCACGAGGCCTCATTCCAGTATGAAGACTCCTCTGTTGCATCACAAGAGAATCTAGGGTAAAAGCTACAAGACTCAACTGCATAGCACAGGGACTGTATTCTAAAAATGTCTGAGAAATAGGAAATCTGAAATGAAGCAGCAGGGGTAGGGAGAATAAATGCCAGGTCCCCCATCCCTCACCTTCCCAGCCCCTGGCAATCACCACTCTAATTTCTGTCTCTGTGAATCTGACTCCTCCAGGAGGAATCTCCTTTAAGAGGAATCCTATAATATCTGTCTTTTTGTGCCTGGCTTGTTTTACTCAGCAAAATGTCTTCAAGTTTCACCAGTTTTGGAACATGTGTCAGAATTTCATTCCTCCTGGCTGAATAATATCCACAGCATGGATATGCTTGAGCCCTTTTACATTCTACTCCTTCAGCACAGCCTCACCATCTTGAATGTTCCTTCATACCTTTGGGTCACTACACCTTCCTCAAGCAATGATTTTGGGGAAGGTCCGTTCCACGTACCTCATGAAGGCTGTCCTGATGCTGTTCCTGTATTGGAACAGGATGCTAAGGTGCCACTGGGGAGGACCAGCCTTTCTGTGGGAGCTATTCCATCTGGGTAAGAGCTAAGGGTGGTTCAACTCTTGCTGCCCTCAGATGGCTTCTGAACCAAAATCACAGTCACTGATCTTCTGAGAGCAGCATGAAGAGCTCAGAGGAGGCAGGTAGCTAGCTGGAGGCAGGGGGCAGAGGAATTCCACTCATCCCCCAAAAGGAAGAAGGGCTTCAGGATGGCTGGCATTGCAGCTAAGTTTAGAGTTAAAGAGAGTAGCACGTGAGACCGTGATCTCTTGATGGCTTCTATTTCTTCCTATGGTATGAGGGCAAAGTTAACCTGCAAATAATGCACGAGGTGCCCGGAAACCAACAGCTTCCTGGGCAGTCCATCCACACCCTACTTCCATTCTCCAATTCCAGCACTAACCTCTGGCTTTTGTTCAACCAAGTTATAACTCATGATGTAGCACTGAAAACAATGAGATTGCAGACAACATAGTTATTCTAGAGGCATGAACGTGACTCCTGCATCTAATGATTTATTGCTTATTTGGACCTTACGACAAAGTACTTTGTAGTTGTATTATTTTCATGTGTGTCTCTGCAGGGGACACAATGCTCTGTCATAAGCATCTTGGAAAGTTATTTGATGTGAGGAATAAAGAGGTGCATCCCTCCTCTCCTCCACTGACTCTCAGGACAAAATTAGCTTCCTGACCTTCTCAGTTAGAGCCGGGTTACAGTGGGGTGAGAGAAAGCAGCAGCAGAAGGCTGTCGTCCAAGAAGGGGACCGTGAGGCTGGTGGCAGTTTAGTAGGGCATCCTACTAAAACCTCTCCAGAAGAGAGAGCTGCAGCTCCCTACCACCTGTGGTTTACTATGAAGAGTTCCCTATTCAGAACCTGAAGAATTAAACCCAACGTGTATACTCCCTCAGAGGGAGAAAGCTCTAAATCTCAAAGATAAAACAGAGATTAAAGTAATAACGGAAAACCAGTGAAGATCATTGTTCAGTTACAACACTGAGGTACAGCAGATTTGATTAAGCCTGGATGGTGTAACTCCCTTAGCTTTTTATTAGCCAGACGTAAGAGCGATCCAATTAGCCTCTCTGAACAGCTTGATGCAGCAGGTACCGTTTTTATGCACAACATTGCAAGTCTCCCACATAATGTGGGAGGCTATTAGGGAATTAGGCTATTAGGGAATGAATTTGTTAAGACTCATTGTCTAGGTAGAAACATTGATTATGAGATGCAAGTTATGGATACCCTTTTCAAAATAAGGAGAAGGAGAGAACCCTTATAGGAAGGATGCTGGCTTGTCCTATAGAATTTAAGGTAAAGTCGCTCCAGGCGAGACTTGGACAGAACAGGAACAAAAGTACCTCTCCAGTTCTCATCCCAAAAGTTCACAGGCTGCAGCTGGGGGTCCTACGCTTGAGGGGACTCAGTTTCTCAGTCTGCATGGTCTTAAGTTAAGCCTCCAGCAGAAACGAAGACTGTCACACCCCATCCCACATCCCAAGGTGAGAGGATCTAACTCAGTGGTTTCAGGTCAGGTCAGACCCATCCCGTAACGTTGGCTGGGCCAGGGTCAGTGTGTAAAGGAAACCCTACATGCCAAATGTGTACATACTGGGTATACAGCAAGATAATAAGACAAATGCTCTGTTCTCTTACCTTGACAGGCATACTTTCCCAATAGCCTGGTAGCCCAGCTGCAAAGGCATGTTCTTAGATTCCGTGGGGTCCTGTGCCCAAATGTAGGTGCGCAGAGAGCTGGCTCCTAGCCTGCTACCATTTCCCACTTCTGGCTAATGGATAACACAGTCTGCACAGCCAAGGTTCAAAAACAGCCTACACAAATATATGCTCCTCTGACCACTCGGGCCTGGGGTTGGCAAGGCTTATGCGGGCCCCGGAGGTGGGATGTGGCTGTTTGGACATGGATTTCCCACTCAGTGGAAAGGGTAGCGTTTAGGTAGCATGGGGGTGCAGCTGGGGGAGGGCTGGAGCATGACACCCAAGGCAGACGTCCCTCTCATCTAGGTATTAAGATGAGATACTGGCTCTAATGTCAGGAAATAGTATTACTCTGGTTGTAGTTGGGTAACTGTCACTCATCCTGTTTCAAGGCTTGTTGAATGTGTCAGAGAACAGAAAAGAAAGCTACTCCAGCCCTTGGTTTACTGAACACTAAACCAAAGAGACCAGAACAGCCAACGTGCTGTCTAGGAAAGGGGGAAACAAAGAAAATGGCCACAATAACACAATAAATCCCAGGCAACTTATCTTCTCCCTTCTGAAGTAAAAACTGACTCTTCTTCTCCAAAAAAGATTAGCAAAGGTTTCCCTCTTAAGGTCTAGTAGACTACCAGCCAATTCTGTGACTCTCTTCTACAAGATTTTTATTTCTTGTCAGGAAACAAAACAAAACAAAACAAAATCCCACAACGCCTGAAAACAATTCAGGTTAAAAGCGTGCTAGGGTTTTATTCCATTATTTTTCTCTTTGGGATTCTTAATCTGTGGGAAGCTAAGATCTTTAGGACTTTACATGACCGATTCACTATATGCAGTTGTAATTTCCTATTTTCTGACCTCAATTTCCACTGCTGAAATTGAATAGTATGATACCAACAGAATGAGAAAAATGACATAGGAACTTATCTCTCCAGAAACAGAATAAACATCTCCAACTTTAGAGACTGAAAAGACGGAAAATACGGTTTGTACAAAACTATTCTGAAAATATTTTTTTAAATTATAGATCTTTTCCAGTTAATCATACACACTCATTGTTGCTCACTGCCTAAACTATAAAGTCCAAATTCAGAATTCCCCTCGTGGCTTAGTGGTTAACGAATCCGACTAGGAACCATGAGGTTGTGGGTTTGATCCCTGGTCTTGCTCAGTGGGTTAAGGATCTGGCGTTGCCGTGAGCTGTGGTGTAGGTTGCAGACGCGGCTCGGATCTCACGTTGCTGTGGCTGTGGCGAAGGCCGGCGGCTACAGCTCCTGTTAGACCCCTAGCCTGGGAACCTCCATATGCCGTAGGTGCATTCCTAGATAAGGCAGAAAGACAAAATAAATAAATAAATAAATAAAGTCCAAATTCATTGAAATTTTCATCTTCCTTTCATCTTTTTAGGGCTGCACCCGTGGCACATTAAAGCTCCCAGACTAGGGGTCAATTTGGAGCCATTGCCTCCAGCTTACACCACATCCACAGCAAACCTGATCTGAGCCGCATCCGTGAGCTACACCCCAGCTCACGGCAACGCCAGATCCTTAACCCACTGAGCCAGGCCAGGGATCAAACCAGCATCCTCACAGACATTATGTCGGGTTCTTTACCCACTGAGCCACAACGGGATCTCCCTCTTCTTGTTTCTTGATAGCCTCCCATATACACATTTTTCTATGGCTCTGTTTTCACTGTACCATTCTTGTTCTAGCATTTCCAGCAGGGCCCTGTTTGCTGCAGCAATGATGCCAGTGAGTTCCAGTTCTACCACTTACAAATTGTATGATTCTAGACAAAGAACTAAAGTTTTCTAGTCTCCAGTTTCCTCATCTGTAAAATGGGAATAACGGTGCCTATCATACTGGGTTGTGGTAGGTATTAGATGATTTTGTACAGATAAACTCTCACAGTAGCGCCTGGCAAACATTAAACCTTCCTCAGGTAATTAACAAAATATAAGTGTACTCTTAGGGTTTGTGGCCCTCCTCCATCCCTATGGGTTCATCTTTTGCTGTCCGTTCCCAGTCTTATAATTTACATGTCATAACTACGGACTGCTTACAGAGTTTTGTGAACACACACGGGATTCCTTCTGTGTAGGGTGACAGACTCACAGTCTCCTTTAAAGAGGCCAGCTGAGCCATGACCTCTTTAGGAGTTGTCCCCTCGCCCAGGCACGGGGCGGCTCCCTCCTCAGTGCTCGTTCTCTGCATGCATCTCTGCTACCCTCCTCCGTGTAGGGGAGGCAAGCCCTTGCTTGGCGGGGGGAGTCACAGTAGTGGGCACAGATTTCCAGCAAGTCCTCTGAAGTAAGCTGTGACCCATCCCCTCAGAAAAACGGGTCCCAGGAGACCTCAGGTACTGGGGAGAGAGGGTAAAGTGGGTCACTCTTGCCAGTGGTCGGTGATGCTGGGCTGAGGGACACATGGCCTGGGGCCTCACAGCCCTGGAACCTGGACAGAAAGTCCCCTTCGGCTCCTCCTTGTCACTGGGGACAGGAAGAAGGAAGCATGTGGCGTCAGTGGTCCAAGGAGAGGCAGGTCTTGGAGGGATCGGTAAGAAAAGTTTTTACTCTAGAACTCAGAGCAGTAGCATAATGAGACTGCACTGATCAGGGCCATGGGCTGCCTGGTGGCATGACAGTGACCCAGGCTTGTGACACAGTGGCCTTCGGTGAAGCTGTAAGCCCTGCTACCTAGGGCACTGGCAGACAGGGAAGGGTCAAGTTCAGGTGACAAGTTGTGGGATCTAGAGCTTGACAAGAGTAGTTGAAACCCTTCATATATATATATATATATATATATATATATATATATATATATATATATTTTTTTTTTTTTTTTAGGGCCCAATCTGTGGCATATAGAAGTTCCCGGGCTAGGGGTCCAATCCCATGCCACAGCCATGCCAGATCTGAGCTGCATGTGTGACCTATACCACAGGTCATGGCAACACAGGATTCTTAACCCACTGAGCAAGGCCAGGGATTGAACCCATGTCCTCATGGATACTAGTCAGTTTGGTTACCACTGAGCCACAATGGTCCTGTTGATTATTCTTGAGTCTCCCAAACATTTCACTAGTTGGGGCCTTAGGCATTAGAAATGTTAGTTATTGCTATGTCCAGAATGGCAGAGCCTGAGAAAGTACCTGCTGCACACGGTGTTATAAACGACCAGGTTTACGTGTCTATATTTCCTTTGCTTTAGACTGTGGGCTCCCTGAACCTAGACACGTAGTTATTACTGTCACCAGTACCAAGCAGAACATGGCCTACAGATGTTCAATTAAACATTTAACCATCAAGAATCAGAAAACCTATCATCTGGTACCTAACGAGCTTCTGGATTCATAACTTTCTTCTACAAGGGCTGTTCTATAATGATCCAGCCTAGTGGTTACTGGCTTTTCACTGCTAAAGACCCTACTTACTGTTTTCCCCAAGGAAACATATTTTGCAAAAATGAGTCTACCAGACTGTAATTATTAGCTATCTGTTTCCTGTTTTCATTACATCTATTTAACTGCCAACCAAATCTTTTTAAGAGCCTAAACTAACCATTTACTATGAGATAATCATGATACACCATGAATTAATCAATTACCACACTTAATAGGCAAAAGAAGAATTTGAAACTTTAGTTTGTATTTTTTGATCAGGTATCTTAAAACATTGGAACTTAGTGGTAGATCCCATTCCTGCTTTGATGACCATGGAGAAAGGAACCATGGGGTCACTGTGCCAAGGAATCTTCAATGTGCCTCATACCATTTCAGATCAGGAGCAAAGGCTTCATGTTCAGCCATGTCCCAGGTGGCTTAGGACTGGATGCTTTAATTTTAGATCTGGAAAGAATGTCAGAACTCACCTAGTTTAGCCGCCCAGTCCCCAAGTTCTAAAACTGGCTAAGCAGGCCAGTGTCCCCAAAATAATCCAGGTGTCCAAAATTCCAGCCTGTGGGAAAAAATCCCATGCCAACATGACCCAGCTCTCTCATTTCCATACAAAAAATTACAGATAGAAGGATTGGAAAGCCGTGTAAAACTGTAGGTCCACCTTCACATTCCATTTTACAGACTTAAAAAAAGAGGCTCAGTGAGGTCAGGAGAATCATCTGAAGGAGAACTTAGGAGTAACGTTGGGATGAGGTTTCCATTCCTCTGACTCTTCACCTAGTTTCTTTTGGTATATGGATGTGAGATCATTTAATCCCAACTGAAGACAAGCTATGTCTTGGTTTTACATGATATGACACATCTTGGAATGACGGTCCTTACTGTATGCCCAAGCTTCCACACCCTCCATGGCTGCCATATTGGACTGCCTCATTCCCAGGAAGAGCCCTGTGGGTACTAGGCACCAGCCATAGTGAGATGAGCAAGGATGGTTCTAGCCTTCCAGGCTGCTAGGAAGACACAAGCTCCTTGAGTAACATCTCTGGCCAGTCATCGCTAGGACCAATCGAAAGGTAACTGTTGCGTGGAGCTGACACAGCACTACTCCGCACATGCAGAAAGCTCTTCAATATTTGGGTTGATCTGGCACAGCTATGCACGTGGATTTTTTTTTTTCACATGTACACATTTTATCAAAATCATCCCAAGAGAAGATTTATCACAAAATATTGTGCACGTGTTACTAATTAACATCAGCAATCCAGTTTAAAAGGCTTTGCGTGACATGTGTTTCCTCTGCAAAATTTAAACTTATTCATTCCGTGGCTAAGAAAGCGCTTTTGTTCCAATGTATTGGCAAGATATATTTTGTCAAGTCATTGAAGTAGCTTCCAATGAATTAATCTATAGTCTCTATATTCGCAACAGTTCATATAGTCAGAGCTGTAAAAGTATATTTAAACCCAATAAAAGGCTACTACATCACAGTTTCTCATTTGTTGTCCATTAGTTACAAGCACAGGCAATTCTAAGGTGCTTTGCTAGTGTGAAAGAAATGCTTCAATTAAAATGAGTTAATGTCTCTAAGTTATAACAGGGATTACAGTTGACCTTGAACAACAAGGGTTGGAACTGTTTCGGTCCACTTATCTGTAGTTTTTTTTTCCCCCAATAAACATGTATTATTCCATCTGTACAGATGTGGAACCAGGAATCTGGAGAGGCAACTGTAAAATTATACATGGAATTTCACTGCCCAGGGTTGGTGCCCCTCTCCCCTGCATTGCTCAAAGATCAGCTGTATTTATAAATGCAAAGCCTATTCTTTCTTCATAGTATAGTAGCTCCTCTCCGGTTACTTAACATCTCAATATATCTCAGTGAAAAACAGCATATCCCACAGAAGATAAGCTCTAGGAGGATAAATGGATACCCATTGGAAGATTATGGTATTGATCCGTTTCAGACATTCATTTGGAGATTTATGACAACAAAATCTCCCAAAACTAGGTTACTCAAAGAATATACCGAAATGCCTCTGGGCACCCAGCACAACATATGCTTCAGGTGGACAGCAATGGAGCACAAAATTTAGAGATGAAACAGACATGCAGATTTATGATGATATTACAATATATTTGCTAAAATGGAGTACTGTGAGAGCAAAGTAGAAAAGAGTACCCAAATCTTTCTGGGAGGAAATTTCTTCAAAGAGACAGTGTTTGAGCTAAGGCTAGAACACCACGTAGCTGCTGTTGTAAGCAGCTAAAGGAGCGGGGCGGCTGTCTCTCAGGGAAGCCTGTCGGGAGGACCACTCCAGCCTCAGAGAGAGGATGCCCTGGACGCAGAGCCCAGAAAGCCAGTTTGGTTATCAGCAAGCTTTCTTCCCCTGTTAGACAAAGATCTATTGCCAAAATCATCTAGAAACTCACCTAGGAAAGATACTCTGAGTTATAATCTAATTTATTCCAGTGTTAATTGCAAATTGGCTGTTTACCACATTATTAAATGAGTGCACTTATTACTCAAGGCTGAAAGCAGTCCCCGTCCAGTATGATTGCTCCTCAGTCCGGCAGTATCATCCAACGGTACAGAGACAATGGATCAGCAAACTGAATTCAACAATGCAGTATAAGAATCAGATGCCACGATCAAGGGGGATTTATTCCAAGTATGCAATGATGGTTTAAGATCCACAAATCAATGTGATATACTACATTAATGCGATAATGTGATAGCCACATCATCCTTATTAAAATAAGGATAAAAGATATATAGTCATCTCAATAGACGCAGAAAGAGTAGTTGACAAAATTCAACATCCATTTATGATAAAAGCTCTCAACAAAGCGGATATACAGGGAACATACCTCAACACAATAAAGGCCACATATGACAAGGCCAAGGCCAACCTCATACTCAATGGTAAAGAAAAATGTTTCTTCTAAGATCAGGAAAATGCCTGGGATGTCTATTTATGCCACTTTAATATCATATTGGATGTCCTAGCCAGAGCAATTAGACAAGAAAAAGAAATAAAAGAAATCCAATAGGAAATGAAGAAGTAAAACTGACACTGTTTATAGATAACATGATAGAATATTGTTGCTTCCTTATATGTCTTCACTCTGGCCTCATATTTTATATATACGTGGCACCAGCTCTGCCAGTCAACTAAAAGACATGAAGTCCTTGAATCTGAAACCCACTAGTGTGTAGTTTGCTGCAGAAACAGGAGGCTTTGGAAGAAGCATTTACTTTTCAATTGCCAAGAAAACCATTCGGCATCAGACCTTCATCAGGCTAGAATGTTACCTTGGATTTTTATGCAACGGTCTTCTAATATTTTTGCTTACACACACACAAAAGAATTCTAAAGAATTATCTCATATGTTTTAAACTTGTCATCTAATATTTTCATCATAAGTTTAAATAGCTATAATGGATATAGTTTCAGTATATTGTAAGTACTGACATTTTAAAAATACATCATAGTTTAAAGTGCATGTAAAGGAAACCAAGTACTAGGTAACAGTGGGAAATTTTATACCCTTTTTCCCTTTTGTTTTTTGTTTGTTTTTTATGGCCACACTTGTGGCATGTGGAAGTTCCCAGGCTAGTGGCTGATTCATAGCTACAGCTGCCAGCCTCCACCAAAGCCACATCAACAGAGGGGATCCGAGCCATGTCTGCAACCCACACCACAGGTCACAGCAACGCCTGATACCTAACCCACTGAGCGAGGCCAGGAATTGAACCCGCGTCTCCATGGCGTTCAGTCAGATTCATTTCTGCTGCACAATGAGAACTCCTCCTTTTCCCCCTTCGAACTTAGATTTTCATTCCAATTCTAGTGTAAAATGTCCTTCTATTAATCTGCAAATCATCCAGATCACCCTTTCATACTTCTGTGCAATCCAAAGCAGTTCATTTTCCATTTTACCCCCCAGCTCACTAAATGGCATCAATATGTATCCATGGCCTCATGTCAGTAACCTAGAAGTTATCCTTTCTTTGATAGTTATCCTCACTCATCCTACCCATCAAGTCCTTTTTATTCAACCTCCAGTATCAAGTCAAATCCACCTGCGTCTCTCCAGCACCCCAGGGTTTACCAGAATTCCTGAGAGGTGGTTTGTTAGTGAGCTGAGGCTCAAAATGAACATGTAGGGGCAAAAGCCTGAGTGGCTTGTATTTCATTTAGGAAGTGTCATAGTTAAATGCTATTAACTTCGGTACCAACCAGTCGGAAGTCCTTCTCAGAACACCATCAGGATGCTTTATCCTAAAGCTCAAAACATGATGTTTTACTTTTAAAATGGATGAAATGCCAAATCAGAGTCTTCTTTAAACCAAGAAGCCCCAACTACCTCACTTGCTCTAAGCTTATAGGATGTTTTAGGCACTACTAAGGATGGTTTGATCACTAGGTATAAAAAAAAAAATCAAGGCTTTTATGTTAACAGAGTGACTTTCAAAAGTTGTGGATGACGACTTGGGAACTATAGCGAATTCTGCAGTAAGGAGCAAAGCAACTAGGTACAGGTATACTGGGCAGCTAATCATATGTAGCCCAGAGAGAAATGGAAAAAGATGAACTGTGGACAAGGGAAAAGGAGAGAGAAACTTCTGCTCAGTGAAAGAAGCAGGAATATCATGCCAGGTCTAGATTCTTTGGTTTTGTTCTTCTTAAATCTATCCCCTTCTCTTACTCTATTCAGGAGCATTAAAACCAGATCCTGAAGGGGCAAAATAAAGGATGTTCAAATTTTCTGATTCTGTGATGTAAAACCCTTTAAAATTTGAATATGAATATGCAAGGCTGCATTACTTTTATTTTGTAATCTCTTTCCATGGTTTTATTTTTTTTTAATCCCCAGAGAATAATAGCACTTCAGTACTCGCATGGAATGGTATAGACTTAATTCAGCAAAGTTTATTTCACAAAGATGTATTAAATGCTGCCTACACAGCAGGCACTATTTGAGGCATTGAAAGCCTGGTGTGGTCAAAGGCACTAGATGGAGGCAAAAGACATAAATGTCTTTCTTCTCAAGAAGCTGTTCAGAAAATTGTTATGCATATGGAGTTCCCACTGTGGTGCAGTGGAAACAAATCCGACTAGGAACCATGAGGTTGGGGGTTGGATCCCTGGCCTTGCTCAGTGGGTTAAGGATCTGGCATTGCCATAAGTTGTGGTGTATGTCACAGACGCGGCTCGGATCTGGCGTAGGCCAGCAGCTTTAGTTCCGTTCAGACCCCCCAAGCCTGGGAACTTCCGTATGCCGCAGGTGTGGCCCAAAAAAGACAAAAAGACCAAAAAAAAAAGTTATGCATAGAATATTCTAGCTTTATGAGTTAAAGGCAAATAAAGGGAGGATAATAGTTCAGGGAACTTTACCCAATATGGTGACAACCTACATAGGAAAAGAATCAGAAAAAGAATTGATGTGTGTGTGTGTATCATACATACATATATTTGAATCACTGTTGTACAACAGAAATTAACACAGAATTGTAAATTAACTATACTTCAGTAAAGTTTTTAAAAATGAAAAAATAAAGGGAGGATATTCAGACAGGTAATAATAATATCGAACACTGATATATGCCATATTCCAGGCTATTTTGTATATTCCATTTTTAATTCTTAGAACAATCTTAGGATGCAGGAACTATGAACTCTGTTCTATAGTTGTGAAATCTGACAGAAGGGTTAAGCCCAATGTCATAGAGATAGGGAGTGGCGGAGCCAGGATTTGAACCAAGGTCTAGCCGAATTCATGGTGAAGGCTTAGGGGGAAGGCTATACTACAGAGGCTAATCGGGCATTTTCCAGGAACAGCGTAGAGAAAATGCTGCCTTCGGTTATGCTAGAATTCTGAGGTTGCTTTCATGCTATGTTCCCACAGAGGTAATTCAGGCAGGCAGGTTATTTGCTTAAGGATCTCAACTGAAAACATCATATCCAAAGCTCGAATTTGACTCTAGTGAAAATCTTCTGAATTGGGACCAAGATTA
Organism: Catagonus wagneri; assembly: GCA_004024745.2. NCBI lineage: Eukaryota > Metazoa > Chordata > Mammalia > Artiodactyla > Tayassuidae > Catagonus > Catagonus wagneri. The sequence goes on from PVHT021183584.1 coordinate 11,044,001, forward strand.
TGAGACTGCTTCTCTTTGCAGATTTATTGATCATTAAAATCTTACAAAGATGTGCCCGCAGTGGTCCTGGCTCTGGGGGTGTATTCCACCAGACACAGCCTGCCCCATCCATGGCTGGGTTGCTTACCCTCCTCATTCCTGCTGGGACCTTCCTTTCTCCACACAGAGGGGAAGCCTGCCGGCATTTCTGGGAACCGTGCTGGTGACCTTCACCTGATGGAGGTAGTTTTGCCCCTCTTTCTACTCATCCCTTTATCCCCCACTAGAAGAATTCTGGTTACATTCTTCTAATTGAATTCTGATCGCCCTGGTACCTTGGTCCTTTCACCCTTCCTCTCCTTCATCAAAATGGATTCTAACTGACCCCCTACTTTTCAATGGAGATGATCTGATTGCCTAATTCACTCAGCACTTCCCTGGGACCCTTCTTTTGGGTATTGGTCTTGCAAGAAGGCAATCCCTCAACCCACTGAAACAATGTTTGTTTTCAGTGAAAGTCGAGTGTAATTTGACATGAGAGCCATTTGTGGGGCTAGGGAGGGGGGCTTCGTGCAAACTCTCAAATCACACCACTGATGCCTTACCTGCTTATATCCCTAATACCACAGGGCATCTTTGCTTGTTTGGCAGAGATCAAGGTCTTGTTCATTTTAAGATCGGCAAGAACTTATTTTTCTGCTAAGAGCCATGTTCCTAAACTGCAGTGCTTGCAGATATGGTGTGACATACTCTTACTTCTATGTCAATCATATAATTAGAGGCGTTTTTTGTCTTTTGCTTTTTAATAGGGTTACAGGAGTGTTGACAGAGGGATGGGAGAGTATTATTAGTTAATCTACACAGTTATGGTTCTTTTGGACAGCTCATAAATGCAGAGGGGTGGCTGTGCGTTCACGTCCCACAGGTGGCATCCAGCGGAATCTGCATTTATAAGGTTTAACCCTCATTCAAATAAAGTTTTAAAAACATCAAATCTCATTTACTAAAATACCAAGCTCAGGCAAGTCTGCAGCTTCTTTTAAACCCCTGGTTCTAATTACCCTGTGACTGTTGGGACATTTCAGAGATTATTTTATTTTTGAAGCTCATGAGGGTAACTGCAGTAACTTCTAAAGGTGTAGCTTCTATCAGGCCACTCTGTCTTGAGAAGAGGGTTACTGCATTGCGATTTAGCTTTCGACTTAGAGATTCAGCTATGTTATAAAACTTTTATAGATTAATTGCACAGAAATAACCAGTATCAGTTGTAACAGGTTCATTTGAATTCTTTTCCTTGGACAGGCTTTTACATGCCTAGTAGATCTTTCTTTAGAGCACTGAACTTTAGCATCAGAAATTAAGAAGTTTGTGTTACTTGAAGGGTTATAGTGTATTATAACCTGTATTCTTTTATAAAAGTACATTGTTGTTTAAAATGCTTCTAGTACAAAAGTTTTGAATGCTGAAATCCTTAATTATAAATATCGATAAGGATATTATATCTATAAATTCTGACATTCCAATTTTAGCGACATCTCTTCCCTTACACCTGGGAAAATGTGTATGACATCTCTATCTCTAGAGATATCTCTTATCGCCGTTCTAACAGGACCACTATACTAAGCTCTTCTGCACAGCTCTCTGGGTACCATTCGCACTGAGTCTGTTAATGCTGATCTCTTTCCTGGAGGTATTTAGGGTCTAATCTCCATAGTTTTACATGGAGGTCCTAGAATCTGCCAATACAATTCTTGCCTTGTGAAAGGAGGTACTTGCTATTTTTCAACTCAAAACACTTGGGAAGAGAAGAACACTTTGCTATCCATAAGTTATTAATGAATGATCCACTACCGTTCAATAACAGCTACTTCACTCTTTTACATTCCCATCGAAATCCATCTCTTTATTCACTCTCAAAGCATCATTTTATCTTGCTGCTAGTGAAGGGGAAGATGGCCTGGGGCCTGGAATTGGAATTTGATTGTGTTTTGTACTATACCGGCATGCTGTACTGGGAACAGCAGGTTTTTGTAAATTGCCCAGGAAACCAACCATTGATAAAAAAACATTGGATGTATGTAGAAGCATTAAAAAAAAGCCAACTCACAAATGAATGTTTGGAGCACAATCTGCACCTCAGCATGTATATGTATATATATGTCAAAAATATGTGATACATACAGGGTATACATCCATATGTATGTGTATATATGCATTACTGCAAGTCATTGTCCTTGATCCACCAGAGAAATGATCAAATGCTCAGGGTGGTAAATGTCTAGGCAAGAATGCATAGCCACATAGAAAAAATAAATCTTGACTATTTCACACAAAATATAGAAATTAATTCCATGTGGGCTACAGCTCTAAATGCAAAAACAATAAAGATTTTGAAAAAAAACAATATCTTCAGATCCTTAGGATAGGCCAAGTTATATTAAAAGGCACAGAAAAAGTGCCAAACCTAAAAAAACTTGATAAATTAGACATTAAAATGACATTAAAATGAAATTCTGTTCATCAAGGCACCACAGAATGGAAGAAGAAACACAATTTGTTACAAATTATGCTACATGTATCCAATAAGACCCATATCCAAAATACATAAAGGACTCCTATAACTCAACAACGAATAGTAATCAAATTGAAATAAGCCAAAGATTTGAATAGGCATGTTAGGAAAGAACACATCCAAAATGGCATACAATAAACGTACAACGTGTCACGTTTTTGGTCATCAGAGTAATGCAAGTTAAAACTCAAGTGCAATACCACCACACATTCACAGGAATAGCTCAAATGAAAGGCAAATTACATAAAGTATTACCCAAGTTTTGCAACAACCGGAATGTTTGCGGATGGAAGTACAAATTGTTGCAACTCTTTGGGGAAACTGTTTATAACAGGATCTACTAAAGTCACCAAATGACTCAGCCATTCCTACCATATCCTCGACAGGAATACATCCATGTGTTCAGCAGAAGACACATACAGAAATGTTTATAGCAATAATATTTGTTAAGCTCCAAACTAGAAACAACCCAAGAACGCATGGATTGAAACATGAAAATGAATGAACCACAACTATGGCAAAAAGACATGGACACCTCTCCTGAACATAATGTTGAGTGAAAGAAACCCAGACCTGAAAAGTATGATTCCATCAAGTTCAGACATAGATAAAACTAATCTATGGTGTTAAAAGTTAGGATACTGGTTACCCTTGGAGGGACAGGCAGCAAGTGGGAGGACTGTGTTTTAGTTGGGTTATCAATTAAAGGTCACTTTCTGAAAAGTCATTTAGCCAAACACCTATGGTTTGTGCACTTTTTTTTATATGTTCTATTTATAGATTATACCAATAATAAAGGGTTCACATTAAAAAAAACAGCCTCAAACATTCCAAGAACCAAAAAGCATTTTACAAGTATTCTACCCATAAGGGCATATGAATTAAACAGTCCTTGGTGTTACCCTGCTTTTTATAGAAAGGACATTTTTGCTCAGATCAAACATATGCCTCTGTGTACAAAACCTTCCTTGATATTTGGAAGAGAAAATACTCTTGAGACAAACTGCTTCTAGGCATCTGTTTTGAATCGATTTTAATGCTTCTGAAAGTCTTTTTATTGATAATGTGCTAAGCTAAACATTTTCAATTTTGTATCATGGACTGGAATGCTGCTTACGATGCTTTTTACTACTAAAAGTTCGACAAATGCTTATGCCAATCAGCTGGTTATTTGGGATGCCCAGAGTAGAAACCTCTTGGTCTCTACAAAGTAATAGAACTGCAAAATACCTAGATTTAGGTATCCAGAGCTGTCATGATTTCAGTGGAGAGCAAGCCACAATCAAGAACTGCTTAGCCAAGATAGCCTCACCGAATTAATCAACATGCTACTGAGTTTTAGCTTGTTCTTGTGTGAATGGCTGTCTGCTACTTAGCATTTCCTCACATTGCTCAATCTATCATTCGGCGTAGATCCAAGACTGTTAGGACTTAATTGTTTCATTTCCTCGGTGAGTGGTGCAGCCACGGTATTACTTGGCTGCAACTGTTGTTGGTGATCATAACACAGACGTGGAGGTGGGCTGTGCTAAGGATTACGCATTGTTTATGACGATAGCTGTGGAGGATGAGGCACGCATATAAAACTGATTTGTAGGCAGGCAGGACTTTAAGCTATTCACTGTCACTTTTCTAAAAACTGGTATTAAAATGCATTTCCCCCAAGATGCTCATCTTTATGTCATTCTGAACAGAGGACAGTGAGAGCTGAGAATGCCAGCTGTTCCCATCCAAACCAAGTGTAATTTAATTTAGCAGACATTTGAGCGATTCCTACTTTCAAGGGAAAGAAGTAACTTTAAATTTTTTTCCCATGACTGCACATGTGAACATACATGAAACACACATACATACGTATATAGAAACATCTATAATCAAGAAAGATCATTTGGAAATAGATTTTTTTATGTGGCTATATTTTTAACAATTATATATCCAGACATCATTTATTTTCCTAGTTCTAGTCCTATGTCTTCATCTGTTAGATATTTCCACTTGGAACGTCCTTTGTTACCTCAAAAGGAACGTGGCTATAATTCAACCCTTCACCTCCAGTTCTACTGGCTTTTCTATTATATATATATATATACCATACATCTTTCAAAAACCCAAGGTCCAAAGCCTGCAGTCAGCTTTTACTCTCATGGGTGTTGTTATGCATGTGTGGAATGGCTACTTATGTTGAACACTTTTTTCATTGGCTCATTTGGCCATTTGTATGTGTACCTTTTTTGGTCACGTGTTCAAATCTTTTGCAAATTACCTGCCTCCCTCCCTCTACTTTTTTCCTTTTGGTTATTTTCTTTTTATTGAGTTTCAAGAGTTCTTCACATACTCTAGATACAAGTCCTCTATCAAATAAATGCTCTGTAAATATCTCCTCTCAGCCTAGGGGGCCTTGTCTTTTTATTTCTTAACAGTATTCTCTAAGAACAGACGTTTTTAATTTTAATGATGTCAATTTATTATTTTTAATAGCTTGTGCTTTGGGTACCTGATCTAGAAATCTTTGCTTAACCCAAGGTCACAGAAATTTTTTTCTTAGGTTTTCTTCTAAAAGTTCTAGAGTTCTAAGTTGTTTTTTTTTTTTTTTTTTAAGTGGGCCGCACCGACAGCATACAGAATTCCCCAGGCTAGGGGCTGAATCGGAGCTGTAGTGCCAGCCTACACCACAGCCACAGCAATGCCAGATTGGAGCCCAGATCCTTAACCCACTGGAGTGAGACCAGAGATTGAACCCATATCCTTATGGATACTAGTTGGTTTCAAAACCCACTGAGCCACAATGGGAACTCCTATAGCTCTAAGTTTTACATTTAGATGTATAATCCATTTGATTTTTATAAATGATAGAATGTATGGATTTTTTTTTAGGATGTCCAGCACTATTTGTTAAAAAGATTTTCTTCCCACTTTTGTGAAAAAATCAGTTGGCCACATATGTGTGGTTCTACTTCTGAACTGTCTATAATGTGCCATTGTTCTTTTGTCTACCTTTATGCCAATATTATATTGTCTTATTGTTGCTTTAATAAAAATCTTGAAAAAATGTTTCATAAAGTCCTTCAACTTTGTTCTTTTAAAAAATTGTTTGGCTTTCCTAGGTCCTTTCATTTCCAAATGAATTTAAAATCAGCATATCATTTTCTTAAAAATATTGCTAGGATTTGAGATTGCATGGATTCTACAGATTAATTTTTTAGAGAAAAAATCTGACTTATTTCATTCCTCTGTTGCTCCAATTTTAAGGTTTTCTCTTTATCCCTGGTTTTAAGCAACTTGATGTGTATCTTGGTGCTTTCTCCATGTTTCTTGTGTTTCAGATTCACTGAGTTTTTTGCACCTGAGAATTTGTTTTGATCCAATCTGTAAAAATTTTTGGCCATTATCTCTTCAAATGTTTTTTTTTCTGCCCTCCTCCCTTCCACCTCCTTGTACCTGGCATTCGAGGACTTCAGTTACATGTATACCAGGCTGCGTGGTATTATCCTATAGTCTGCTAAGGAGCTGGTCTTTTTTTTTCTTCCCGTTTCCTTTAAGGTAGTTTCTATTGCCATATCTTCAAGTTCACTAATCTCTAATTCGGTTTTGTCTAATTTGCTATTCACCCTACCCAAGTGTATTTTTCATTTTGGATGTTATAGTTTTCATCTGTATTTAATTTATGTTTTCTTCCTATTTTCTGTGTCCCTAGTTACATGCTTAACCTTTTGTCTGCCTGCTTCAGCATACGGACTACTATTATAACAACTGTTAAAATGTTCTTTTTTTTTTTTTGTCTTATCTAGGGCCGCACCCACGGCATATGGAGGTTCCCAAGCTAGGGGTCTAACAGGAGCTGTAGCTGCTGGCCTTCGCCACAGCCACAACAACGCAGGATCCAAGCCGCGTCTGCAACCTACACCACAGCTCACGGCAACGCTGGATCCTTAACCCACTGAGCAAGGCCAGGGATCGAACCTACAACCTCATGCCTCTTAGTCGGATTCGTTAACCACTGAGCCACAACGGGAACTCCTGTTAAAATGTTCTTATCTCCTTGTTCTATCATTGGTGGTATTTGTAGGCCTGTTTCTATTGAGTAATTTTTCTCCGTATGGCTAATATTTTCCTACTCTTTTGCATGCTTGGTAATATTTGATTGGATGACAGACATGGGGTAAAAATTCCAGTTTGGGGGTCTTAGACATTTTTTGTATTGGAATATTTTTGAGCTTTGTTCTCAGAAGCTGTTACTTGGAAACAATTTGATCTTCTGTCTCACTTTAAAGCAATTGTACTGGGGCCTTATTGGAGTCCTTTTTCTCAGTGATTATTGTCTGTCATGTCTGATGTTCAGTATTTGAAAACCACTATTTCCTTTTCTTTTTCTTAGTTGATTCAGGCAGGAGGTTATATCCAATCTCTGCTACTCCATCTTGGTTAAAATAGAAGTTGCCATGTCTTTTTAAACCTCGTGGGACAAATTGCCACTGAGGCTCGTGGTAACAAACCCAACTAGTAACTGTGAGGATGTGGGTTGGATCCCTGACCTTGCTCAGCAGGTTAACAATCCAGAGTTGCTGTGAGCTATGGTGTAGGTTGCAGATGTGGCTCAGATCTGGTGTTGCTGTGGTTGTGGTTCAGGCCAGCAACTACAGCTCCCATTTGACCCCTAGCCTAGGAACCTCCATATGCCACAGGTGCAGTCCTAAAAAGGATAAAACAACACAAAACAAAGTTCTTGGGTCAATCTTTGTAAAACTCACCCAACATATCACAACATATGATATGTTGGGTGAGTTTTTCAAAGATTTTTAAAAAGAATTTTACTCAAAGAGTTTTATTACTGAATACTGTAATTTTTCTAACACTCTCTCTGTCCTTAGGCTCTGCCACTTGCCATTCATTCTAATTCAGTCATAATAAGTTTTATATACCATGGCTTTCTTCAAAACCAGTGAAGGCTCCGCTATGGCTTCAGGATGCAACTCAAATTTCTTATCTGGTGGAGTTCCCATCATGGCACAACGGAAATTAATCCGACTAGAAACCATGAGGTTGTGGGTTTGATCCGTGGTCTTGCTCAATGGGTTAAGGATCTGGCGTAGCCGTGAGCTGTGGTGTAGGTCACAGATGCGGTTGAGATCTGGCATTGGTGTAGGCCAGCAGCAACAGCTCCAATTAGACCCCTAGCCTGGGAACCTCCATATGCCACGGGTGTGGCCCTAAAAAAGACAAAAAAAAAAAAAATTCCTTATCCGGCATGCAAGATCCTCCATTATCTGACTTCCATTTATCTTCCCAAACTTACTTTTTACCATTCCAGCCAGGCTAAGCTAAACCATTTCCCATTACTTTGCATCACAATCTCTTTGCCTCATTATGATACTATCCCCACGAGGAACTCTCTCCTTTACGCCTGTTCCAGTTCTACCCACTTTCAAGAAACAGTTTGTCTCCCTTCCTTTATGGCTCCTTGAAGACTCTAGTTCATGAAGCTCTTGTATGCATGTTTTTTGCTTTTATTGCCTGAAATCACTGCCTTGCCTACCGAGAGCGTCTCAGAAAAAAGCTCCAAAGTTCAGGTACTTTTCATTCCTAAAAATTAATTTTTGATAGGCAATTCTGATTTTTCCTCACTTGATGAGATAGTTCTTGATATCTTCTACATCATTCCCCTCATGCTTAAACTTATCACTGACGTGTCATGTGGGAGCTTCACAAATGTTTCATGGTTGTTCTTTGTTCTGTTCATGTTCTCACACTCAAAATGCAAATAGAAGGTTCCTCGCCCTGCTAACTTGCCAGTTCCACAAAGCTTCAAGGTGGTGGACTGTTAGAGCTCCTGAAATTCTCATCTCCCCAACCGTTTCCCCCTCAGGAACAAATTACCAGTAGCCTCATACGTGGGATGATTTTGATGACAGACTAAGGAATGCCAGCGGGATGCCAGAATGCCAATGAAACAGTGTAAACATCTCAGCCTCTCTCAAGCTCAGGACTGAGCTGATGCCTGAAAAAATCTGGGCTCCAGGACAGGTCCCGATCAGCTTTAACTCTGGAGAAGCAGGAACTTGTCCACTCTACCTCAGGAGCCCTGGACACTCCAAAAAATGGGTCCTTCTGGCTGAGTAGCCAGATATATGCAACAGTTCCCCATACCCTACAGAGAATTTCTTTTTTCTATCTCTATTCTGACATTCTTAGCCATCCTCCCAATGTAACTAGCCCTGTGGCTCTTGACTTTTTTTGTACAGTGGCACATATTTAAAGATCAGAATTGTTAACCGCCATGAAGTAATTGCAGCTCCTGGTGCCTGTATAAGGCCCACAGTTGTCATTCTCATGGTCACCTCCTAGCTGTTTCCTAGTCTGTGGTATATACCACCATCTCCTTGAGTTATCTTGAGGTAACCCAAGTTCTGATTTCTATCTTGACTTTCTTTCTTCCTGGAATATTCTTCCCCCAGACACAGGCATGGCTTGCTCTCTCACTTCATTCATAGGGCTCATCATTTCATTGGAGAAGCCTTCTCCAACCTCACTAGTTAAAATAGCACCCGGCTTCACTTTCTATGGCCTTATCTTGTTCAGTAGCACACATACTCACCTGATACATTTATTTATTTGCCTGTCTCTTCTCCACTATAATATAGGTACAAACTGTGTGTCTAGAACGAGGCCTGGCACATAGTAGATGCTCCAAAAAGTTTCTACTGAATGAATGAGAATAAATGAATTAATGAATGGCTAACGTTCCTCTTGTTCAGGCTTTAATTTAGACTCATGAGGCAAAATTCTCTCATGTTCTGGTTAACACACAAGCATCTTGGTGCCAGAAGAGCATTGCGCAACCCTCTTTTAGCCTGACTTCTCTCATCAAGAAGTACCCACCTGCGTCATCGACATGAGCAGTGCAGCTCAACCATCTGTGAGAGAGATCACCACGCAGAAGACCAAGCCATTAGGATCTTTTATAGGTCACATTTCCCCCTTAGCTGGGCTGCTACCATCCATCTGTCACCTAATTAATCAACTCTTATCTAAAAACCTGGTTCAGCACACACTAATATTAAAAAAAAATTACCCTATATTTATATGAACGTATATAAAATGGAGCCAAAAAGGAAGAAATAATGATGTATGAATAACTTGGGGGGAAGGTTAGTGGTGATAGCAGGAGTTAGGAGTTTCTGGACCAAAGGGTTCTGCTCTGGCTGACCACAGATCCACCGTAGATTGCAAACAAAGCCAGTTAATGCCTTTGCTTTAGTATGGAGGCTCTCAAGCAAAACAGTAATAAAACAAAATGGAACGTTATTTAATTTTGTGTTTATATGTTTAATGGTTGTGTTCCCAGCTCGGATTTTGCAATTTCAGACTGCATGAAAGAAGTGTTTACATGCTAAGGTTATTCTTAGGGGACATGTCAGCTAAGGAGTAAATTTATGAACACAACTTAAATACACAAGGGGAGAGCTTAGGAGTGGCTTCTCAAAAAGATAAAAAGGAATCATAAAAATTTAAGAGGCTGGGGATGGGAAACTTCATAGAAATGACTTTTACACAGTCGGTCTGGAAGAGCTCTGCACAGAATTCTGAGGAACAAAATTCAGTTAAACTAAATTCTCCTTTGTGATGGATACTCATATATAGTCTTTACTCTTGGGTCTCCAGAGGCCAAAAAGTTTATGGTTTATACAAAGTTACCTGTACCTGTCAGGGCTTAAATTCCTCCTTTCCTGCTTCTTAGAAGTGACATCTTAATTCCATTAAGCAAGTAGCTCTTCCCCAAAACAAAACAGCAAATTAATTAGGATAAATAATAGCAATTTCCCACAGGATGCAGTCATGGACAAAAGAATGTCAGATGATTACAGTGACCGAGTCATGCTAGTTTGTCTGGGGAATTTCCAGTTTTAGCACTAAAATCCCTATGATCAGGGAAACCCTTTATTCCTGTACAAACTGGGATAGTTGTCACTCTTAGATATCTGTGTGTAGGATGATGAGCTCCAAGCTAGCAGATAAGACCCAGGACTGTTTTCTAGGTTTTGTGAAGCCATTGCCTGAGGTACTAAGAGCAGAACAATGGACTCAGGGTCAGAAGATGTGAGTTGGATGGGGGAGTTTTGGGATCTGGCAGGCATTTTTTTGCTCAGATCCTATTTTTCCCCATTTACTAGGCCTGTAACATTTGCATACCACTTAACCGCTTTGACCCTCTGCTAATAGCTGTTGGTTATAAAGTTAAACATGGAGACATGGAATGTACCTAGTGCTATGACCAGTAATTAGTAACCACATATTTAATAAGCTACAATAAATAGTAGCTCATCATGATCTTTGTTGTGGGCTTTAGAGTCAAGGGTTGAGGTTCTTGCTCTTTCGTTATCTATTATTGTGACGTTGGCCAAGTGTTTTCACTTCGTAAGCCTTAGTTTCCTTATCTATAAATTAGAGATAACTGTAGCAGCGGTCCCTGTGCCAGAGGGTTATTTTTTTTTTAATGATTTCTATTTTTTCCATTATAGATGATTTACAATGCTCTATCAATTTTCTACTGTGCAGCAAAGTGATCCACACATACATATATGCAGTCTTTTTCTCACATTATCCTCCATCATGCTCCATCATAAGTGACTAGATATAGTTTCCTGTGCTATACAGCAGGATCTTATTGCTTATCCATTCCAAAAGCAATAGTTTACAACTATTAACCAGTCCATCCCACTCCTTCCTCCTCAGCAACCACAAGTCCGCAGCAACCACAAGTCCATTCTCCAAGTCCATGAGTTTCTTTTCTGTGGGAAGGTTCGTTTGTGCCCTATATTAGATCCTGCATATAAGTGATATCATATGGTATTTGCCTTTCTCTCTCTCTTTATTTTTTGTCTTTTTGCCTTTACTAGGACCACACTCGTGGCATGTGGAGGTTCCCAGGCTAGGGGTCCAATTAGAGCTGTAGCTGCCAGCCTATACCACAGCCACAGCAACGCGGGATCCGATCTGCATCTGCAACCTACACCACAGCTCATGGCAACGCCAGATCCTTAACCCACTGAGCAAAGCCAGGGATCGAACCTGCAACCTCATGGTTCCTAGTCGAATTTGTTAACCACCGAGCCACTACAGGAACTCACTTTGCCTTTCTCTTTCTGACTTACTTCACTTAGTATGTGAGTCTAGTTTCATCTAATGTGGCAAATGGCATTATTTTGTCATTTTTATGGCTGAGTAGTATTCCATTGTGTATACATGCCACATCTTCTTAATCCATTGATCTGTCAATGGACATTTAGATTTTTTCCATGTCTTGGCTATTGTGAATAGTGCTGCAATGAACATAAGGGTGCATGTGTCTTTTTCAAGGAAAGTTTTGTCTGGATATATGCCCAAGAGTGGGATTGCTGGGTCATATGGTAGTTCTATATTTAGTTTTCAGAGGTACCTCCATACTGTTTTCCATTGTGGTTGCACCAATTTACAGAGGGTTATCTTAAAATGAAATGAGACGGTGTAGGTTAGGAGCAATGTAAACTGTAAAGCATGATTCAAGTGCAAGGATTTAAGATCTATACCTAAGTGAAGTAAGTCAGAAAGAGAAAGACAAATACCATATGATATGATATCACTTATATGTGGAATCCAAAATATGTCATAAATGAACCTATCTACAAAACAGAAATGGACTCACAGACATGGAGAACAGAGTTGTGGTTGTCAAGAGGGATGGTGAGGGAGTGGATGGACTGGCAGTTTGGGGTCATTGGGTGCAAATTATTACATTTAGTTAAAATGGATAAACAATGAGGTCCTATTGCGTAGAACAGGGAACTCTACGTAGTCTCTTGAGATAAACCGTGATGGAAGACAATATAAGAAAGGGAATGTGTGTGTGGGTGTATGTATGTATATACATATATATGTGCATATAACATATATATATGACTGAATTGCTTTGGTGAACTACAGAAATTGGCACAACATTGTAAATTAACTATAGTTTAAAAAGTTTTCCTTTTAAATCAAAAAAAAATAAGGAACTTTATTTTCTAAAACAAAATGGGTAACAGCAGTTGCATTTATTAAAATGCCATCATTGAAGAAAGTCTAGCAAATAGCAATCAAAATAGCCAAGGGGCCAGAGGAGATAAAGGATGGCCAGTCAGTGACTCAAGTCTAAGAAATAATGGATGATTTGAGAAGGTAAACTCTAGAATTGTTTGGCAAATTCCCAGAAAGAAAGGGAATTCTCCTTGATTCTTGAAAGAGAGACAGGTTTTAGGGAATATACAAGGAAATTCTTCTCCTTAAGTCAGTCATCAACCCACAGGGTTTATTAACCCAAGATTTAAAGCCTAGAAACACGGAACACCTCAGAGTTCTAGCTACCTGACTGTGGGCTTTTTATTCATGAGATAATCTACTGCAGTCTATATCCTTAACTATGAGGTCCACGTCAAAGAAAACACTTTGGAGCCCTCAATTTCAAAAATATGCCACATTCCTGAAATTCCTTCCTATCCCACCTCCTGTGATATTGCAGTCCTTTCCTAATTTTGTTGTTTTATTTGTTTAGAGAAATGAATACAAGAATAAATGACTTAATATTCATTTTTTTTTGTTCATCCATCCACCATTTTTAGAACAAGTTTTATGATCCTGGATTGTGTTAGAGATAGAAAGATCCGTTAGATCCAGTAGTGATTAAGGCGCCCTCATAGCCTAGAACAGTTTTCTCAGATTTGAATATACTGTTCCATCAATTGTTGCAATCCTACTCATTATTTTTAAAGACCTTGCTCTTAACACCACCTCCTCTGTGAAACATTCCATATATTCCATCTGCTAAATTCACCAGACTCAATAGGACTCCCTGAACCTTTCATCTGTGGCAGTTACTAGCATGCCTGAGTCTCTAGTAATACATATTTGCATATGTACATATTAGCTCCCACACCCACTTCATCTTTGTACCTCTTGGGTATTCAATGTTGATCAAATTCCAGAATATCTCATTTGGTAGTCAAGACTTGAGTGGTCTTGATACAATGTTGTCATGTGCTTATCAGCTGCTAATTTGACAAAGGTTAACATATTTAAAGAAACATGAATATTAACTACTACACAAAATTAGAAGTTTAAAAATCTGTGAATAATTATCACCCCATCAAATAAACTTAATGCATTAAGAAATTTGGTTCTGGCAATCTATTGGAGATGTGTGATTTTTTTGTCACACATTCGAATGATCACAGTGTTTATTCAAATGCAGGTTATTTTAAACCATAGCTGCGTGTAAAACAATGTTAGTGTTCAGGAGTCAGAGTTCTATTCAACTATCACAAGCAAAGTTAACAGCCATATCAATCCAAGGAGCTCATATAGGACATTTTAGAAGAGGTAACTATAGAAGGAAATATTATCAAGTTAAAAATATGAGTCAGAAGATACTACAGTGAATCAAAAGAGATTCAAAAAATTGACTTCCATTATATACTCAAATTTTGGATAAGTTGCAGGGAATATGTTATTACATATTCAGATATGGGATACATTTTATGAGACAACAAAATGCCAATGAATACAAATGTGAGATAGCAAATATAACTATATCACATGGTTAGTATGGTACAGAGTTCATCTACAATATGTTTATTGTACAAATTTATTTATTTATTTATTTTTTTGGCTTCTAGGGCCACACGTGTGGCATATGGAGGTTCCCAGGCTAGGGGTCAAATCAGAGCTGTAGCTGCCGGCCTTCGCCAGAGCCACAGAAACATCAGATCCCAGCCGTGTCTGCGACCTATACCACAGCTCACGGCAACACTGGATCCATAACCCACCTATGGGTGCTAGTCAGATGCATTTCCGCTGAGCCACGACGGGAACTCCCAAATCATTTTTTAATATACAAAATAATTAAGGATGAAAGATTAGTCTAACTAAGCCACATTCCCTGAAGGATAAAGATGTATATTAACTTGAAAATTACAGTCTAATAACTACAAGTGTTTGCCACTTTTCTGTTTCTCCTTCACTTAATAATACAGAAGAGAACCTTGTAAAAACAAAGAAAACAAGAGGAAATTTTCACATGAACCAAGTATTTATCCCTTAAGGTTTTAGAAATGAGCCATATGGGTCTCATATCTATTCAAACAGGTCCATGTTACAGGTTTATACAAGGGCAGAGCTCTCTGCCTGTGGCCGAGATTAGCGGGCTCCCCAGGATCCTTGTCCTCCGCTCCCTCTTTGGCACCCCACAGACTAAATTTTTCATCTGCTGACATCTAGGTGGCCAGGGATGCCCAGTCTGGTCAATGGCATGTAAGAAGGAGTGATGTGTACCTCTTTCAGGCCTGGCCCCTGAAACTGCCCTTGAAATCACCTTTCACTTCTCTTTCCCCATTTGTGGAGGAGTACAGAGGACCCACTGCAAAACTCTGAGGCCTGAGAAGATGGCAGAAAAGATGAAAAGAGCATGGATCCCTGAGTGACTCTGTGACATAGAGCACTTCCAGCCCCCACACAGTGTCATGAGCAACAAATACTTAGTGCGTCTCGTATATTCCTGTGCCTAGGATGGTCTGTGGTATTTAAATTCAAGATATAAACATCTCTGTTAATATTTTACTAAGTTACTTCACAGACTTGTATTTTTAAATTTACTTATGCCTTATCTATATAGCACTCTGAAATGCTGCCTACACTTCAGGAAATTGACTTTTAGTGAAAATAACCAAGATTTAGTGCAGGCCCATTTTAAAGGAAAATATTACCTGCAAGGACCAAAACACGAACTAAAAAATTAAAACAAAATCTCCAACAAATCTTTGGCACCAACTCCAAAACTTTCTTGGTTGATAGAGAGTAATTCCCTTATGAACTATGCTGGAGTTGTTTAATTAACACATCTTTTTGTCCTAGCAGATGCCTATGCAAGGATGAAAAACATATTTAAAGGACAAGAGAGCAGTGAAACTTGAGTGTGATGAAGAGATATTTCACTTTAAGTTAAAGTGTGAACCGTGTTCTGGCAGCTGCTTGAAACTATAATTTACTTTCCTAAGTCTAACATAATGCATTTCACCACCGTACTATTTTATCGAAACCATTCTATAAAGCATTTTAATGATGAATTGTAAACATTTTTACTCTATGGAGATTTTTAACAGTGAAGTTTATCTTCCTTGTTATATTTATTATGTGTACACCATGTATTCCTTAGCTATATTATTTCAAGGGTGGACATGCTAGACTATTTTTCATTAAAGCTAGTATCACACAGAAATGCTGACACTTAGCTGGTGGGTTTATTAAGTAGCAACAGGTCACATCAGTGGGGAGTTAGTGTACTTTGTCATTAAATCATAGGTCTCCATAAAAATGTTGGCCTCATTGCTTCAAACTGGGGCACAGACAATCAGTGCAAATTCATACTCAAAGTAGTTCACATGTTATCTGTATTAGTTGATAATAGGCTAGAGTTGTAAAGGCAGATATATATTCACTAAGGGTCATACCAATTAGCATACACCCATAAGCCTAAAGCACAAAGGACTCTAGCGAGGGGCTAATTCACACAAGTAGGAATAGAAACCGGAATAAAAATTCCAAAGATAACTCAGAACAACACCATTACCACCCATCTCCAGTTAGCGAGGCTGAGGGTTCTAACAGTATCAACGCATTGGTGACCATGAAAAGATTGGTCCCAAACAGGAAAATAGTTGTGAAATGAAATTCCTTGTCTTCCACGAAGCATCTGAAAACCATGTGACCTGCGATTACCATTTTTGTTATCCTGTAGTGCTGTCTTAGAGAACAAATGATAGGATATTCAGACCTATTACTAGAGTTCCCCCCCGTACACCAACCCCCAACCTGCATGTCTTTGGTAAAGCCAACAAACTTAATTAGGGACACTTTTAATCCTCTAATGCATAAATGATCAGTAGAAACTCAGAGAACGTAGAATATACCTGGGACCGTGTTGGAGTCAGGACCTCTGGTTTACTCCTGGAATCGATGGAACGTGGTGGGCAAAGGGGCCTACATTGCAAGTCAAGATTACTTGCTGAATGAATGGTCTAATGGGTAGGTGAGGTTCCTGTTTCAGAGAACTCTGAAAAAGTTTCTTTAAAAGCCTTGTTCCCAAAAGACCTACTTGAAAACAGATGTAGAAGACACAATAGGGACCTTATTCTGGGCTGTCCTCTAGACTAGTGATTCCTAAACCTTTCAAGATCATGCCACACATGGAAAAGATAGTATTTGTATGGGATACTTGGACAAACTAAGGAATTTGGAATCCTGGGTGAGGAGTAGGTGAAGGACAACCTTAGGGTTGACAAGAGGGGTTTTCCCAGAGCATAGTTTGGAAGCTCTGTTCCAAAGGATAACATGAATAAGTAATACTAAGGGCCCAGGGAGGGGTCTTGAAACTACTAAGTAATTATAACAATAATAGAAATAGTGTACATAACGCATTAGGTAGAGTGACTGGCACGTGGTAAGTACTCAATGAATGATAGCTATCTCTTTTCATTCTCAAAATAATTCTATGGACTCCACTTTTGGTAATGACAGCAGGAGAGGGTCAGATGATTATTCTCCATAGAAAATGACGATACACTGGACAAAATTATGAACTGCAATCCTTTCAGGCCACTGGAAAACAACCCGAGATAGGCAACAACTTGAGAAGTGTTTATTCATGAGAAACTGCTACTGCATTGAGTAAGAACTATGGGTTGGCAGCTTTTTTTGAGGGGTGGGGGTGAGGGAATATTCCCTTCCTCCACCAACTGCCCAACATGTCAGTGAAAATCCACAGGTCTATGAGCTGGAGGTGACAGATTTGGTTAAGAGCAAGTGATGAAGCAGCTAAAAAACTGAGAGATTTTGGATGTGAGAGAAATACAGAAGAGCTGATAGAATAAACTTTCCTTGCTAACTGTTAACCTGTGTACTTATTTGGTACTCCAGGGAACCTAACAAAACTTAAAGGCAGGAGGACTTGTAAATTTGCTGCACTCCTGAATGTGTACTGCCATTCACAGCAGAAGAGGGGGAAAGAATTACTGGCTTGAAGTCTCCGAGCCTAATCTTTGCCCAAATTATTGTCTGAACTCTAAAGTGAAGGTACAGGGAAGATCCCTTTTCTACCCTTCCATCAAGAAATTCTAGTTACAAAAAAGAAAAAAAAATAGCAGTTGGGGATTGCAATTAGACTCCAGAGATGTTAGTCATAAAAAAAATCCAAAATCTCTCCAAAGGATAAAGCCATTCCAGAGTCACTAAGGGATTATCTATAAATATTTCCTAATTTACAAGCAAAGATTATAAGGTGTGAAAAGGAGCTGTAATGTATAACACATATTTAGAAAAAAAAGCAGTCATTAGAAATTGACTTTGACTGGGCTCAGATGTGTATTTAAGACAAAGATCTCAAACAACACTTATAAATATACTTGAAAAATTAAAGGAAATTATGTTCAAGGAAATATTCTAATAATGAGACACAAATAGCAAATGCAAAAGAAAACTATAAAAAAAGAGCCAAATGGAAATTTAAGAGATGAAAAATTTATTAACTAAAATGAAAAATACATGGCATAGTCTCACAGATTTGTGATGGTGGAGAAAAAATACACAAAGAATGTAAAGATAAGTAAAAATTATTTGATCCAAAAATAGAAAACAGCCGCAGAAAAATAAACAGAGCCTTGAAGATCTGTAGGTCAGTATCATGCATTGCAAAATATCTGTAATTAAAATCACAGGAGAGCAAAGATCAGAGGAAAACTGAGGGAAAAATGGCTCAGCTCTACCCAAACTTCGTGGAAAGCATTAATTTACCAATCCAATAAATTAAATAAATCTAAAGTAGGAAAAAACAAAGGAAATGTACCTGGACATATTATGGTCAAATTTATGAAAGCCACAGAAAGAGAAAATCTTGAAAGCAGCAAGATAAAAATGACTCATCACATAGAAGGGAACAATGACACGAGTAATGGCTAGCTTCTCAGCAGAAGTATCAGAGACCACAGACACTGGAATGGCATAATCAAAGTGCCCAAAGAACAAAACCTTGTCAGTCAAGAATTCTCTTTCCAGGGAAATGTTTCTTTCAAAATGAGGGTGTAATAGAGCTATTTCAAGGTAAACAAAAACTCAGCAAACTGTTAATGGACTTGTGCTACACGTAATGCTTTTTTTAAAAAAGCCCTTCTAATGAAAAGGAAGTGAAACCAAAAGGTCATCCCGATTTGGAAGAAGGAAAGAAGAGCTTTTTTAAAATCACACCTCTCCAAAATTAAATAGGAATACATGGTATGTGTGTTATGTGTGCCTATGTGTATATATGCACACACATACATGTACATATTTCTACTCTCAAACACAACTCTTCTTTCTGAACTTCTTTTAAAAAAAAATAGATGAACTTCTTAAAGTAACAATAATAAAACTGAATCATTGGCTTTAAAACTTGCATACATGAAGTATATATGACCTAGTAGCAAAAAAGAATGGCTGCATAGACCTTTATCAATGTAACTTTCCTATATTTCATGTAAAAAAGCCACTATTAACTTGAAATAGGTGGTTAGTAGTTATAAAGTGCATATCGTAATGGCAAAAAAATAGAGCTACAAATTTAAAGGAGATATTAAAGTGTCATACAAAATATTTATTTTAGAGAAACGAATAAAGAAAAAACTGATAAGAGAAACAAAATAATAAAATGAAGGAGTTCTCATCAAGGTGCAGTTGAAACGAAACTGACTAGGAATCATGAGGTTGTGGGTTCAATCCCTGGCCTTGCCCAGTGAGTTAAGGATCTGGCTGGCGTTGCCATGAGCTGTGGTGTAGCTCACAAACGCAGCTGGGATCCCGCGTTGCTATGGCTGTGTTGTACGCCAACAGTTGTAGCTCCAATTCTACCCCTAGCCTGGGAACCTCCATATGCCATGGGTGTGGCCCTAAAAAGCAAAAAATAAAAATAAAGTAAAATGAAGAGCCACATCAAATTATGTCAAAAATTACATCATGAACTACACTATCAGTTAGGTAGAGCTTGTTAGATGAGATTTAAAAAGCGAAATACAGGATACATGCCATTATGAAGACACTTTAAATTCAAAGACACAAATAAGTTGAAAGATGAAAAACAGAAAAAGTATACCAAACGGTGAATATATAATAGCTGGAGCAGACAAAATAGACTTTAAGGATAAAATTACAAGGATCAAAAAAGGATATTTCACATTTTTCAAAGGGTCAATCCAGCAGGAAGACATAACAACTATAAGTGTATATGTATATAACAACAGAGCTCCAAAATACGTGGGGAAAAAATACCAAAATTAAAGGAGAAAATTGTCAAATCAACACTTAGAGCACTCTCCCTCAATAAATGATAGAACAAGTAGTGGAAAAAAAATTAATAAGGACAGAGAAAACCTGAAAAACAATAACAAACCTGACATGAGTAGAATATTTCATAAAACCAAGTGCAGAATATACTTTCCTGAAGTGTACGTGGAATATTCACCAGGACCACCAAATGTTGGCCCACAAAAAAAAACTTCATAAATTTCAAAGAACCAAAGTCACCCAGAATTTATTCTTAAGCCACAAAGGAATTAAATTAGAAATGAATAAATTACAGGGAGAATTAAGAAATAATCTTGAATGGAAATGAAAACACATTATATCAAAATATGTGGCATGAACCTAAAGCAGTGCTTAGAAGGAAATTAACAACTTGAAATGTTTGTGGACAGGAAGAATGGTTTAAAACAAATGATCAAAGACTTCACCCTAATAAACTTGATAAACACACACAGCCAATATAATACTCAACAGAGAAAAGCTGAAAGCCTTCCTGCTAAAATCTGGAGCAAGATGAGGATGCCCACTCTCACCACTTTTATTCAAAATAGTATTGGCAGTCCTAGCTACAGGATCAGACAAACAAAAGAAATATAAGGTATCCAAATTGAAAGAGAAGAAGTAAAATTGGCACTCTATGCAGATGACATACTATATATAGAAAATCCTAAGGACTCCACACAAAAACTATTCCAACTGATCAATGAATTCAGCAAAGTGGCAGGATATAAGATTAACATTCAGAGATTGGTTGCATTTCTGTATACAGACAATGAAATATTAGAAAAGGAATATAAAAATACAATACCTTTTAAAATCACACCTCTCCAAAATTAAATACCTAGTAATAAACCTGAGCAAGGAGGTAAAAGACTTATATGCTGAGAACTGTGAAACATTAATCAAGGAAATTAAAGAGAATTCAAAGAAATGGAAAGATATTCCATGCTACTGGATTGGAAGAATTAATATTGTAAAAATGGCCATACCACCCAAAGCAATCTATAGATTCAATGCAATCCTTCTCATATTACCCATGACATTTTTCACAGAACTAGAAAAAAGAATCCAAAAATTTATATGGAACCATAAAAGACCCAGAATTGCCAAAGCAATCCTGAGGAACAAAAACCAAGCAGGAGGCATAACTCTCCTTGACTTCAGACAATATTAAAAAGCTACAGTGATCAAGACAGTGTGGTACTGGTACCAAAACAGACACACAGACCAATGGAACACAAGAGAGAACCAAGAAATAAACCAGACAACTATGGTCAATTAATCTTAGACAAAGAAGGTAAGAATATAACATGGGAAAAAGATGGTCTCTTCAGCAAGTGCTGCTGGGAAAACTGGACAGCTGCATGTAAATCAATGAAACTGGAACACACCCTCAACACCATGCACAAAAATAGACTCAAAATGGCTTAAAGACTTAAACATAAGATAAGACACCATCAAACCCCTAGAAGAGAATGTAGGCAAAACACTCCCTGACATCAACCATACAAGTATTTTCTTAGGTCAGTCTCCTAGAGCAATAGAAATAAAAACAAAAATAAACCAATGGTACCCAATCAAACTTACAAGCTTTTACACAGCAAAGGAAACCATACAAACAAAAGACAACCTACAGAATGAGAGAAAATAATTTCAAACAAGGAAACTGATGAGGGCCTAATCTCCAAAATATACAAACAACCCATGCAACTCTAAAGCAAAAAAAACCCAACAACCCAATTGAAAAATGGGCAGAAGACCTAAATAGACGTTTCTCCTAAGAAGACATACAGATGGCCAACAGGCACATGAAAAAATGCTCAACATCACTAATTATTAGAGAAATGCAAATCAAAACTACAAGGAGGTACCATCTCACACCACTCAGAATAGCCATCATTAGTAAGTCTACAAGTAACAATACCGGAGAGGGTGTGGAGAAAAGGGAACCCTCTTACACTGTTGGTGGGATTGTAGGTTGGTACAACCATTATGGAAAACAGTATGGAGTTACCTCAGAAAACTAAATCTATAACTACCATATGATCCAGCAATCCCACTGCTGGGCATATATCCAGACAAAACTTTCACTGAAAAAGATACGTGTACCCCTATGTTCACTGCAGCACTATTCACAATAACCAAGACATGTTCACTGCAGCACTATTCACAATAACCAACCAATACCTAAATATCAAACAACAGATGAATGGATTAAGAAGATGCGGTACATATACACAATAGAATACTACTCAGCCATAAAAAAGGACAAAATAATGCCATTTGTAGCAACAAGGATGGAACTAGAGACTCTCATACTAAGTGAAATAAGTCAGAAAGATAAAGACAAATACTATGATATCACTTGTATTTAGAATCTAAAATATGGTATAAATGAACCTATCTACAGAAAAGAAACAAAGTAATGGACATGGAGAACAGACTTGTTGTTGCCAAAGGGTTAGGGGAGGGAGTGGGATGGACTGGGATTTGGGGTTAGTAGATGCAAAGTATTGCACTTGGAGTGGGTAAGCAATGAGATAATGTTGTATAGCCCGGAGTAAACACTTGCGATGGAACGTGATGCAGGATAAAGAAAGGCCAAAGCACAGATAATATCACTGATGAAAACGTTTTTAAGAAAAAGAACACTAATATTAAATAAATTCTTACAAAACAGAAAGGAAAATGACACATTTACGAGATGAGTATTATCTGGATATAAAAGACAAACAAAAACATGAAAGAATAAAGAAACAATAGCGAAAATCTCTCCCAAAGACACATACAAAAAATATTTTCAAGATTAGTAGATCAAATCTAAAAATATTTGAAAGGATGATATACATGACAAAAATAGGGTTTGTTCTAGGACTAAAAATTTATCTTAATAGCAAAAAAAAATCAATTAATGAATGAAAAAAACATATAATCGAATAGGTGAGAAAACTCATTTGACAAAGTTAACACCTAGCCCTAATTAAAAAAAAAAAACTTAGCAAACTAATAACAGATGGGAATTCCTCAGCCTTATAAAGAGCTGTAAACATCCACTTATGATTTAAAAAAAAAAACTCTCAATAAAGTGGGTATCAAGAGAATGAACCTCAATATAATAAAGGTCATATATAGCATATATAGTAAGTCCACAACTAACATCATACTCAACAGTGAAGCACTGAAAACTTTTCCTTTAAGATCAGCAACAATACAAGATGCCCACTTTACCCTTTTATTCAACATACGGAAATTCTAGCCAGAGTAATCAGGCAAGAAAAAAGTCATCAAGTCATAAAGGAAGAAGTAAAACCATCACTATTTACAGATGAAATGATTTATATCTGGAAAATCCTAAAGACTCCATCAAAAAATTATTAGAACTATAAACAGATTCAGCAAAGTTGGGTTCATTGCTGCTGAGCCACAACAGGAACTCCCAGGCATATATGTTTTAAGTTATTTGTATCACTCAGGGCTTAACATGATAACTGCTACTGTCTAGGAAAGCAAAGACATGGGCTGCTTTTGCTAAATGATCTCACAATGGAATTAGTTGGGAATGACAAGAATGGTGCCTAGCAGTTCTATTACTGCGTTTCAGGACCAGTTCTCTTTTCCTTCCTGAATATGGCTTCAAATAATTTTCTAGAGGAAACTACACACTTGAAAGATCGGATGCTGATGGCAGGCTACTCCACAGAAGGTAAGCAATGCAAACTACTATACAGTTGACAATAAAAACAGAAAGCTCTGGAAGAATGGCATGGTATCAACTGCCACACTGCGAGAGTAACTTTTCCCAAATGCTGTATCGTTATGGTTTCTGGGCACCTGCAGCCCCATAAAGGTAATAAAGGGGTTAAGTAGAAAAAATTGTTAGCAAATTAATTACCTTGTCTATTTAAGTCCAAGTAGGCTTGTGCCCCCAAATTAAAGCAATATTTTTTGTTTTAACTGAGATGGATGAGCTTCAGAAATTAGAGAATCCTCAAAAAGTTGTATGTAAACTTTTGTGTCTATTTCCACTTGAGAAGAGCAGGTACATAGTATTCATCGGAATCACAAAAGGATTTATGACTCAAAAGGAGTTTATCACTCTCTGGTACAATGATTTTATTTTGGCAAATACAACAATGCAGCTCACAAAACCAGGGTTTTTTCTTATGTGTTTCTCCAGATGACATTTTTTTAAAGTTCATTTGACAACACTCTTAATAGAGTAGCTCTAATAGAGAGGCACTATTTACAGACCTGAAGCTGTGATGTCTTTGCTGGTCCCTGGAGCCAGATGTTTATATTTACTCAGAGATGCTCACTGAATAATCTTGGTTACAAAGCTGAATAGCACACATTCTTCTGGTTTTATAAGTACCACAGAGTTTAAATACTTTGAAAGAAAACCCACTATTTCTGGTAATTGACCTCAAACTGTATTTGCTAAGCTGATATAAACTATTGTTTTCAATCAATATAGCCATTTACTCCAACAATCACTGGGTGGCAATTCCCCCACCCCCCGCCCCGATGATGGGAGCTTTCCGCAGATCTTAAGTGAGCCAAAGACTTGCAATTCAGTGGATGCTGTGATTTTGTTTTTTGGATTTTTTTCAGAGACAATGGGATTGTCAGATATACAATTCTAAGGTTTAAAACAATGTCTTATCATTAACAAATTTAAGGATAAAGTGGAGCAATTTTGCCTAAAAGATAGCTTTTGTAGCCTGGGTTTTCTCCCTTCACTTTTCCTTCTAGTAAATTACACTGGGGTTTACAGTAAGTATATTTTATACTATAAAACATCAACAACTGGGAGTTTCCATTATGGTGCAGTAGAAACTAACATGACTAGTATCCATGAGAACTTGGGTTCGATCTCTAGCCTCGCTCTGTGGGTCAAGGATCCAGCGTTGCTGTCATATGTGGTGTAGGTCTCAGATGTGGCTCAGATCCTACCTGGCTGTGGTGTAGGCCAGCAGCTGCAGCTCCAGTTCAGCCCCTAGCCTGGGAACTTCCATGTGCCGTACCTGCAGCTGTAAAAAAGCAAAGCAAAACAAAACAACCATCAACAACTAAATGTACTGACAAAAAGAAAGTGTAAAATAATTTTACTTCAAAGGTGTTGCATTTTATACATTATTTAGGACTAAAAATATTCCAGCATTAGCAGGTGAATTTTGGTGGCTCTAAGAAGAAGATGCTCATATTCAAATGTAAAATTCTGATCACTCCCTTCCCACTAATCATAGATTTGTGATACCTTATTTCCATATTCTCCAACTAACCTTCTTTACGCCAGGAACACATAAAGGCACACTAATGGCTTGGAATATATATTCTATAACAATATAATATTGTACACATATTCTATAACATATTCTCTCGTACATCTATTCTATAACATATATATTGTACACATATCCCATAACAATAGCATATTGTACACATATTAATTAGTGCCTATGAAAAGTTATTTCCTCACTTAGGCACAGAGCATATCCCAGGGTAATTATTGGGAGACATGGTGCAGTGGAGTATAGACTTTGAATTAGACATAATCATTCATTTATTCCTTACTTATATATTCACTGTGGGCCCAGTTGGTGTAAGGAATAAAACAGAAAACTTGGGGACACAGTTCCTGCTGCCTGGAATTTAATAGCTTCCATTCTGAGGATGCTATCAAGCACTTATGTACCAAGGATTTACTTTGCTGGCCTCTAGTTACCCCATCTGGAAGAGGAGATAAGAACACTCATTTCTCAGAGTGAAGAGTATGTAAGAAGTAGTACTTGGTTCAGTTGCTAACAAGCAACTAATATTTAAATCTCAATTGTTATTAGACAGCTACTTCTGAATTTTGAAGGGATAGATACGCCTTGACCATGAGATGGTGGTGGATTAGAGAACACGTTTAAAATTCTTTAAAGAGCAGAGGGTGCCACAGCCCTACACACTGTGATGGTGTCGTGTGTTTATAGTTAGTGATTATTTTATTTTGCTAAACTGCATCTAACCTCAGATGCCCGACACAGAGCAAGAGAAATGCAAAAACACTGAAGGGTTTCAACAGACCCAAACTTCATCGTAGGAATGTGTGAAACTGTGGTTACAACCAGATTCAGGGGTGGCAAGCAAGAGAAGGCTCATTTATGAAGTTTTTGCTGGGAAGAACTGTAACCCCCTGTCTAGGAGTGGAATGTTTTCACTTCTTTTTTTTTTTTTTTTTTTGCCTTTTGTCATTTTATGGCCGCGGGTTTATGGCCGCACCGGCGCATGTGGAGGTTCCCAGGCTAGGGGTCTAATCGGAGCTGTGGCCACTGGCCTGCGCCGCAGCCACAGCAACACAGGATCCGAGCCGCGTCTGCAACCTACACCACAGCTCATGGCAACGCCGGACCGTTAACCCACTGAGCAAGGGCAGGGATCGAACCCGCAACCTCATGGTTCCTAGTCGGATTCGTTAACCACTGCGCCACGACG
>PVHT021183584.1:11071422-11127890 GCA_004024745.2 Catagonus wagneri
ATCCGAGCCGCGTCTGCAACCTACACCACAGCTCATGGCAACGCCGGACCGTTAACCCACTGAGCAAGGGCAGGGATCGAACCCGCAACCTCATGGTTCCTAGTCGGATTCGTTAACCACTGCGCCACGACGGGAACTCCCTTCACTTCTGCATCAGAATGATGGCAGAGGCCGACCTGTAACTGAAGACCTAGTTCAGTGGCCCCTCATCTTCTTTGGCACATTTATTAATTTTATTTATTTATTTTTGTCTTTTTGCCTTTTCTAGGGCCACACCTGTAGCATATGGAGGTTCCCAGGCTAGGGGCTGAATTGGAGCTGTAGCCGCCGGCCTACACGGGAGCCACAGCAACACGGGATCTGAGCCGCGTCTGCAAACTACACCACAGCTCACGGCAAAGCCGGATCCTTAACCCACTGAGCGAGGCCAGGGATCAAACCCACAATCTCATGGTTCCTAGTCGGATTCATTAACCCCTGATTCACGACGGGAACTCCTTCTTTGGCACTTTAGGACCTCTTTTCCCCTTCTTCCATGAACCCCAGGTTTGGAAATACGATGTCTGCAGCACGCCGGAGAGAAGACAGGCACAGAAAACCCCGCACGAGTGTTCGCGATTATGGCTACGGATGCTACTGCACTGAATTTATTCAATGCTTTCTCCACTGTTGAGTAAAGAACATTTTATATAACAACTATTTCTCATCATGAGACATGAGGAACATTGTCACATCGTGTTCATACCATTTCTGCCCCAAACCAAAGAAATTCACGGTCCTAATGATCTTGTGCAGCTTTATCACAGAAACAGATGAAGACCTTTAGGAAATACTTCAGCAGCTGAAGATCCAGAAGCTCTGTCCATACCTTTATGGGGTCAGGAAACCCAAGTTCAGAACTAGGTTTAAAGATTCCTTTCCTTTCTGAAAAACCTTTGAAATAGCTCCTTAGGAACCATGATTTAAAGAGATGGAGTCATTTGATCATCACTCTTACCTAAATAATAAAAAAATGATGAATGAATGATTCCCTACTGAGGATACTTTTTAGAGCCTGGTCCACTGACACCCCCATCCCTGAACCTTGTCTATAGGCCTGGGCTCCAGGCATTTGGTTTTAATTACCCCAAACCGTGTCCCTGACCTTGGCTGGCTGGAGCATGGCCAGACACACAATTCTTTCTGCCTAGAATGCAGGATTTCAACTTTAATACACAGAGACTGCAAACAAAGGCCAGATGAACACAGAGCTCTTAGACGAAAATCCACAGTCATGCCTTGGAGTTCCCAGAGCCCTGCCTATAAAGCCTTGCAACAAATTTCCCGATTTGATCTAAAGTAGCTCAAACTGGCTTCTGTTACTTGCAAACAATAAACCCGTAACCGATACACAATTCAAATGCTAATTTGTTAGAAAACCCAGACTGTCTATGATAAATAATATAGAAAATATCAGATTCATCAAGGCTTCTGTGGAGAATGTGAAACAAAGCTAGTCAAAGTACCAGCACTCATTTCCAGGGCCCCAGGATATAGAAGCAGGCGTGGGTTTTGGGCGGGTGATCACACTCAGATTAATCCATTTGTGGAACTGGGCACCCTCTCCTCCTTAGTATTTATTTGCATTGGCTCATTGACACAAGTCTAAGAAGTCTCTAGGTTTCCAGCCAGGTGGGATCCAAGCCCCGACCCCAACACTACGGTATGTGTATTCAGATGCTCGTGTACACACACACACACACACACACACACACACACACACAGACTCACACACAGAGTCTGAAAGATGGGGAGTCATCTTCCTTAAACCATTTCTCAAAGAGAGATGTCAGATCCTGTGGGAGAGATTCAGGAGGAAGAGACAGGGTGTTTGATGAGTCAGCAGTGAGTCTTGAATGGCAGGTGGGAAGTGGCAGTTGAGTGAAACTGGACAGCTAATACCCCAGTCAACACCCTGGTGGCATGGTCTCCCCTGGACAGATTCACAAAGCCGTGTAATACTTTAGAGTCCAGGTCAATCTGCTTTCCATGGATCCTGGATCCTCATAAAACAAAGAACTTCTCTTCTCTCTCCTCCCTTCTCCCCCAGACTCTGGGCCCCATACACAGTTTGCTTTGGCCTAGTGAGTGTGCAGCACCTGCAATGGCATGCACACTTGGGCTACTATCTGGAACTGCTGTAACGCAAGTGACTTGCAGTTCAGCCTGCGTGGAGACGGCTCAGCTACAGGGAAAAGTGTTTCTGACCATTTATCCTCAACTCCTCGGAGAGACTGCCTAGCTCCACTTCACTTAGTTACTCTTTTAGGGTTTTTTTCTTGTTGTTTGGAACCTATTCCTCTCACTTTCCCCACCTTGCTGCTTTTATCTCTAAGCATCTAGTAGCTTGGTTACATTTTCAGCCCTTGGAAAAGTTGCTTTTTGTAGGAGACGATCTATGTGTCCCAGCAGCGTAGTCCCCTCTTGTCACCAGAGCTAAAAGCTCTAGTTATAGCTCCCTATGTGGGCTGCAGGGCTCCTTTTGTTGTGACAGGCTGGCTACCGCAGGGGCCTGGCAGGCATGACTGGCTCCCAGTCCTGCTGGTTGCCAGGTCCTTTCTCATGTGGAGGCTGCTGGTTGACATGGCCAGGTCATGAGGAGGCTGGCTGCAGAATCCCGTGAGGCCCTGGGGCTAGTGTTGGCTCACTGGTAGGCAGAACTGGGGTCCAGAAGATCCTGGGGCTAGTGCCGGTCCATTGACAGGTAGGGCCTAGGGGTCCCAGAACTGGTGTTGGCCTGCTGGTGGGTACACTGGGTCCTGCTATGCCAGGCTGTGGTTGTCTTGATGCTGGTGTTCACCTGCTGATGAGGGAGGCTGGTCCTGAGGCTAGAGTAGGTGCACTGATAGGCAGGGCTGGGCCCTGTCCATTGGTATGTGGAATTGGACCCCAGGGTCTCTAGCTGCAGGGCTCTGGGGGTCCTGGGTCTAGTGCCTCCACACTAGTATGTGAGGTTGGCTTCTGGGCCTCTGATGGGCAGGTCAGCGCTCAGGCAGCAGCTGCGGTCTCCAGGGATCTTACGACAGAATATGTGCTTGTAGGTTAGGCTGTGGCCCCACCCCACTGCTTGGGTGAAGGCATCCCAATATTGATGCCTATAGGACGGTGGGCAGGAGCAGGGCTGAGAGGATTCCAAAATGGTGCTCACAAGCACTGTGGTCCACATGGCAGGAGGAGTTCCTCAAAGTGGCTGCCACCAGTGTTTACGTCCCCAGAGGGAGCTCCAGTTGCCTCCTGCCTCTCTGAGACACTCTTCAAGATCAGTAGGTGGGTCTGAGCCAGGCTCCTTTCAAATCATTGCTTCTGCCCTGGGTCCCAGATCATGTGAGATTTTGTGGACCTCCTTTAAGAGTGGAGTCGCAGTTTCCAAAAGCCCTAAGTTTCCCCAAAGTAGGCCACAATGTCCTCCAAAGAGAGATGTTCTGGGGACCTGTCTTCCCAGTACAGGACCTCTGGGATGGGGAGCCTGACGTGGGGCTCAGACTCCTTGCTCTTTGAGGAGAACCTTTACAATTGTCATTTTTCTCCTGTTCATGGGTCACCCCTCTTGGGGTATTGCTCTCGACTGCAGTGCAACTCCACCCCTTCTACCCAACTTGCTGTGGTTCCTCCTTTGTATCTTTAGCTGGAGATTTCTTCTGGTAGGTTTCCATCCTTTTCATGTGTAGTTGTCCTGTAAAATAGTTGTAGTTCTGATGTGCCCATGAGAGAGATGAGCTCAGAGTCTTTCCACTCTGACATCTTGGTAACTCTCCCCCGGGTAACATTTAAAGCTTAGGATTAAGTGCCTGCCTAAGCTCCCTTGGTTGCTTTATTGGCAAAATCAGCAGCTTATAGACTTGGCTTACTGGAAATGCTTTGTAGAAACAGAGCAGTCATAATATTCAATTAGAGACACAGTTGATGAATATTTAATATGCATCCAGACCTGTTGGGATCCTGCTTCTGCTCTCCATGAGTGTCTAGTATCATTTGGGAATTTAAAAATACATACATTTGAAAAGTCCAGTCTAAACCAAGCAACTCAAAGAATCGAGCAGCTATTGGAGGCTTACCATAGCAGAAAGGGAACCCTGGATTAGAGCCTCATTAAGTCTCCAAAAAGGATACTAATGTTTGGCACCTAAAAGGAGAAGGTATGAGACTTTAGCCATTGCAGGGCCAGGCTGCGGACTGTTCTCTCAATTTCACAGAAGCAGTGGTCTTGGTACGTTGACTGATTCCTACGGGTGTTGCTAGTCTATGCGACTAGCTCCAGCAGCAACAGTGTCACCTGGAGTCTTATTGGAATTGCAGATTCTCAGGTTCCAACCCCACAATATCAGAATCTGCATTTTCACAGAATCCCCAGGGGATTTCTATGCACGTTAAGTTTGAGAAGCTTAGCTGTGTGTTTTTCCTATGATTCATCTATCTAGATGATTTCATCCTTTCTTTTAAACATATCTGCTCTGCTCCTGCCTTCACTGTGAATGAAAACTAGTCTTTCTCTGCAATGTTTAAGTTGAACAAAAGGAAGATATTAGTGGCAGCTTTTAACAGATTTCCCACCTCCTTTTTCCAGCATATTCCAACCACATGCCCACACCAGCTGTGTTTACCTCTGTGATTAGACAGTATAATAAATGCACCTCATGATACACCAAGTTGATTTAATTAAATGCCTGATTACATATACATGTTAAAACAATTATTTTATCAAAACAGTGAAAAGTGTCCTATGTCCCATGAAACTGCAAATGCCTTTACTGGCATGGCCAAATGGACATAACAGAGATTCTGATTAACGCATTTGTAGAAAAGCTGTAGATTTCCAAATTTGTTCTTTAAGATAATCTCCTTTAGAGAGAAATGACATTCTTGTCTAATTCAAAATGTTTAGTTTGGTTATCAGACACATGGACCTTTCAGACTATGAAGCATTTGTAAATAAACTGAATACCAGAGAAGAGCAAGATGGGAGAAATTAGTAGTCAGTCAACTGTGCATTTTGAGCCAGTGACAATGGACCTTAGAAGTACATTGAGGGAAAAGTGGAAAAACTGATGATGGATTTTTATTTTATTTTTTTTTTTTAAGGGCTGTTCCCAGGCTAGGGGTCGAATCAGAGCTGAAGCTGCCGGTCTACACCACAGCAACATGGGATCTGAGCCACGTCTGCAACCTACACCACAGCTCACGGCAACGCCGGACCCTTAACCCACTGAATGGGGCCAGGGATCGAACCCGTGTCCTCATGGATGCTAGTCAGGTTCACTAACTGCTGAGCCATGACGGGAATTCCTGACTATGGATTTTTAGAGCCTGGCTTCTATCTTATTCATAACTGTATTCTCAGCCAGCCATTTTTATGACCTGAAAAGTATCATCTGCTCCAAGAATATAGGTTGAGAAAGTGAATGAATGATACAGAGTCAGCAGCAGAGCAAAAAACGAACAACAACAGCAAACTCTTCTACGAACGGTAGGGATCCAGACACCAAGGAGGAGTGGGTCCGTCCTCATTAAGTGGGAACTGCAGCCCTTTAAAAAACCAAAACAATATTCTTTTCAGTCATCTTCCCTGTCCCCTTCTTTCTGGAAACATCTTTCTTTGGTCTTTGGAGGAAGAAAATTAGGAAAAATAGCTTGGCTGCAGCAGAGGGAACAGCAGGGACTTTGAAGCCAAGCAAATATGAGTTTGGCTGTAATTGCCTGAAGTGTGTTTTCAATCCAAGTTGCAAAGATGAGGGAAAGGAGAACAGCTGCATGGCGGGGGGCAGGCGGCGGGGGGAGTGATGGAAATAAGTGCTATAAAATACAGAGTAAAGATACCCAACTGGGGCATCATTTGCTTCCTTTAATACTTCCAGAAGTATCCTTTATCCTCTTGCATTCCTGTTTTATCCCTAAACACAAACATATCTATCACTCGCGCTTTGTAAAAGAGTAAAGTGCTTTGCAAGAATATTGAAAGTGAAAATTCCACTGCACTCCACTCCTAAGAGATAACCATTGTTAGCCATATGCTGTATATTCTTCTGAGAATATTCTTGCTGCTTTGTAAATTTTAAACTCAGTTATGTATGTGATATAAAGTATTACGATAGGCTGAATAATGCCCGCCCCAAAGATACCCACTTCCCAATCCCTGGAATCTGTGACTATGACCTTACATGGCAAAGAAAGGGGGACATTGCAGATGTGATTAAATGAAGGGTCTGGCGATGTGAGCTGACCCTGGATTATCTGGGTGGGTTCTAAAGGCGATCACAAGTCTTTTCACAAGGGAGAGGCAGGAGATTTTACAAACATAGAAGCCAGTGTGACCACAGAGGAAGAGTCGAGGGTCAGGAGGTCATAAATCAACATCTCCAGAAGCTGGAAGAAGGGATGGATTCTGCCCTGGAGCCTTCAGACGGAATGCAGCCCTGCTGACATGCTGACTTCAGCCTCGCTGGCATCCTTCTCTAAAGGGCGAAGCAGGCTTTGAGGCGTCAACACCTTTGGGACTGAATCTGTGACACTTAAAGACACAAAGGGGGTGTGCATGTGTGTGTAACATGATGTTCTTTTGCTTTCCAGAAGAGTTACATCTGTACTCTCCCAAGCCAGCCTACTTTGGTTCAATCTCTGGGTCCACCATTTTCTAGAATATTTAACTTCTTAAAACTCCCCAATTTTCCCCACAGCAACAGGTATTACGTCATAATCAATCCTAGTTGGCACAACTAAGAAAATAACGTATCCATCCAAAAACTCATATAAGGGTTTTAAGAACTGTGTTTTTCTTTTTTTTTTCTTTTTTTTTTAAAGCTAGTTGGGTCTAAAGAAAATACAGCCAGGTAAAACCATAACTGTTTCTTTTGCATAAGGGTCGGGAGCATAGAATTTGCGAAGTCCTCGGGAAACCAGTTAGCTCTATGGGCACTGCCTCCCTCGCCTAAAGGGGGACCACAGGCTATGTTCTGGCGATGTTGAGGGGTGCTGCGCCAGTCAGAAAATCCCCCGGAGGAATTTTATCAAGTTGGAAACTCAGAAAACATCCTCTGGCGATAGTTTCTCCTCTCCATCTTTATCTGGGTGGATTCCTTTCTCCAGGTACAGATTTCCCTGTTTTAGGAGATGTGGATTATTTGAACAAGGTGAGGGCTCTATCCAGTTCACAGAACTGTCCTCTTGCTTGAACTTAAAGGGAACAAAATAAAAAGCCCAGCTGCCAATATTCTCTTTTGGCTTTGTTTGTTTCCCTGTTTTGGGCAAGTGAATTGAGACTCTCAATCGAAACAACGGGCCAGGCTCTAATCAAAAATCTTTTCTAATCATTTACTATTTATGAAGGAGCTGAAGATGTGGGCTTATAGGTCGGTACCTAGAGTTAACAAACAAACAAAAAAAAAGAGGTACTGGGGAGAGAGACATCGCTGTGAGCTTATTTTGGGTCCTATAGAGACGGAACTAGACGCTGAAGGGTAGGGACATTTCTGATAGAAGCACAGAGGAAAGGCCAGCACCCCAGGTGATAGAAGGGAGACGAATGGAATGTAAGCCTATGATGGCTGGAGCCCTCTGGCCAGAACCGAGGCTTGTTTTAAAGTAAAAAAAAAAGATGTAAAAATGGGAAAAGGAAAGGGCTGTAGACGGCCAAGTTGTAGGGGGCCTTAGACGCCAGACAGGTGAGCTTGGACATGATTCTCAGGATAGCAGAGCCCATTGAAGGCTTCTGGATCAGCAGAGCCACGTCAGGTACTCGAGGAATATTAATTTGGTACGATGTGCAAGCAAATCGGGGTGGGCAAAACTGGAGGCAGAGAGCCAAGTGACGAGGTGGGTCTGGCCACCCAGGCCCGAGATAATAAGGGCGGCACAAGAGAAATGAGACCGAGGCAGAGGACTGGGAAAACAGGAGCGATGAGTTTTGGTGAGCATCAACTACAGGAGAAAGAAAAACAGAGGTTTTGACTCTGAGGGTGATTGGATTTCTCTAAATTGAATGAGAGTTGGGAAAAGGGGCCAGGACGACTGTATACAGAATAAAAGGATGAGCTGCTGTAGAGAAGTTGGCATCCGCTTGGAAATGTCTGGCAGCCAAGTGGACATAGGGGACTGAGTCAGGGGAAGAAGCCGGGGCTGGAACAAAAGGTCTGAGACTGATCACAACCCCGGGAGTGGATAAAGCCATGGAATCAAGCAGCATCTCGGAGACAGAGCAGCCCGCAGAGAGAGCCCCGATGTCAGGTGTGGGGGGCAGGGGGCAGGGGGCGGGCTCCAGGGTCGGAGACAGAGTGATCCCAGAGACGCAAGCAATCCTTTGGGGTAACATCACAGACTTCTAAGAAATAAAAGTTAAAGGAAGGAGTGGTTTTGGTAATTTTAGAATTCTCTCTGTGCATTGTGTACCTTGAACTTCAGAAAAGGCTCACTTTAATGTTTGAATTACGGGCTTTTGTGTTCAATTACAACTCTCCTCTGGATTTGCTTCCTCCACGTTAATCATTTCCTGGCTGACTTCATTCTCTAGTGGAGCAATGTGTGCTTTGTGAAGCTAATTTAACTTGAGATCAGCTTCCGTTGATCTTTCCTTTTCCAACTGCACAATTAGAACGTACCAGGTAATACTGTCAACAGATATTTGCCAAGCAACCTACTATGTGTAAGCCCCCACATTAGGAGCTGAATAAACATCGTATTCACTTATAGTCTCCATTTTCATTCAAAAGGTAAGCATTACAAATGTTTAAGTAAATCAAATGCAGGCTAGGGGGAAAAAAAGCCTTAAATCTAACATATGGAGTTAATGGTGCCAAGTTGATTGTTTTTATAAGCACAAGAGCCTTTTAAAGCTGAGCACTCTGGCTACGCCCATTAGTTACATGGTCCCCTCGGACTCTGTAGTGTGACATCTGGTCCTTTATTGCCTGAGAGGCTAAAAAGAAATACCACGTGTGCCATTTGCTTTGTCTCAGTGTTTCTAAAATGTTCCCATTCCACTTGTTTTTTTCTCTTGTAGTAGGTAATGCTCTTCAAGGTTTTCAGATATTCAAGCTCTAGTGTTAATAAGTTTTCTTTTGACTTTTAAACGAGTCACATCCGTTACTCAAAATGGAAATAAGGGAATATACAACTGAGATTTGTACACCAACTTAACTCTTACATGATTTTTAAAGGATAGTGTTTGCCCAGATGGTGGAGTTTTGGACACAGAGTATATGCACTATGGGTAAAAACTAGGATATAACCACTATCAGTACACCAAGAGGGTCAGGGTGATGCTTTTTACAGCAAAGCTGGGATGTTACTTGAACAAAAACCCCACATCAAGGATCAATGGCTTCTAGTGTGTGGAAAAAAAATGAAAAATTTGAAATGTATTTGAATTTTACACGTTTTGCTAGCTGTGCAAAATGTATACATTATATATGGCATATAATGTATACTATACACACATATACACATATATATTTTATATTACATAGTATGTATTTACATATGTATATATAATGTGTA
The DNA here is from genome assembly GCA_004024745.2 of Catagonus wagneri. Taxonomy (NCBI): domain Eukaryota; kingdom Metazoa; phylum Chordata; class Mammalia; order Artiodactyla; family Tayassuidae; genus Catagonus; species Catagonus wagneri. The sequence continues at coordinate 11,080,948 of PVHT021183584.1, forward strand.
TGTATTACACGTGTGTATTTATATATTATATGTAATATATAATATACACATATATATTATATATTATGTATTTATATATTATATAATATGTATTTATATATTATATGTAATAATATATTATATAATAATATATATTATATAACCCAAGCTGGGTTCTTCAACCCATCACGCTGAGCTAGGGATCGAACCCACACCTCCACAGGGACCCAACCTGCTGCAGTAAGATTCTTAACCTACAGCACCACAGCAGGAATTCCCTAAAATATGTTTTTAAGTTGGGGATTTACAAATGTTCGCTGCTGTCACTGCCTAATTACATTTGGCAGGCAGCTTGACATTACTGGATAAGATTCATTAGTAGTTCACGAGCACTAGTCTATAATGAGAGGCATCAGAATCACTCAATAATCACTCAGAAAATAGGTTCCTGGGCCCCATTTCTCAATACTCTGATTCAGTACATTTAGGGAATGCCTGGTGTGTTTCTATTTACAGTTGTTAAATCTGCAGGTGATTCTGTGAGCAGTCAGCTTTGAGGTCAACTTGGGTTCTTCCTAGATCTTTCATTCTATGAATGGGAGATTCTCGGTAGTAAACTAGGCTATGGCCCGGGGTGAGCTCGCATTCCGCGTCTGTTCAGCATGGGCATCAAGGCGCTGAATCTTTGCCAAATGAGAAAATGATGGTCCTTCCCTAGTGGGTTGCAACACAAAACTAATTTCTGAACTTATAAATCTTGGTCTTTAATTGTAACAAGTATAAAAATTACAAGGGAAAACATCATCATCTTGCCCTAGGAAGCTCTTCTTGGAGCATCTGATACCTTCTTCTTTAGGTCCTTAATATGTGCTAGAAGAAGAGATTTTAGGAGCACAATGATAAGCCCAAGACATGTAAGTCAAAACAGAACCCATGTTTCTCCTTCGCTAATTCAGTTCTTATGAAATAATTCCATGATAAAATTAGGTCTCTCAGGTGGCCATATTGTTTTAATATTAAAAGGTAATTGTTACCTTCACAAAATGCCATCTCTCCGTCCCACCTCGTAAAAAGCAGAAAGAATCCACACTGACAACATCCGAAAGAAACACCCGTAGGATGCAAAAACTGCACTTCAAAAATAAGCTCACACACATAACTTTCTATTTTCACTTAACAATACAGCATGCACAGTCCTCTGCCCATAATGTGTTTGAGTTTTCATAGTATTTCATAATAGAGATATCATGACGTTTCTAATAACTCCCCTATATTGATGGATTTGTTTTCAGGTTTTAAAAAATTACTACACACAGTGCTGCAATACACATTGCAACATACATGCTAGTTCTTTTATTTTGACAGGTATTTTCTTTTTGTTCGCTTTTTAGGACTGCACTTGCGGCATATGGAGGTTCCCAGGATAGGGGGTGGAACTGGAGCTATAGCGGCAACAACACGGGATCTGACCCGCGTCTGAGACCTACAACACAGCTCAGGGCAATGCCAGATCCTTAACACACTGAGCAAGGCCAGGGATCGAACCTGCGTCCTCATGGACCCTGGTCAGATTCGTTAACCGCTGAGCCATGACGGGAACTCCTATTTTGACAGGTATTTTCTAATGAGCAGGACTGCGCTGTCAAAGTGTGCAAGGATCTTAACTCTTACTAGATTCTGCTCGATTATTTTCCAAGGAACATGTATTTCCACCTCCACTGCATGAGTGCCCATTTCTTCCATATCTGCACCAGCACTGAGCATTTTCAGTCTTTCTAAAGTGTTGCTAAATCCGATATACGCAAAGTGTTATTTTATCGCTTTAACTTGCATTTCCCTGTGAGTGAAACGCACATTTGCGTGTATATTGGCTCTTTGAAAGTCCTCTCCCCTTAGGATAAAATGAAGTGACCTTCTTACTCACACCGTGTCAAAACAAATTCCATGTAGAATAGATGCCTAAAGCAAATGACTGCAAAATCAGAAGGAGAAACACCTAGAACGTTTGTGTAAATTTGAGCAGAAGAGATATTTGGCATTTTAAATAAGATAAATCTAAATGCCACAAAAGAAAAATGAATGCTTATAAATTCAAACCTACCTTTAAAGTTTATATATTGTTTTTTGCCTTGTAGAAAAAAGTCAAAAGACAAATAATAATTGGTTAAAAAAAAAAAGGTATCCCTTTGATAATGTACCTCCTTGATCCTTTGCCCCTGGATGAGAGAACACATTTCTTACCAGCTCTTATCTGCTGTAATAGCCACTCCCAGAAAGCTCACCATTCAAAGGCCTGACTTATATAACATCCTCCGAAAATCCCTCTCCTGTCTTAGAGTCATCCCCCAATTTTTGGCAGTCGGTTCCTTCTGAATTGGTAGTACAGTACACCATGCTACTCTCCTTTGTAACTTTAATCACAGTTATAAGGAACATTTGTCACCTTGACTGGAGAGAAGACCAAAGCAAAGACCACATCTGTTTGGTGAGGGATGCTTAGCACAGCAGTAGGTACATAGCAGATGACCAATATTTGTTGAATGAATAAATGAAAATCATAGTGGAGTTCCCTTCGTGGCTCAGTGGTTAACGAATCCGACTAAGAACCATGAGGTTGCGGGTTCGATCCCTGGCCTTGCTCAGTGGGTTAAGGATCCAGCGTTGCCGTGAGCTGTGGTGTAGGTTGCAGACGCGGCTCGGATCCCGCGTTGCTGTGGCTGTGGCGAAGGCTGGCAGCTACAGCTCCTGTTAGACCCCTAGCCTGGGAACCTCCATATGCTGCGGGTGCGGCTCTACATAAAGGCAAAAAGACAAAAAAAAAAAAAAAAGAAAATCATAGTATCTTATTTATAACATATCTGTTGTAAGAATCTGTAACTGTACTATTTGTTCACTTGTACACTGCAAATCTCTCTTATGAAAATATGGGCTTCATGAAAACAGGAGCCTTGCCTGCCTTACTCCTAGTCCTTTGTATTCCCAATATCTGAAACCGCTTGGGACATAGAGGTGTTCAATGAAAATTGGATAAATAAATGAATATAGATCCCGGTATTATTGGCTGACTTAACAGAATTTTGAGATTATCCTCATCTCTGTTTCCAGGCTTCCAGGATTAAACATTGTGAACACTCCCAGTCTCTATATTTTAAAGTCATTTACATGTAATACTTAATGTGCCAATATATAACCTATATTATAAAACAAAAATATTGTTAGGAAGGATGAGATCAGATAAATGTTAGGTATCATTTTTTAGCATCCTACTTTGGAGAGAGACCCATTTGGGATGACGCAGTGAGTCACCCAGTGGTCAACTGCAATCAGTTACAAAGTGAGCTGCAGGGTTTTTTTTCTCCCTGTATCCTTTAACCCAAAGCCTCTATTTTAAGACAAAATTCTTGTAAATCAGTGTTCTAGAAGGCACGAGAGGGAGAGGGAGATGAAAATGATTTGCAATGCGGTCTTTTTGTTCAGAAGTTCTTTTTTCTCATAGTTTTCAGGCTGAGGTTACTGGCTAGGGAGTAAAATCAAGCATCCATAGATCATATGTCATGTGTACCTAAAAAGTGACAAGTTCAAAGTCCTAAAAACTTAGATCAAAATTAAGGATGAGGGATTATATCAGGCAGTGGCGGAGTAGCAGAAAATGTATGCAAACTTTCCTCCCCATCCGCGTCCCACAGAGGTAAGATGAAACAGCCCTTAATCTTTTTTGGCGAGTCAGAAGACATTCAGCTTGGGCTAGGTCCTGATGATCGCTCTTATGGCAGCTTTAATGGCGTGGGAAATCGCTAGCAAATATTTTTCCAGAATTTCTTCTTCAAGTATAATGGGCTAGCTCAGACTGGGAAAAATAGATGTCATGGGGAATAAATGTAAAAGCATAATGGATTCCCTCTCCAATCGCTTCAAATGCTTTTTCCTGACCCTATTCTATTAACTTTTTTTTTTTGTCTTTTTGCCTTTTATGTAGAGCCGCACCTGCGGCATGTGGAGTTCCCAGGCTAGGGGTCTAACAGGAGCTGTAGCCGCCGGCCTTCGCCACAGCCACGGCAACGCGGGATCAGAGCCGCGTCTGCAACCTACACCACAGCTCATGGCAACGCCGGATCCTTAACCCACTGAGCAAGGCCAGGTATCGAACCTGCAACCTCATGGTTCTTACTCGGATTCATTAACCACTGAACCACGAAGGGAACTCCAACTTTTAAATAAAAATCTAAACACAGATTTAAACGGGACTGTGGTATCGAGACCACTGAAGACTTTCTCTTTGAAAATCCATCTACTTAAACACACCTATCAGCATGACGTTGTTTCTGGTATTATTCTACCAGAATAGAATAATTCTCTGTGTTTTGCAGTCTCCACGGCATCTCCACGCAGCAAGGTGGCCGCTATCACCATTTAATGCCTCACGAGAGAGAATACTCGACAATCTCATTTTCATTCAGATTAAAAAAAAATGAACGTGCTTGTTTTACTTCTCAGTCATTAGTTTGGCACTATGTTATCAAATTTACTGGCTTCTGATTTTTTTTTTTTTTTTTTGACTGCGGCATGGACATGGCATGTGACAAGTTCCCAAGTCAGGGACGGGCCCTGCACCACAGCTGTGATAATGTCGGGTCTTTTCACTGCTAGGCCACCATGCGACTCCTGACTTCTGATTCTTATTTGCAATGCTTCTAGAATAGTTTCGGCATAAAGCAGCACAGACGCCCAAATCCCTGCTACTGGGTTGATTTGGTGGAGTGGGAAGGAATAGAAGAGGGAACTTGCACATCTTTAGAATTATTTTTCTCTGAATAGAAAAGTCACTCGTGCTTCCTAGAATTGCTAAGTAGAGAAAAAAAAGTCTAGGGAGGAGAGGGAAAAATATTACTTAAAATGCTTTTACTTGGTCATAATAATCACTTAATGTTTTGGAGCATATAGTAACTATATCATAGTAAGAAGTCATAGTCAGACGAGCTATTAATTCAGTATCCTATTTTCTCTCCATTTCATATTGTCTCTCAGGCATTAAAGATTATTTGTGGATGTTTACAAGGGGCACAAAAGATTCCATAACATGCACTATAACAAGCCTTGCTCTCACTGGTGAATATATAGGTAGCTTCCCAGGTTTGGTAGAATAATTGGTGATAAACATCTTTCCATACATTCTAAATCTTTACCCATATTTCAGAGAATTCCCTTAAGAAAGATTCTTTAAAATGAAAACTACAGAGAACATCAACATTGCAAACAGAGTAAATGAATTGAGTTTACACGTGTTAGGCTCTGTCATGAGCACTTTGCACAGATAAACTAATTCAACATTAGTTCGGTTTTACAGATGAGGAAACCGAGGCACAGAAAGATTAAGTAACTTCCTCCAAGGCCCCTTAGCTAGAAAGTGGAGAAGCTGGAATGTGAATCTGGGAGGTCTTAGGATGGAGCTGGTGCTAATATTTCTGCTGCACAAACTCTCTAATCACATAGGTAAAGATGACCCTAGCAGGTTTTTCTAGATATACCATCAGATACTGGCAACTTATTGTGGTTCAACTTTGGGAGGTAGAGGAATAACTGCAATAAAACTGAGAGGTATCTGTGCTCTGTGCAGAGACTGCTCTTGAGGACGAAATGACAAGGTTCCCTCCCTTAAAGAGAACACAGTTTAATCAGGAAGATTTAACAAGCAGACAATTACAGAAGTTCCTATAATTAATGGAAATGAATATTTTAGTTGGAGGAAGAACTGGCCTCCCATTGTGCTATGAAACAGACAGAAGAATGATCGGAATAATTAGTACGTAAAGATACAATATGTTTACCAAAACGCGTGCATCACTTTTAAATCAATGGTACAGTATGTGTCAGAACACAAAACCTTTGTTAAGTATTCACGTAAAATTTTTCCATTCTCAATAAATCATTCCTCTAAGTATTTGCAGTCGGCTATTACAGAAACAAGACTGGGTCATGCTGCTTCTGCATCTTTCCAATGGTTGGTTTGGAAGGCTTTATTTTGGGGGAAGTCATTGAATGTTTGAACTGGCAGTCATTCCACTTCATCATTTCCTCTTTTTTTCCGGATTAAGATGGCTTTCCTAGAAAGAACTCACCTACCAAAAGCTGGGCCCATGATGAGCTATTCAACCTGTAGTAAAACTCTTTATGTTGCCTTAATGGAAAAAAACATGCCTTTTTACCTGCAAGACGGCGGCCAGAATGGTAGTAAGCCCTTGGGCGTGGCATGTCTATATTTTCTTCAGAAAACAGGTATTATTTTCACACCTGGAGAGTAATTCTCCAACCTTGGGAGAGACTCTCCTCCGGGCTATCCCTGAGCTGGTCCTCGTCTTCTGTCTCCCCCTTCTTGCACAGCTCCTCACCTCAAGGCTTTCTAAGGGATTAAGCCTTTGTCTGGATATTTATTTGTTTTTTTCAGGGCCGTGCCTAAGGCTTATGAAGTTCCCAGGCTAGGGGTCCAATCGGAGCTGTAGCTGCCGGCTTTCACCACAGCCATAGCCACACCAAACCCGAGCCATCTTCAACCTACATTAGAGCTCATGGCAACACCAGATCTTTAACCCACAGAGGGAGGCCAGGGATTGAACCCACATCCTCATGGATACTAGTCGGGTTTATAACTCACTGAGCCACAGTGGGAACTCCTGCCTAGATGTTTACAGATTTAACTAAACTTGACTGCTGCCCTTGGAAGCCTAAGAGTTCCAGGCAGGAAATGCTACACGTTTGAGGGCACGTTGACCCACATAGCACGATATTTGATCAGTTCCGTCTGTCCAAATGTTTATTGATATCTTAAAGGAAGCCTGCCTCTGCTCTCCAGGCCACTCTCTTCCCATGGTACCTGGAATTTATACCATGATCTGAAAAGGGAAATTGAGTATAGGAATTGCAAGTAAACGCGTATTCTTATTGCACCAAGACATCTAAAGAGTTAGAAAAAGATGAGCTAAAAGGAAAAATGGGGACAATAAAGTTCTGAGGGATAAAGTGGAAAGTGTAAACAGACAGAGTCGGGGAGGGCGTCCCCGGAGAAAGAGAACCAGGCTTGGCTTTCTTGGCATAGGAGAAGCCATTTTCGGCCTAAGCCATTTTATGATCTGAGCCAGGCCACAGTGCTTGTGGTCTCAGTAATGAATGATCTTAAGGGCACAAAATAACGCAGGAATAAACTGCCTTATCAGGCAAGAGACGTAACAATAGCAAAGATAATAAATCAGTTGCAAGGACTCGCAGTTTTATTTCAGTGGTAAAGATGAGCCTGAAATGCGTTCTTGAGCTATTTTGCAGAATTCAAACCCCCCTTGGCCCCGCAACCACCAGATCAAGTGGAACCTAACGAAGGATGACGTTGACCTTTTCTGACCCTTGTGACTTCAATCAAACTAGAGCTTGGACTCTGTCAACCTTTGTCCCAATTCAAGGCTGAATTCTCCTCTGCGCATGCCCCTTCATGAATATGCATACACCGCCCAAGACTCTTGTGAATATGCATGTGCCCTTAGCTTAAAACTTGTCCACTCTTGCTGTTACGGGAGATGCTGCTTGGGGAAAGATCCTCAGTGTTCTCTTTACTTGCTGAAAGTAATAAACTCTTCCTTCTTCCAACCTCTGGCTTAGCTGCGGATTTTTTTTTTTTTTTTTTTTGACACCCATCAAGAGGGGAACTCAGTTTTGGGTAACAGAAATCCTTTGGTTCGAAGACCAGGGAAGATGTTAAACTCATCGTGAACTGATGATTGAGGAGTGATCTAGCATTCCTAAGTATTCCTTAGAGGCTGAAACCACAATGACAAAAAGGCAGAGATCACTCGCTTCTCTAAATTTGGTAAAAGGCAGAGGCTAATGAACATGTTGGCCAACTGCTGCGCATCCTGGCGCTTGCAGGAACGGGCAGCTTCACCTCAGACCTCCCCCCAGAGGTTAGAATGTCCTTCAGAGCATTTTAGGAGCCTATACAAGTAAAATATCTGAGACCAAATTTGGGTAATTGTGGGTGATACCTGAAAGTGAGAAAGGAGAAGATGACAAGAGCTGGGGCATGGTGTGCTGGGGCACACTGGGGTGGCCCTGGGGATCCCCCCTTCCTCCTGTTGCCCTAGCAGTCACACGGTCTCTATTTCTCACTACCTGTCACAGGTGACCTCTGGTCTGACAGAACTGCCTGCAGATGTCAGCAGTCTGGTTTCTAGTTTATTGTTTTCCTTCTCTGCCAAGCTCTCTTCCTCCTCCCTCCTTTCCATCCATCTAAACTTTCACTGCAAGTGCCAGGCACTATTTGGGGACTATGAGACTACAGTCAAGAATAAGGGACAGCACCTTGCTCTCAACTTGCTATACCCGAAAAGGAAAGACAGGACATCCGCCACCAACTGTAACACCAGCAGCGTGTGGCGATGGCCATGAAGGACAGAGAGCCCTGTGGGAGCTCAGAGGGGGGACAGCCACAGCCGATTGACCGTGAGCTCTTGCTGGAGGAGTCCTGTTGGAACTGGCTCCTGAAAGGCAGGCAGGTGTAGAGACAGGAGGACTTCCCCAGATACCTGGGCCACCTGGACCAAGGCTCAGAGGAGCAGGTTCACCGTGTTAGGAGGAAATGGAAGGAGAGGGAGGGCTATCTGCGGCGGAGGGGAGCGGATGGGAACAAAGAGGGAGTAACTTTTCTCAAAGGCTCAATTCCAGCCCCGTGACCTTGGTGCTGGCTCTGCAGTGGTTCTCCAGCTTTCGCTTACATCACCTGGAGGGCTCCTTGTAGCCAAGTGTGCCGGGCTGGGCGGGTGCAGCCACCCTGCATGTTTGCATTTCTAAGAGGCTCCCGGGTGATGCTGATGCTGCTGGTCTCAGACCCAAACTCTGTCTCCAGAGACAAGCCAAGCAGACTCCCACCCCACTTCACTGTCTCGCACGGGGAACTTTCTACTGTCAGATACTCACTTGGCTCCTGGTCTCACTTTCTTCTTCTGACACTCTCTCCCCTTTCTTTGCTTTCTCTATCTTCATAACCCTTAGCAGAACTTCATATCACGGTTTATTACTTTTCTGTCATCCCATTAGGATGGAAATCCCATGACAAACAGTTGCCTTCACTAGTGCCCAAAGCACCAAAATTCCTGAATTTCTAGGCCTTGAAAGAGTGTTGGGCACAGAGCGGGCACTTAGTAGACAGGGCTGGCCGGCAGAAGGAGATGTTGTCTTAGATGAGAGGCAGCATAAGAGACCTTGCGGAGCTGGAGGTAGAAGCAAAGGAGGCCAAGGTCACTGAGGACAGATGCCTCATTGCCTCCATCCTGCGAGTAAAGATACATTTCTCTGCTGTTAGTCACAGGGCTGGGGTTGGGGCTGGGAAGAGGGGCGGGTTAGGTAGTCGGGGGGCTTGAGGCCATTGAGGAGTTTTTAGAGCAGCCGTTGTGGAAAGCGACTTATCCAGGAAAGCAGGTTCCTAGGGAAGAAGAGAAAGAAGAGGTCCTCCCAGGAGGCAGAGGAAACCAGACAGACTACATTTCTCTCTGGAATACCGATGTGGTTTTCCTATCAGATGTCCTATTAAGATGATTTCTTACCTGTCATTTGCATTCTACTCCCTACCGCTTCCACCCAGAGGTCTGAAAACTTCGGGAGAACTGGCTTCTGCCACGTGTGTCCTCCTTTTACGGCCTCCCAGTCAAGGGCTTAGAATCCTCTTTTTTCGTTTTTTTTTTTTTTTTTTTCAGCAGCAAATTTCTAACTACTCCAAACATCTTGCCACACAGGATTGTCCCAAATGTCTCTAAACTTGCATACGTTTAGTCATTTGGATGCCAGATAATACTGCCACCACGCAGTCGTACACGCATTTGCATGCATTCCATGGAGACACAACTGACAAGCTACCTAGGATGCCAACCACCTTCTGACGAGTATCGTGCCCTCATTACATTCACAGAAATCACAAAAAGGAACTTAGCAGACATTTAGGTGATTCATGAGTTAGTCTGATAAGACATTCTGAAAGGTACATGGGCAGATGAACGTCTGGCAAATGAGCTCCCATGTACAAGGGTTATAAACTCTGTCAGTGCAAAAACCGACCAGGATTCTCATCTGGTGCTAAGACGCGCGATCCTGCAGAAGTTTCCTCTTTCAGCAGGTGGTCATCAAAGAATGAAATGCTATAAAAACATATGATGTGTGTGTTAATAAAAACAGGGGTTGAGAAAGAGCAGGAAGAGGGTGTGTGGACCCAATCTGTTTGCATTTTTTTTTTTCCAGTTTAGATTGTTGGATTAAAACATAAGCCGCCAGGATGCGGAAGTCTACCACTCTCACCTTTGACGATCACTTGGGCATCAGCAATGATGACCAACCATCAGCAGCACTCTTGGTACCTGATCAGTAAGTGTTGTGAATTGCAGGAGGGCAGGGGAACAGGAAAGATGGAAGAGAAGACCAGTCTGGGGTAACTGACAGGAGGAGGGAGAAGGCGGCCCACTTATTTAACTAAGGAAATCCATTTCCACGGCTCTTTTACTCAATTCCCCAGGAAGATAGAGGTAATGGAAAGGTAATCAATTTTGTAACAGGATAGGTCTACATGAGAGCCCTTCCAACTCACATTAGATGTACTAATTTACCCAGCAGCGTACTTTATAATACATTCCGATTTACAAAGCACTTTATCATTTCATTCAATGCTAGAGAAATACTAATTCATGGCAGGCTTTCCCTTATCCTCTCGTCTACTCCTGTATCATTTCTCCCCTCTCCAGAACTTTCTTTAATCTGAATCTTCAGAGGTAACCACATATTCTTTCTGCTTTCAATTCCAGCTGGGTTTCTCTGCCAGTCAAGGCCCCAGAAGAAACAGAATTCTGCTCAGACGATTCAACTGAGGAGCCACGAATGAAGGGGCCATTGGGACATGGGCAGAGAAAGGGACACACAAGGGATGCTGAGGATGCTGACGTAGAGGTTAGCGATTCCCGGGTCTGAAGGAACAAAGGAAGGAAGGAAATGACCCCCTGGAAGACAGGGAGACCTGGCCTTGGAGGAGGGGCTGTCTAGCAGGAGTCATTTACCGTGGAGGCTGGTGGCTACTGCTGGAACTGTGACGATGAAGCAGGGAGGCAGGATGGAGAAGAAATGCCCCGCTTTCTCTCCTTCCACCTTCCACCGCTGGGAACGGGAGCCAGACACCAGCTGTGGAGGCTCATCTTGCAGGTACAGAGAAAAGAAAGGCAGAGGACGGAGGGGGAGGTTTCTGACACTAATTTTACTGGACCTGCTTTGTGGCTTCCTAAGGGCTGATTTAAAGCTATGTCCTCACCCTTCCGTGGAAAGTAAGAGACTGAGAGATGAGGGTCCACGGTGTCACGGTCCAGGTAACATAAGCAAGCATGGAATGATCCTGAAGAAAATCACAGAGCTGGGATCATGGCTCCTTTACAAACTCATCTCTACCATCAGCCGCATCCCCAGGAGTACTTGGTGATCGTTCTGAAGGTTCAAGTCCTCTCCATCAGGAACACTTTAGATTAAAATCATCTTTTCATCAGGTTCTCTAGCCACTCTCTCTTCCAGGACCCACCTCGTTTCTCCTTACTCCCAGTAAGAGAATGGCCCTTTATTTGAGCCATACTTAATTGCTCAGATTTTCTAGGCTTGACAAGCTCTCTCACCTGTAGTTCTTTGCACATGCAATGTATTCCTCATATCTTATAAACCTTCACCTGATTTCTGCTTGTTCTTTAGACATAGATCAAGGCCATGATCTTTGAGCACCAACCACTTCAAAGAAAAACCTAAAATACCTTGCCTGTTTAATAGTCCATTCAAATTTCTATTCCTCTTTTAAGATTCATCTTGCAACCAAGAAGCCTTCTCTGTCTTCTCTTCCCCCTTCTGTCTGGATTGAGTGACCCTCTGCTGCACCCGCCCAGCACCAAGAGTTTTCTCCGAGAGCAAAGTGATCCCAGAGCTGGAATCGTTTGTTTACTTGCCCCAGTACTCATTATGCTGGTCGCATGTACTGCTTTTATTTCTGTAATCCCAGACCAGCAGAGGGCCAGCTACCCTCCAAATATTCATAGAAATGACATGAAATCCCCCCCCTCGTTTAACACTCCTCAGCCTTGCCAGCTCACTTTTCTTCATCCCCGACAACTCTAGGGAATAGAAAGGAGTAAGAAGTTTCCTGGATTCACCCAAGATGTTGTCAACTGTTTCCTGGATTCACCCAAAATGCTGTGACCTTGGCTGAGCTGCGCTTTAGTCTCAGTGCGTCTACCAGCTCTGCAAATCCCTTTACCTTTCTGGAGTTCTGCTTCCTTGTGTATTAAATAAAAGGATTGGACTATGATTTTTTTTTTTCTCCTTCAGTTCTGACTTTAGAAGAGCAACATCCAGAATAAAAGTGCACCCTTTTAAATAAGCTTGAAGTGCAAAATTCTGAAAGTCCATTTGGCTGGATTACTTCCTCAGGAAACCCGAGTGGAAGGGAGAAGGGGTTGGTTAGATACCAGCGTGACCCCCGGGAGATGTTACTGATTTCACAGTACATTCTCCCAGATCTGGCCATTATTTCACAGCCTCTCTTGCAGCTAAGGCCAACTAAGTGATTCTGACCAGTAAGGGGTGATGTCTGAACTTCTGGCCTGTGCTTTTAAAGGAGAGCAGCCACCCCTTCCCACTTTCCTGCTGGCAGGACTGCCGGAGCTGGAGGACTCCTTCCTGGAATATTTGGGAGTTGAGTGTGGATGGAGCACAGCAGAGGCAGGACAGGGGGAGCCTGGTTCTGTGGCACCATCAACTATACCGGCTCTGGATTTTTACATGAGGGAAGTAAATTTCTCGTTTAAGCTGCTGAAATGAGAAATCTTTGTTTGGGGGGGAAATCTTTGTTTTAGCAAAAAAGAGAAGGAAAAATAAAATAACCCAACAGTATCCTTAATACCATAGATATTTAAAATACGACGTTTTACTGTTTTCAAAGTACACCGAGAATAGGAACAAAGATGGTCACTTTGTTGAAGAAATCCACTTAGAAGTTTCAACTTTTAATAATATAGTTATAAGATAGCTTAATCAGATATATAATTGTTAAGGAAATTTACTATACTACCCAGAACAAGATCCTAAAGCTTCATATTCTGCATTCTGCTTTATCACAAAGACGTTAATGCCCAGAGGCATTTATTTGGCAAAGCAAATGCTAATCTTACATACCAGTTATCTACTGATTGATCATAATGAAGACCCTAAAAACAAAGTCATCCAAAGAGTTTTTATTTTCTGTTCAGTAATTCCACTTATAAAGACAGAAAGCATAATGCTTTTGCAGCCTGCACAACCCAGGCTGGGAAGTTATGAAACATTAACATCCTTCACTGCTTTTCATGGGGTGGAAGTGATTATGCTTAATGATATTACCCAGAAAGTATCTTGGCGCCATAAAATAAAGGCTCCATTATCAGACTGGGCTCTAAGGGGAAAGTGGCCGAGAAGCACATGAAACTCCTCCTTCCACCAGCTCAGTAGCAGAAGGAATGCTGATCCCCACTGAGTACCGTCTGCCTGTGCGTTCGGGTCAGGAGTTGAGAGCTGCAGCATTTAACAAGCAACATCCCTTAACAAGCCAAGCTGGAGGCCCCCACACACAGAACACACAGCAGGGAAGAAAGCTATTGGCATAATCAGCTGATAAACAACCCACACTTAGGGGCTGCACTCCAAGCTAGTGCCTAAGGAAAACCCCAAATAGTCTCCCATTAATAAGGGCCAAGTGCTCAAAGGAACTTCCAAAAGTTACTGGAAAACTATTCCATTAACTACACACCAGCCTGTGGGGCAAAGTTCAAAGTCATCTTAAGTGCCCACCATTCACCCTTCCTAACTCCTAGGGCCTCAAATCTCTCTCACACACACACATTTTAATCCACTCTAACATTCATGATCTGAGATGGCTCCTTCCAGCTGCAGGACCGTATCATGAGTGGGGCCCCCACCATGCTTGCTAAAGATGAGCAGAGCTGAAGCTCTCTTTCTCTGCCCCGACTACAGAGGAGTTTCAGGATTGGGGAGAATGAAATACAGGCAGGGAAACCAAAGAGTCTTGACTATAGAAGCCTCAAGATCCTGGCAGAGAATGGATCTGATGTAGTTGGCAAGAGGGAGCCAAAGGAGATCTTTGAGCAAGAGAGTAACACAGCAAAGGTCTTATTTAGTAAGATCGCCAGGATGAGGAAGGACTAGAGGAAGGCAGCTCACTTAGGAACAAATTACCTTAACCAAGGCTAAGATAAAGACGTCCTAAACACAGCTGGTGGCTGCTACAAGAGAGAGGCAAGGACAAGTGAGATGCTTTTTATAGGAATGGAGGGAACTAGAGATAAACTTGCCCTTTAGGAATGAATTGAGGGCAGCTGAAGACTTGTAAGTAAAGCTCATTAAGGACATAAACGTAGCGAAGAATTCAAAAGGCTGAACCCACGATTTGCCATCCAAGTTAGGACCCTTTTCAGACCGAAGGGGGGCATTGCCAGTTACCACCCCGGAACAGCAAGTGCAAACTAGGGCAGGCCCTGGCAAAGGGCAATTCACAGCCATCCTCTGTGAAAAGGTTTTAACTACCAACAAAGAAGAGAGCGCTCTGATTGACATGAGCAAGAGGGACCTCTTGTACCCTACCCCTATGTTTCCAAAACTTTAGAACACTACAAGGAAGCAAAAGAATTAAATGCTGCTGTTGAGCGTGGGAAGGGCCCAGCTGGGAAGATAAGATGGAAAACAAGGACGGCATCCCCGAAGTCAAATCGGTTCCACCCAGTCTCTGTTTCTCAGGTCTTTTCTCTTCGGTATATTACATCCCAATTGGGTGCCTCTATTGGTGACTGGATTTCCAGGACCAAACTGCCTTTAAAAAAAAAAAAATCTCATTTCTTTCAAGTCTCACTCCTGGATCACCATATCCCGTTCCCGTGGATGACTAGACAACTTGACAAATAATTGGGGGTTGTGGGAGAGATGGCAGGGTGGGGGACGAGGATGAGGTCGGGTACCACACGGACACGGACCAATCAGGACGCGGCAGCTGGCTGGCGGGCTGAAACCCGCCCTGCACAAACCTAAGTTCCCCGGTGCGAGGGCGGGGAGGGCTGGACACTGGGAGCTCTTGCCATAAGAAACCAGAAGGCAAAGAAACCGCTCCAAGAGAGCGGCGTCTTCACCAAACACAGGGCTGATGAGGGAGGAGAAGTCTGGGAGGCCTGGACAGGCTGACCCAGCACCAGGGGGTTCTGTTCCACCACGGAGCCGCTCTGGTGGCAGGAAGTCCGTTCTTTCCCCACCGCAGCCCGGGTACCAGAACAGATGCGGCGCGGTAAGGGACACCTGCCCCTCCCTCTTCCTTGTGCTTTGAGCTCTCCCCCCACCCCCTTAAGCAGTCGCCAGCGCACACAGCACTTGAGCACTGGCCACGGACTGACACTCTGTTCTCTACTAAACTGCAAGCTGTCAGAGGACTTCGGCTCTGTCCATGGAAGCACTGGAATAACACTCATTGAAGGATTGAGTCACACACCACGACCACTTTCTGTGCTACTTTATTTTAGTAAATAAAGTTGTAAAAAAGTTCTGAAGTTTCTTCTTCTGTTTTTCTATTCCTTATGGTCTGACTTTTTTTTTTTTTTTTTTTTTTTTGCTTTTTAGGACCGCACCCGCAGCATATGGAGCTTCCCAAGCTGGGGGTCCAATCGGAGCTACACTGCTGGCTTACACCACGGCCACAGCAACGCCAGATCCGGGCCGCGTCTGCGACCTACACTTCAGCTCACGGCAACACCGGATCCTTAACCCTCTGAGTGAGGCCAGGAATCGAACCCTCAACCTCATGGTTCCTAGTGGTATTCGTTACCCGCTTCTGCCTGTTTTTCTAATAATGATTTGCCACCAGCGACTCATCCTCACTCTAGAAAAGGTAAATAAAGTTCAGCCTCAAATTTTACCCCATAATCTACTCTTTCCATTATTATCCTGAAACTACCTTCCCGAACAAGGTTAAAGCTTCCGTTTTTCTGAAAAGTTATTCTTTGTTTCCATACCTGAATAAGTGGCAAAGAGAAACACAGCTTATCAAGTCAGGCAGGGCTGCTGGATTACAGCAACCATGGGTTAGTTGGCTGTGAACTTGGATTACCCTGCCTGTCCTTCATTTAGCTTCTCTGTAAATAAGGGTACCAAAAACTGCCTAAGGCTACTGAGAAATTTATAAAATACTAGTAAGCCATTAGTAAATACCTCATAGGGTAAAATTGCCAAGTGCCAAGAATCATGCAATATCCATGCTATGGCATTTAATTTTCATAGCAACTTGGCAGGGAAGGTTCTGACACTGTCTCCATTTTCCAGATGGAGAAACTGAGGCTCAGAGAGGTTGAGGAATTTACCCAAGGTAATGGAGCTACTAGATGTGGGAAAGCAGAAACTGAAAGCCAGGTAGCTGAACTTCAGGACTTATAAACATTATACATGAAGAAGGTACCAATAAGCAGTTATTGAAGAGTCCTGGCCACTTGTGGTTCTACAGCACTGCCAGAATTTATTGTCACTGGCTTGGATCTCTTTCTCCGTGACTGAACAAAAAAAATCTATGCTAATTTCATGCAATGTAGAAAATCATTTTTTTGCCCTCAAGATCAAGGTATAATAACCAGATGGGCTTCCAGGAGTACAAGGATATGAAGAAAAAGAACAGAGAGTGATGTTTGCCTGTGTTAGTCTTGTTTTTTTTTTTTTTTTGCCTTTATCTAGAGCCGCACCTGAGGCATATGGAGGTTCCCAGGCTAGGGGTCTAACAGGAGCTGTAGCCGCCGGTCTCCGCCACAGCCACAGCAACGCGGGATCCGAGCCGCGTCTGCAACCTACACCACAGCTCACGGCAACGCCGGATCCTTAACCCGCTGAGCAAGGCCAGGGACCGAACCCGCAACCTCATGGTTCTTGGTCGGATTCGTTAACCACTGAGCCACAAAGGGAACTCCTGCCTGTGTTAGTCTTATTCACTGATTGATACCTTACCACCCAAATGTTTTAACCTGTGTTTGTAGCGCTTGAAACCTGATAACAGTATCAATAAACATTACCTGATGTCAAGTCGTTTTCCACACTTGGCTTCATTCCTTTTCTACATATTTGTTAATCTTCCTTGAACAATGTGTAATTTGATATAGTTATCCCAAAAGGTATTTTTGCTTTTGTCAGATTTTCCTTGTAGGCTCTCTACATTTTATTTTTCCTTAGATGATTAAATTTGTCATTTCCCAGGCAGCCCTTATACAATTGCTATCTCACAACTGTTACTAGTTTATGTAGAAAGAAAACTGGGCTTCTTAGCTGCTCTGATGAAAAAGACTGCTCTGCCCAAATATTCTATGTTTTGTTCATGCTCAGTTCTGCAAAGGATAATCACAGATTATTAGATCTCAACCAAGACCTGCAAAAATATTTTTATACAAATGCAAGAAATAGGGCTGTTCCGTAATTATTAACAAAATCCAAACAAATTACTTGTTGGAAAAAAATAATTTTTATTTGTCTTTTTTAGAGCCGCACCTGCGGCATATGGAGATTCCCAGGCTAGGGGTCAAATTGGAGCTGTAGCTGCTGACCTGCACCACAGCTCATGGCAACACCGGATCCTTGACCCGTTGAGCAAGGCCAGGGATCAAACCTGCATCCTCATGGATGCTAGTCAGATTTTCTTTCACTGAGCCATGATGGGAACTCCAAAAATAAGGTAGTTTAGAATAATTTTGCACGGGCAGTGCTAAATACTACTCTAAAATACTATTGCACCACATTCCATGAGGTTCTTGTTCCCTGAAAAGCTAGACTTACAGGCAGTAGTTCTGGGGAAGTAAAGCAGAATAACCTCAAACCTAGGCAGCATTTCTGCCTTCAATGAGAGAATGGCCTATCTAAGAAAGGGAAAATAGAAACCGCCGCATCCTTTATTTTTTGCCACACCCATGGCATATGGTTCCTGGACCAGGGTTCAAAACCAAGCCACAGCTGTGACCTATACCACAGCTGTGGCCAATGCCAGATCCTTAACCCACTGCACAGGGCTCGAGATCCAACCTGAGCCTCAGAAGCAACCCAAGCCGCCAAAGAGATCCTTAACCCACTGTGCCACAGTGGGAACTCCCCAGATCCCCCATTTTTGATGGTTGAGTGTGCTAAGACTTCTGGTTTTCAAGAAGCTCTCTTGTGATGGACGCATGAGACGCCCTTCAGTTTATTGTTTCATCTTTTCCTTCTAGCTTTCACACACCTGTAATTTATACACTTGGGACTAACTGTGAGAAAAAGGCAACTATGACTTTCCTTGCAGAACAATGAAAAGGGTAGTACAACTTCTCCAAAAATAGTCCAAATTCTGGAAGAAAAGGACTCTGCCATTTGTTTCCTCTGCTAAGTGGTGCTTGGGAAGGGTGCACACCTGCTGAGCTGATGCAGGCCTGGCCCTTGCCTTTGATGAGCGCCGCACACTGAAATCATTATAAATGGGGCCACAGCTGAGTGAAGTGGTGTGATCTTATGTCCAAATCTGATGCATGTTTATTGCATGGCCTGACATCCACTAAGAGTAAACCCTCCACAACCTTAGCCTGATTGTCAGTCACTAAACACAGCCTCCTCCTTGCCCAGATCTCCAAGGGCAGTGACAGGTGACTGGATGTAAAGCCTGGACCCTGTGTGTCCAAGAGACAGAAAAGCAGCCCTCAGACATGAACACCTATTTCTCCTGGACACACCCAGGTGGCAGATTTGGGGATTGCATTACCAGCCGCAGCCTTTTGTCCCCACCAACACCTCCACCTCCCATCTGCATCTCCTTAAACTGAGGGCATGTTTTAGAAATTTCCTCTGCAAGCACAGATCTGGGGTTGGGGGGGACTCTAAAGCAGCGCCCAGAACCTTCAGGAGAAAAAAGGAAGCCATTCTCTTCCCCAGGGTCACGCTTATAAACTCTTCTCTGCGCTGTTCCTTTGCTTTAAGACCTGGCCATAATCCAGATTCCTCAACTGGTCATTATTAAGCAATAGAGACTATTTTTAAAACGATTGAAGACACTGGTTTTCTTCCTCTCTAGAAAGGAATTGAACTAGAGGAGCCATTTAAGGTTCTTCCAGCCCTAAAATGCAGGAATGCCATAATTTCCAGATTCAAAGAACAGCCCCCTGCAAATTCAAGTAAAGCACATGCTGTAGATTTCACAGCAAGCCTTCAGGATAATAAGCGCGCGCAGTCCCACGCTAGTCCTTAGCTGCCTTACGGAAGGCGAACACAAAGCGAGCTAACCCACAGAAGGGGGAAAATGAATGGTTTTTCCCCCTTCCCTGTTTCTCCCCTCAGAAAAACACTCATAATTTTACTGCTGGCTATTTTTATTCTGCTTATTTTGAGCCGACTCATTTGCATTGCTCAGATTTGAACATCTTTCTAATAACCATGCTGTAGGCTAACAAGCACTAAAAAGAAAAAAAAAAGTCACACTCGATTCTTAAATTAATCACTGGTAAATTTCCACCCATGGCTCCTGCATACAATCCTCAAGTTTTCAGGTCAAAATCCACATGGTACAACAGCATCCTTCCTGCCAAGTGGCAACCAAGGCAAGTGCTGCACGTACTGGCTACGGCTGCTCCAGAGACAGAATCTTCATCAACACTGGTCCACAGCTGAGGGTGGCACCTCGTGGAACAGTTTGAGAACCTAGACTTGCTCTCCAAAGAGCAGGGAACGGCCCGTACATTTCATGCTAGGTGACCGGGGAAAGTGACACAGCATGTTAGGCGATCGGGAGAGTGACACAGATCCACGCAGAGATCACAGAGCAGAAAAAGGGAGGCGCGCTCAGGAGCCAGCCAGCCCCCCCGCCCCCCCCCTCCGACTCCAAGCAGGGCACGAAAGCCGCTCCACTTACCCAGCGTAGCGGTTGTTGTAAAGGTGGCTGTGCCCCGGTTGCAGAAGCTTCAAAGAGATCAAGCAAAGAGGCAGAAACGCGGCCGTGGGGCTCCTGGGCTTCCCGAGCAACTTCATGGCGCGAGGGCGAGAGGAGCCGACAGTCCCTCCCGCAGTGGCAGTCACTGGGCACCCCCTCCGCACGTGGCCCTAGGGAGAGGGTGGGGGAGTGGGGTGGGAGTTCGCAAAATGTGACACTTCTCTCTAGCCTCAGAAGGAAAAAAAGTTTAAGCAGCCGAGGGAGGGGAGTTGCTGTCAGGACTTGGTCTTGGGTGGGGAAGCAGCAGCACACACAGCCCTGCCCGGCGCGAGCCCAGCCTTCACCAGGGGGCCGGGCCTCCCGGTGCTGACTCACCGCAGGGGCCTGCTGGGTGCTGCTGCCTCTGGGTCACTCCTCTTTTGTGTTTTTGGCTTTGGCTTTTCTGGCTTTCCAGCTTTAGGCCCCTACCTTTTTTGGGATCACCTTCCTCCTTCTGTTACCTCCCCCACCAGAGGAGTCTAACTATCCTAATTGCAAAAGGTGGGTTGGAGGATGAGCTAAACACCCAGGCATGGAACATTCCAGGCTTCGCCTTTTGATCTACCGTGGCAAATTTCCATGCAGATTCCCCACCCTGAGAGGCACGGAGAACGGGCTGGATGAGCTGGGGTCCCGGGGTACAGGCTGGCTAGCCCTGGTCTGGCTCCCACCTGCTCTGGGCCGGGCAGCCGCTGTCCTGGGCTTCGGGGATCTCCTGTGTTCCTTCCGTGCCAGTGGCACCCAGACCTGCAGCTAGTTCAGAGGTTCTCAGGAACAGCCTCCTGTCTCTGCACCACCTTCACTGCACATTTGGAAGCATTTAGGGAGCCAGGCCTTTTAAATCAGACTTCCTGGGGGGGTGGGATCAGTGGTTTAAAAGCCCCTCAGGTGATTCCAGCTTCCATCCACCCTGCTGGTGCATACAAATCACCTGGGGATCTTGTTAAAGTGCAGTTTCTATTGCAGCAGGTTGGGGCTGGAGCCTGAGATCCTCCATTTCTCACAAGCTTCCAGCTGATGCCTGTCCTTCAGTCACACTTTGAGGAGCAAGGCTTCACTTTTTTCTTTTTCTTGTTTTTTTTTGGGGGGGGGGCACACCTGCAGCATGTAGAATTTCCCAGGCTAGGGGTCAAATCAGAGCTGCAGCTACTGGCCTATGTCACAGCCACAGCAACATGGGATCTGAGCCATGTCTGCGACTTCCGACAAAGCTCAAGGCAAGGTCGGATCCTTAACCCACTGAGCAAAGCCAGAGATCGAACCCGCATCCTCATGGATAATACTAGTTGCGTTCTTAACCTGCTGAGCCACAATGGGAACTCCACAAAACTTCACTTTAGAAAGAAGTCTGCTTTTTCTTCTTTCTCTGATAGGCGAGGGGGTGGAGAGAAAACTTGGAGCAAACCAGTTCCTTCTTTGTTTTTCCATGTTGGTGATGAAGAAGGCTTTTCTGCAGACACTTGCTTCTACTCCGAAACACTGGGCAACCCACCTTGAGGAGGGGAATGCTTTTCTCTAATAAATAAGAACATTATCTAGGGTGCCTCCTGCTGGCCCCCAGGCCCAGTCCCTGCCCCCTGTCGAGCTCTGGAAGGCTGAGCCAATGTCTCTCCATCATTCTCACACAATCATTTATTATCTTTCCTGAAGACTGGCGGCCAAGAACTCCTGTATCCTCCACCACGATCGCCGCCAGAGCCCCTGGGAGCAGAGAAAGCAACCAGTCTCTCCCCATGTTCTCCAGCTGAGGAGCTGAGGCAACCTCAGCGTGGCCCATAACAGCTGACTTTCATTTGAGATGATTCTCTGTTGTCTCCAGTTACCTCGGGATTATAATCCCCACTCTGTGTCCCTCCCCTGACACCGCACACATCCTCTGCTGTAGGGCAGGGCACTTCCTATTTGTTTGTCTGGCTTCCTCACAAGGCTGCCTTCTCCTTGAATGCAAAACTGTATTCCTTTCATCTTTTTTGTTTTTGTTTTTGCTTTTTAGGGCCACACCTGTGGCATATGGAGGTTCCCAGGCTAGGGGTCGAATCAGAGCTACAGCTGCCGTCCTACAGCACAGCCACAGCAACGTGAGATCAGAGCTAGGTCTGCAACCTACACCACAGCTCGTGGCAACACCAGATCCCTAAGCCACTGAGTGAGGCCAGGGATCGAACCCGCAACCTCATGGTTCCTAGTCGGATTCGTTTCCTCTGCGCCACAATGGGAACCCTTTCATCTTTCTATGTCCTCCTTTTTTCTTCTAGAAGAACACAGTGTTCACTAAAGGTAGGATCGACAATGTTTGTTGAATGACTGATGAACCTGGGAAGGGATTCATTCAACAAACATTTACTCTGTGGCCTCTGTAACCAAACAGAGGAGAGGCCACTTGGGCAGCTGAGAGCTGTCTGTCTGGCTCTGAGGTGTGGACATGCCCAGGCCTCCTGGTTTTGTTTCTTGTTTATATTGTGTTCTTCCTTCCTGTCTTCATAGCCTGGAGCTTTGGTCTTTTTGAACTGGTTTTTGTGAACTGGCTGCTCTGCAAAACTCATAGCGATGTTTCCTGGGGCTTCATCATCAAAGCCAAGAAAGTCTATACACCAGCCAGTGAGCTGTTGAAATAAGAGGTTACTGTGTAAATAAAACACTTCATCTCTTTGCATTTTGTTATGTCAGAACAATGTATAAATCTGTCATACTATATCACAACATTAAACTAGGAATGTTCAGTCTCTGATTGGGGATTAAGCTCATCCTCAAATCATTCTGAAGGGTTGGATCCAGCGAGCGTGTTTAGCAGAAGGCTCTCCAGACCCCGAGAGCAAGGTAATAACTGCCTGGGTCATCAAACATGCAAAACACCCTGGAGACATCCTATAACCTTCCTAAAATTTTCAGATCAAAGAGAGGTTCTCAAACAATAGAAGCCATTCCTAACAATCTTCCTCTGCTTTTCTAAGGACCAGGTTATCTGATCAGACTTCCCTTGGGGCAGATAAGCGCCCATAAAATGAGTGATAAATGGAGTCCATTTAACAGGGGGGAGGAGAAGAGAATGGTTTTACAGATGAATTCAAAGATAAAAGTTCCATTTTTAAGTCACGAAGAGGGAGTGAATTATTAAACCAGTTAGAGATTCAGAGATGGAAAAGGGAGAAATTCTACTTATTGGTTGTGCCTTTGTCATATTCTAGTGGAAGAGTGAACTTTCTGAAAAGAAATATTACCCTGCAGAGAAAAAAAGGAAACTGCAATAGGGAAAGGAAAATATCGTCCTTGATTTGTGTTCGTTGCTGTGGACGATTAGTTTTAGATGTTTGTTCCAGATCTGGAATTCTATGATGCTATGGGGGAGGATTTTGCAAAACCCTTCCCTAGGGATGGGTTTAGAAACCGATTAGAAACCTGGTAAAGACCTCATGAGGCGGCAGTAACCGGGCGGGTTAGGCTCTGCAGTACAAGCGTCCCTGCCCTTTGCAGGTGGGTTTGTGCTCATACCTCAGCATCTTATTGACAGAGACCTTATTGCCGGGCCGGTCTCTTCCGTGGCTTCCTGCCTCTGTTCCAATTATGTGAGGAAAGAGCAAATGTGAAGCCGGGATACGGCCTCCCGCGGTCTTGGCAGTTCTGTGAGGAATGTTCCAAAGCTCCTTTTAACAACACATCACGAACAATTCCTTCCCAGCTGTCGTCTTCGGGACCAGCCCTAACCTCACTTGCCTCCATGTTTTGAATCTTTGTCCTGCCAACTATCCACACCTCAGACACAAGCTGCTTTTCTTTTTTTCCTTGCTTTTCCAAAGCAGACTCTTGAACCCTGACAATTTGATTTCCGTTCCTACCACCCCAATGAAACGTCTTCTTTTGTATATTTTTATTTAAAAATTGAAGTATAATGGACATCCAGCATGAGCTTAGTTTCAAGTGTTCAACATGATGATTCAGTATTTGGATCTGTTGCTAAATGATCACCACAGGAAGCCTAGTTAACATACATAGTTACAGAAATTTGTGTTCATGAGATGAGAACTTTTAAGATCCACTCTCTTACCAGTTCTCAAATAGGACCTATGCAGTATTATTAACTCTAGTCACCATTCTATACGTGACATCCCCATGGCTTATTTATTTTATAACTTGAAGTTTGGACTTTGTGACGTGCCTCTGGCAAGCACAAATGTGTTTTCTGTATCCATAGAGATTGTGCTTTTTTTGTTTAGATCTCGCATATAGGTGAGATCGTGCAGCATTTGTCTTGAAACTTTCTCTTAAAAATCAGTGGTAATCTCTGAGGGGGAACATGTGTTGCTTCCAGTCCATTCTGCATCTGCACAGCTTCAAAGGCAGGTACCACTACCTATTTGAAATTCTCTTCTCTCTTGGGATCAGGGACGCGGTCCTCTCCTGTTTTGCTCTTTCCTAGGGCTCCTCTATTTTTTGCATGGTTAAAAAGCAGATGTTTTCTGGAGGTCTTTGTTTCGACTCCTTTTCTTGATAGATTGTGGACTGAAACAGCGGCAAACGGTTTCATGGAAGAGATGGACTTGATCTGGGTCTGGAAGAGATGGAAGGATTTAGCGGGAGAGGGAGAGGAAGGCTGCATAGAGATGGTCTTTATTATTAAGGAGACATTGTAAACAAACACAGAAGATAGGGCCCCCAATCTTATGGCACTTTGTGCCAGGGGAGGGGCTGGGCAGATAAACAAACACATCATTACACTTGGTGGTTTAATTAATTATATAGAAACAAGTCACAGATGCTGTAATTAAAAGCTAAGAGGGACTGGATCACATGTGTAGGGTGTCCTGAGAAAGTAAATATTTGAGCCAAATATGAGAGAGGCAGCTGTACCAAGAAAAGGGTGGTGATGTGGAGGGGCTGGGGGGGGGCACAAGATGAACAAATCTCCAGTCCATTTGCCAAGGTCAGAGAGAGATGAAAAAAGACCGAAACAAAGAAGAATGGAAAAAATGTAGCAATGGTGAAGTTCCTGTGGTGGCTCAGTGGCAACAAACCTGACTAGTACCCATGCAGACCCAGGTTCGATCCCTGGCCTCACTCAGTGGGCTAAGGATCAGGCATTACTGTAAGCTTCTGTGTGGGTTGCAGACTCAGCTTGGATCTGGCATTGCTGTGGCTGTGGTGTAGGCTGGCAGCTGCAGTTCCAATTCAACCCCTAGCCTGCGACCTTCCATATGCTGCAGGTGCAGCCCTAAAAAAAAATAAAAAAGGTAACAATAGAAAAGATTAACTTTTAAACAAAACTTGTACTAGAATAAGGGTGGGGGTGGGGAATTTTGTGAGGAGCAAGAGAAGTCAGACAAGCAGCAATGTTCCACCTTCAGACATAACAGATGTTCCTAAAGGTGGAGGGTAGAAAAAACTGCTGAGGAAGAGAGAAAGAGTAAATAGAAAAATTAAGGAGCTCTGTTCTGACTGGCTATAGAGATAAATAAGTGTCTTTTTCAGTGTATCTAAAATTCCAAGAAAATAGAGAACTTGAACTAATAATACTTTCAGTACACTGCAATGTTTTAAAAAGTACTCTTGCAGAAACTAACTCAGAAACATATTAAGAATCCAAGTTCACAAAATTAAGGTAAGCTTGCGGCAAATAAGACTAGTTGAATAATTTTGGGAAATAAAAAATAGCAATATTTTCTCTCATTTATCAATGTTAAGTATAATGTAAAAAAAGCACATTTTAAATTTTATTAGGAAAGTGCTTTCTCTAAACTTATGCAGGTATAATAATTGGTTATGAAAAATATCGATGTCTCTACAAATGAATTGAGTCATTATTTTGACAAACACTATTTCAGCGGGGATCGTGTTTTGTGGTATGTCAGCTCGAAGACAGCAATACTAAACCCATTCTAAGACCTATAGGGACTTAATAATAAAATGACAATCAATTGAAAAATGGGTAAAATATATGAATAGATATGTCTCCAATGAAGATATAGAAATGGCCCACAGGCATGTGAAAAAAATGCTCAACATCACTGGGCACTGAGGAGTTGTGGATCAAAGTCACAATGAGATACCACTTCAGGTGCACCAAGACGGCTGTACTCGTGGACACAATAATGAGTGTTGGTGAAAGTGTATGGCATTTGGAATCCTCAGCTACTGCTGGCATGAATATAACATAATGCAGCTGCTATGGAAAATAGTTCTGTAGTTCTTTGAAGATTAAATACAGAGTTACCTTGTGATCTAGAAATTCCACTCCTAGGCATCACTCAAGAAAATTCAAAACATACGTTCATACCAAAACTTGTGTACAAATGGTCATGGCAGCATTATTTGCAGTAATCAAAAAGTGGAGACAACTCCTTTGTCCACCAGCTGATAAACAGATAAACAAAATGTGGTATATCCATAGAATGGAATATTATTTGGCCGTCAAAGGCATCAAATACTGATACTTGCCACAACATGCACGGACCTTGAAAACGTTATGATAAGTGAAAGCAGCCAGATGCAAAAGGCCACATGTAATACATTCTATTTATATGAAACATCCAGAAAAAGTAAAATGCAGAGACATGAAATATATTAGCAGTGCTGAGAGTGGGAGAGGGGGGTTATAAAGAGTGACTGCTAATGGGTATGGATTTCCTTTTTGGGGTGAGGAAAATATTCTGGAACTGGATAATGATAACTGTTGTACAGTCTTGTGAATATACTAAAAACCACTGAATTATACACATTAAAAGGCTGAATTTTATGGTAAGTGAATTATATCTCAGTTCCTGCTGTGGTGCCGCAGTGCGTTAAGGATCCGGGGCGGTCATTACAGAGTTGTGGGTTGTTGCTGTGGTGCAGGTTTGATCCTTGGCCTGAGAACTTCCACATGATATGAGTGCAGCCAAAAAAAAATTTTATCTCAATTTTCAAAAAAAATCTCTAGGGGCTTTGAAACCTTAGACTGAGTAAGTAGAGATATTAATGGATACTCATTGGATATCTAAATTATTTCAAAGGAAGCCAGACTGAAACATTGATCAGGAAGCATGATTTTATATTTATATGCTTTTGCTTTTAATGTGCCACGAATAGGCTATATCTTTCATTAATTTTTGCCATTTTCAGAAGGTATAAAAGTTGTAGCAAGTATGTGTCCTTGGAAAATTGTATTTTATGTATTTATAAGTTCTCCTTGTTGGCTAAATGCTCATTTGTGACAGGCAATTCTACATTATCCACTTTGAAGTTTTCTCCATGAAACAGAAGTTAGTTGCTTCAGTTTGGTTTAAAGTCATAATTAATATTGGTGTTTGAGACCAATTAGGAGCAACAGTGACAGAGAAAATAAGACTACATATGTGCTATTTTTCTAGGAAGAGAATCGTTTTCCCCTAAAATAGTACTTCTGTTGTTTTTCCTTTCCTTTGTTTCCTTCCTTTTTTTTTTTTTTTTTTGTTCTTCAGGCCCGTTTATGCTCCTGAAACTGGCATTGAGAACTTTTAGAAGTACTTATTATTATTGACTGAAAATAGTTAAGGGTGAACGCATTATGCTAATAAAACCTTCTGAGATGACTTCTCACGGTCTTGCAGGAGTTATCCTCAAGTGTCGGTCTGTTCCCGAAAATTAAAGAGCACAATGAAAGGCAAATCTTGGAATGCAAATTTTATTTGCCTTGGTTTATAATACCTGAGTCTGAAAAGCTACGGAATGTGTTAATAGCTCAGCAAAGTTTGCTCAATGTGGATGACAAGGCTTCCTTGGCTCACTGTTTATTGCCTTCGCTTACACCATGAAGGGTCAATGCCACCTACCTACATTGCAAAGGCTATCTTATCGGAGTAACTTTCTGTGCTTAATGTTGACTTTGTCACATCCTGGATTATTTAAGAAAACAACAACAAAAAAGGGAACAAAGAATCCTCATTTCTGAAAGAGCCACTATTTCCCCAATGATGTTAACATCTGTGTTTATTTTTTAACTTTTTTGGTCACTTCAATTAAATAAGAAACAAGTATTGTTTCTCAAGCACCCACTTAATCCAGTGTCTACATCTTCACTGATAATACATATATATTTTTTGTCTTTTTGTTTTTTTAGGGCCGCACCCGTGGCATATGGAGGTTCCCAGGCTAGGGGCTGAATCGGAGCTGTAGCTGCCAGCCTACACCACAGCCACAGCAACGTGGGATCTGAGCTGAGTCTGCGAACTACACCACAGCTCACGGCAACACTGGATCCTTAACCCACTGAGCGAGGCCTGGGATGGAACCCGCAACCTCATGGTTCCCAGGCAGATTCATTTCCACTGCACCACGACGGGAACTCCGCCACTGATACTATTTTTATTTTGGCATCCTGTAAATCAGACTCTCAGTAATAATAAAAAATAAAAATTTTAGGATATCTTTTGTATCTAAAACTGTTATTTATGATTTCCCGGAGAACCTTTGCAAAATCACGAAGATTTGTTTTCACCTTGTAAAGCACTAGAAATAGTTAGCTTTAAAAACTCTATATTCCTATCGATGGGTTGTGTGAGAAGAGACAGTAAATCAAAAGAGATGCATATCCTTCCCTAGGTAGAATCTTTATAAGTAAAATATTAGTACAAGTATCTCAGAAACTGTATCCTGAGTGGGGAGTTCCTGGGAATTACTCAATGCCCTTGTGGTCCATGACATGCTTCTATTTATCAAAGTCCTGGTGCAGTTTTGATTGATGACAGTTAGCATCAAGAGAAAAGTGTTGTTAGTCATAAATTCCAGTTATTATTTAAAATGCTCATTGGCCTCAAGCTTATTCTTCATTTGAATCTGACATCTTCTGAACCAGTGGCTCTAGCTTAGATGCATGCATGAGCTTTTCCAAAAATGCAGATGTCTGGACTCCAGACTTACTAAATCTCTTTACTTGATAATCTCGGGATACTTTTAGCATATGTTTTGCATACTCTTGGTATGTTATGTGTATTATGTCTCAGGACTATTATTTTACATATCAGAATAATTTCCTCTGTAAAAAGTACGTTCATCAAATCAACATTTCACAAACTTCTTTGAAAATAGGCTTAATCATGATCCTTAACAGGTTTTTTTACCAAAAAGGTTTGAAATGGCTTTACGATCTTGTTTTGCATGCCACGTATAAGACCAAATTTGATTGCCAGTGGCATCATCTTTTTAGGGACACTCAGACCTTTCACATTGGAAAATTATCAGTAATAAACTAAGTAAAGCTATTTGAGTCTCTGTCCTCTATAGACAGTTTTTGTATGACTCTGATGCTTTTTTGCTGTAGGTATGATGGTTTCAAAAGTCACCAACAATGGCAGAAAACAGCAAGTCTGATTATCCGTCCTCCTTCAAATCAGAAGCTGGGCAGTTTTTCTTCCAGTTTCCGCCCTCACCACCCTCATCAGCTGGTTCTCTGGTGGTCCCCTTTCTCCCCCTGCATCCAAAGTTTTCCATGTTAACTGGCCTTCTTTCTCCCTTTCTCCTTCATTTAGGATTGTCTTCTTTTTCTCTTTCTTTTGTTTCTTACCTCTCCTGTTCCTGATGATTAGTTTTTTGTGGTTTTTTTTTTTTTTTTTTGGTTTTTAGGGCCACACGGCATATGGAAGTTCCCAGGCTAGCAGCTGAATCAAAGCTACAGCTGCCTATCTACACCACAACCACAGCAAGATGGAATCCCTAACCCACTGAACAAGGCCAGGGATCGAACCCTCATCCTCATGGATGCTAGTCGGATTCGTCCTACTGGGGCACAACAGGAACTCCCAGTTCTTTATCATTTTATCTGCCCCTTCTCTCTGATCAGGGATCTCTCTACTTCCCCCCCGCCAGGTCTTTTCTTTCCAATTGTCACCCCAATTCCTAAGTGTCAGCCCCCTTCTACTAGCCTCTGAATCCTCCTATTGCCTTGGGACGCTCCCATCTATTTCCCTCCTGATTTTGTCCACATTTCCTTCAGGGCAAACACACTGCATCATAAGCAAACTTTGTCGAGAATGCATTTCCAGCTCCCTTTTACCAGCTTGCTAGAGCAGAAAACACTCCCACAATGTTTCTGAAACTGTTTCTGGGTTGCTTGGCAGACAGGGGATTCCCAAGCTGAAAGTCAATCTGGTGCTTCCCTAAGTGCTTTACGTGTTTTTCTGAATTAAAGGAAAGCATCAAATAGCCAACCAACATTTCGACACAAAAGTTAACAGTTGGTGTATAAAGCATCTCCCAGAGCCTCTTGTTATCTGAGTTAGGACTTCTTTAATAACTTTATTTGAAACATGCAACTTGGCATTAAATTCCCAGCGGCAAGATTTCTAACAGGGAGAAAAACAGTCTGGGTAGAGTTACATCAGTGACAAAGAAATAAAGCCTCTCTGTGATTTTGATTCCTCAGGTCGTTGGAAGCAGTGGTAGGGATCGCCTTCCGTGCTGCTCGAGAAGCCTCTCTACAAACTGTCATTGGGACAGAGGGTGACTCCACTGACTTCCTTTGGTCTGTGCCTTCTGGATCTTGCCCACCATCTGGAGGCAGAAGTCTATCACTCTTAGAGACATTTTCTTTGCTTCTGTCCAACAGTGACTGAGCAGAAACAAATGCCTACTTA
The DNA here is from genome assembly GCA_004024745.2 of Catagonus wagneri. Lineage (NCBI taxonomy): Eukaryota > Metazoa > Chordata > Mammalia > Artiodactyla > Tayassuidae > Catagonus > Catagonus wagneri. Next base: position 11,111,548 of record PVHT021183584.1, read on the forward strand.
ATTTTGGTATAAGGGCCAAACATTTTGGTGCACCAAATGTAACCTGTAATTTTTTTTTCAAATATTATTGTTTGCCAGCACAACCCTTGAATAATAAGCACCTGGTTTACAATTATGCTGTCTATGTAATTTGTTAATTGAGCACTGATTTCCAGCCCTCCCCCAAACCCTCTTCCCACAAACCTCCTCAACTTCATTTATACTGAAAAAGCTTTTTATGTGCTGGGCATTTTTCCTAATCAGTGTGTCCCAAACTTCGCTGCACGTTAGATTCAGCTGGGGTGCTTTAAAAAATCTTAGAGTGTCTAGGGAGGGAGTCCAGGATCACTATTTTTGGCAGATTCTCAGGTGATTCTAAAATGCAGTGAGGCTTGGAAACCACTGTTTTCAGTGATTTATCCATATCACCTTGCTGTCTTGGCTATTACCACTCAGATTAGCGGACGATCCCAGGTCGCATGGGTTGGTCAGTCCCGTTTTCGGTACCCATCTCGCAGGCCGTAGATGATAAGTCATCATCCTTAACCTACTTACTCTTCCACTTGTTGCCCAGGAAACTGCACCTGCACTCTGATTTTCCCTTAGTCCCTGTTTATAGATTCTCTTCTCTTTCCTGTCCTTCTAATATGGATGGGCTCCAGAATTCAGACCGTGGTCATCTCTTGTTTATCTTACACTTGTCCCGTTGATGATCTCGGGCAGCCTTGGGGTTGAAAATACCACTCACATGCTGATAATTTTCATATTCCCACATTTATATTTCTAGCTCTGAATTTTCTCCTAAATTCCATATTCCTAAGTCCTGCTCTCTCTTCAGTATCTCTGCTTGGATGTTGAATAGTCGTGACGACGGACATATCCAAAACAGAATGTTTGGCTCTTTTCTGATTACCCCCTCCAAACCTACTCCTTCTATAGAAGTTTCCATTTTAGTTGATTGTTCTTTGAGTTGCTCAGATGAAACAGAAGTCACCCTTGATACCTCTTGCTCTGAGCCTGTTGAATCTGTCAAGATCCCGTGGTTGATTCTTCAGTTCTCTCCAGAATCCAACCACTTCTGACCACTTCTGCTGGTTGCACCTGGTACAAGCTGCCGTCACCTCTCTCGTACATCACTGCAAGTGCCTTCTCACTATTCTCCGTGGTCTGTCACGCCTCCCTGCAGTCACCTCTCAGGACAGCCCTCGGAGTGGTCCTTAAAGACACAGTTCCATTGTGCCAGTTCTCTGCATGGCTTTCCACTTATTGTAAAACCCAAGAGTCTTAGCACGGCCTTCAAGACCTTGTGATTTAGTTCCCAGTCACCTCTCCGACCTCATCTCCAATGACTTCCCCACTTGCTCAGGTTGCAGTAGAGTGGTTAGGCTGAGCAATGGCTGCCAAAGATGTCCACATCTGAAATCCTGGAATCTTGAGATTGTTACTTGATGTAGCGGAGACTTGGCAGATGGGAATAAGTTAAAGATCTTGCGATGAGGAGATCATCTTGCATTGTCTGGGCTGGCCCAATGTCATCACACATTTCCTTGTAAGAAGGAGGCAGGGGAGTCAGATTGAACAAATGAAGAGGCAATAACAGAAGCAAGAGGTTGTAACATGACTTGGGAAAGTTACTAATTCGGCAAAGCTCAGTATTATCATTTATAACATGGCAAATATAACATCCACTTCACAGGGCCATTCTGAAGATGAAGTAAGAAAAGCCTTATATATGTGCCTTTTGAACTGATAATGAAAAATTTTCTATTTGTGTTTCATGAATTTCATATTATTTATTTTGGGCCCAATTTTTCACCAGTCTGGGAAAAAGAGAAGACAAAAAAGCTATTAAAGTACTTACTCTGTATTTTTAATGAGTTGTGCAATTGAGATTTATATGCCTTCTTGGTGTTCATTCAGGTCATGCACAACATTACAGAAAAGAACTAGACCCGATACAAAACTCCTTAAACCTCTAAGTGGATTCTTATCCATATTTAATATTATTCAACCATCTATGAATTCACCTACACTGAGCATGCAAGTATGCCCTTGGTTCATGAGGCTTTTGTTATTGTTGTTTGCTTTTTTGAGACGCTTTTAAACTGCACTTCTAATATCTGTGACAACTCCTTAATTTCTGGCTTAGTTGGGCAATTCTTTCCTTTAGTGAATCCATTTGACCTTCTCTTAGTTTCCTAAAGTGTTGGCAAAAGCTATAAACCATTTCAGGTTTATTTTTCATATATATGAAGTTTACTTTTTGGTAGTTTCTTGGGCTTACCTTTTGGCAGAGAGCGGCACTTCCCCGCCTCAAGTCTTAAGATTCCTCTCTGTTCGCTATGATTTCTCTCTGGTAATCTCTTTGGGCTCTTGACTGCGTTTGCGCATTCCTTTTATATCCTGAAATACAACTTGGTCTGAAAGTACTTTTTACTCTTCTCTGTATCTTGGGATTCAGTTCCTGCTTAACAATGTTTGTTGTACCTGCCGTTGGGAGATAATTCTTAATAGACAAAGCAGAAGTTGTGAACATCGCCGGATAATTGTGCACTCCCCATTTTTATTTTTAAGGCATCACTTTCAATACAGAATGGGAAGTTCTCCTTTCTGAGATGACTGCCAGATTTGATTTCACAGAGACAGATTTTACGTTGTTCCCTCGAAACTATATTTTTGATCAGTAGATTTTTATTTTCCTTCGTTGGCTTTATTTTTCTTTTTATAAAAAACAAATTTAGAAAGCTTCATTTGCCTAATTTGGGGGTCCTTTATACAATAAGAGTGATTAAGATTTTAGTATATAGCACTAGAATGGAATTAGTTCCATTATTTTAAATATTCAGCTTCCCAGTACATGAAAATGTAAAATGTGTACCTGCCATGATTTCTCAGGGGAAAACTCACTGAAAGGTGTTGATGTTCCCTTTTTTCAGCCCCAGAAATAGCGGCAGTGTGTTCCTTCACCCTGTGCGTGAAACACCCGCCCTTCCCCCGCAGCTGTCTCCAAGGACATCCACTCTGTCTAATGAACTAATTTCATTAACTGGACGGCTTGGCTTTCTCTAAAACAAGGAAACTCTGAAAATAAGAACAGAAAGAGCAACTTTCTTGGTAATTAGTCCACTCCAAAAATTAATGTTAAGGCTATCATATTTGGCATATCTTATTTTGCCTTACCAGTAAACTCAAAGCAATTTCTCAATAACTAATAACATCCCTTTTTTTTTGCTTCATAAAGATATTCAGCTACAAAAAGACTAATTACTCCTGTGTCCTTCACTCTGTGGCAAGGAAACATCTAGAAAAGTAATTCTGAAAAAATGCTGATTTACATAACTGTGAAGATGTTATCTCCAAGATCTCTGTTTCTGGTTGTCTTGTCCTGAGTGGGGAAGGTAAAAAGGTATCAATGTCATAGTAATGGTGGCAGTAAGTACAGTGAGTGCCTTACCACGTGTAGGGGGCTGTGAGAAGGACAGGGGTGTCTTTACACTCAGTCCTCGTGGCAGCACCATGAAGCAAGTGCTACTGTTATAGTCATTTATAGCAACAGAAGCAGATGTTCACAGAGGCTAACAAAACTGCCCAGTTCAGACAGTTATTAACTAGCAGGGTCTAGATTTTAAGGCAAGTGTGCCTGACTAGGAGGCCTGCTCTTATCCACTAAAAAATATGCTTTTCTGACCTTAGCCTCCATTAAAGATACCCCTGGAAGATAAGTTCCCTTCAAGTGATTCCTGCATTTGTTCTAGGAGTCTTTAGGATGTGTCCCAGGGGTACTCATTAATAACACTCTAGAGATAACTTTGGGAATCTTCCATTTCCCCGTCTTAGTCTTTTTTTGGTGTTAACTGCACCATTGGTAAAGTCTACAGCATCCTCAGTCTTCTGAAGGGCCTTCTCTACTGCGCCCCCTTGTGGAGAGGACCCAGGAACTTCATGGGGACTGTTGAGGCTGCTCTCCCCAGCTGGGATGGTTGAGGGTTCTGGGCTCCATCACCACCCGTGTGGGCAAAGGGAAAGGGAGCAGCAGGTGTGCTGGAGCCAAAGGAGTCCCTCAGATGTCAGGACCCTGCATCTCTCCCTCCATCCCTCTATGCCTCCCTGCAAATGTCTCAGCCAATGTCTCCGTCCCTGTAGGCCTCTTCTCTGGACCCCCAAAGCAGTCTCTCAACCTTTTCATAGTGGCAAAATATATACAGTATTAAATTTATTATTTCAATCATTTAAAAGTATAGAAAGCCTCTCAACTCATAACCCGTGTCCCTGACTTCAGTAAACCTTCTTCAATACCACCCTTCACATGGTTGCCCAAATGAACTAAAACCATGTTAGCCTCTGTTGAAATCCTTCTCTGACCACCTTTTGCCTACAGAATATAATTAAGTCAATACTTTTAAAGTGTCATATAAGAAAAGAAAAAGAGATAACAGGCGTCCAAATTGTAAGGGAAGAAGTAAAAACATCACTATTTGAAGATGACATGACACTAAAGTAGAGAAAACTCTAAAGTCTCCACCAAAAAACTATTAGAAATAATAAATGAATTTGGTAAAATTGCAGGATACAAGATTAATATATAGAAATCTTGCTGATAATGGAGTATCAGAAAGAGATAGCAAGAAAATAATCCTGTTTAAAATCACATCAAAAAAATAAAATGCCTAGGAATAAACTTAACCAAGGAAGTGTAAGACCTATACTCCAAAAACTCTAACACATGGATGACAGAAATTGAAGATGATACAAAAAATGGAAAGATATCCCACAGTCTTGGACTGAAAGAATTGATTTTGTTAAAATGTCCACACTTCCCAAAGAAATATGCAGATTTAATGCAATTCCTATAAAAAAAAAATCTCCATGACATTTTCCACAGAACCAGAAGAAATAACTCTACAATTTATGTGAAACCACAAAAGACCCTGAATTGCCCAATTAACCTTGAGAAAAAAGAATAAAGCTGGAGGTAGCATGCTCCCTGATTTCAGAAAGTACCACAAAGCTATAGTAATCAAAACTGCACGGTACTGGCACAAAACAGACACACAGATCAGTAGAAAAGAATAGGGAGCCAGAAATAAACTTATGCAGTTATGGTCAATTAGTCTATAACAAAGGAGGTAAGAATATACAATGGAGAAAAGACAGTCTCTTCAATAAGTGATGCTGGGAAAACTGGACTGCCACATGTAAAAGAATTAAGTTAGAATATTTTCTTATACCATATACAAAAATAAACTCAAAATGGATTAAATACATAAATGTAAGGACTGGAAACCATAAAACCAGAAGAGAACATAGGCAGAACACTCTTTGACATAAATCATAGCAATAATTTTTTGGATCCAGCTGCGAAGGCAAAAGAAATAAAAGCAAAAATAAACAAACGACACCTAATTAAACTTAAAAGCTTTTGCACAGCAAAGTAAACCATCACAATATGAAAAGACAACCTACTGAATAGGAAAAAAATATTTGCAAGTGATGTGACTGATAATGGGTTAATATTAAAAATACATAAACAACTCATACAACTCAGTATCAAAAACAACCCAATTAAAAAATGAGCAGAAGACCTGAACAGATGATTTTCCAAAGAAGATAAGCAGATGGCCAACAAGCACATGATGAGATGTTTAACACTGGTAATCGTTATGGAAATGCAAATCAAAATCACAATTACCCCACACCTGTCAAAGTGGCTATCATCAAAAAGTCTACAAATAACAAATGTTGGCAAGGATGTGGGAAAAAGGGAACCCTAGTACACTGCAGGTGGGAATGTAAATTGGTGCAGCCACTATGGAAAATAACTAAATATAGAACTGCCATATATATGATCCAGCGATTCCATTCCTGGAATGAAGAAAATGAAAACACTAACCTGAAAAGATACTTGCATCCCTATGTTCATAGCATCATTATTTACAATAATAACCAAAACATGGAAGTGACCTAAACGTCCATCGACAGATGAAAGGATAAAGAAGTTTTGGTATTATATAAACAACAGAATACTATTCAGCCATAAAAAATGCAATTCTGCACTGGGAATTATATCTAGTCACTTATGATGGAGCATGACGAAGGATAATGTGAGAAAAAGAATGTATATAAGCATGTATGACTGGGTCACCTTGCTGTACAGTAGAAAATTTACAGAACACTATAAGCCAGCTATGACGGAAAAAAATAAAAATCATTTTTAAAAAAAGAGATTGACAAAAAAGTCCAATTCTGCCATTTGCAACAACAGGGATGAACTTAGAGGGGATTATGCTTAGTGAAATAAATCAAAGAAAGACAAATTGTATATGATATCACTTCTATGTGGAATCTAAAAATTAAAACAAACAAATATGTATAAAATAGAAACAGACTCATAGAAGTATAGAACAAAGCTGTGGCTACCAGAAAGGAGAAGGAAGGTAGAGAGAGAGAAGACAGGGGTAGGGCATTAAGAGGTACAAACTGCTGTGTATAAAATAAATAAGCTAAAAAGATATATTGTACAACACAGGGAATATGGACCATATTTTATGATGCCTTTAAGTGAAGTATAATCTATAAAATTATTGAATCACCCTATTGTATACCTGAAACTAACATAATGTCATAAATCAACAATACTTAAATAAAGAAAAAGAAAAAAATGTCATATAATATCCATGTTTGCAACTCCTTTGGCCTAGACACAGGTCACAGTAGACTTTTAGTAAGTCTCTGTGGATTACTGTGAATATTTATATCTGCCTACACGTCACCTCCACTGGGAGGTGGAGTCACTGCCTCAAGGCCTGTCCATCCAAAATGATCATAATGTCTCGACAAGTTGACTTCCCATCCCAGATTCTTCAGTTTTCTCTTTTCCTAGTTCAGAAACCTGTCATCTTTCCATCCCATTATCTTATAACGCCTTGACTATCTTCAAGCTGTGATTCTTCTCGCTTGGAAATTGTCTTTTATGGTTTACCTTTAATCTCTGCTACTTCCTAGCTATGTGACTTTGGTAGGCTATTTAATCTCTCTGTATCTCAGCTTTCCCTTGTGTAAAATGGGACAATTATCTTTTAGGTTGGGGTTGTTGTGAGAATAAATTATACATTTTAAAAACTTAAACAGTGCCTGGCATGTAGTGAGTGCTGAATAAATGTTAGATGTGATGGTTACTGTTATCATTTTCAATCATTACATCAATATGGGATTATTATAATGATCTCCTAGCAGGTGTCCTTACCTACCCCCTATCATTTTTGAATAAAACTTCCCAATCATTCTATGTATTTATTTATTTATTTATATGGGGGGGCACACCCATGGCATATGGAAGTTCCCAGGCTAGGAATCTAATTGGAGTTGCAGCTGCTGGCCTACACCACAGCCACAGCAACATCAGATCCGAGCCTCATCTGTGACCTACACCACAGCTCACAGCAAAACTGGATCCTTAACCCACTGAGTGAGGCCAGGGATGGAACCTGCATCCTCATGGATACTAGTCTGGTTCCTGACCCGCTGAGCCACAACGAGAACTCCCCAACCATTCTTTTAAAACCATCTGAATCACATTTTTATGCCAAAGAATGTATAAGGACTTCATGCTACTTATTTGATCAAGCATAAATTCTCTACCTCATTTTTTCCACAACATGGTTTTGCCTTCCTTATCATTCATTTATTTATCCACTCAACAAATATGTTCCAGGCACTGTGCTAAGCATTAGGCATAGGATAATGTATAAAAAATAAGACATTGTTTCTGCTCTGAGGGGAAATCACAGTTGTGTGTGTATGGGGAGAGAGAGAGTCCTGAGTATATACAGGGTCCTATCAGCTATAGGACAGCTTTGATGGGGGCATGTAAGACATCCATGAGAGCCTCTAAGAGATACATAGCCCAGTTTTATCTGGGTCTCAAGGTATATAAAGGAATCAGCCAAAAAATAGCAAGTAGATGGGGTGGCAGATAGAGGGTGGGGAGCGATTCGGAGAAGAGCAAGCCAAGTAGAAGAAACAGCTTATACGAAGGCAAGCGGTTGTGTGGGGAAATATGGTGTGTTCAGGGAATAGCAAGTAATAGGGACTGAATGTTTTTGTTTCTCCAAATTCGTATTTTGAAGCCCTATCCCCAATGTGATGGCATTTAGAGACGGGGCATTGGGGTGGTAATTAGGGTTACACTGGGTCATAGGGGTGAGGCCCTGATCTGAGAGGATTAGTGTCCTTATAAGAAAACACACCAGAGGGTTTGCTCACCCACTCTCCCATTCTCTCCGTGCGCACGAACCAAGGAAAGGCCACGTGAGGACATAGCAAGAAGGTGGCTGTCTGCAACCCCAGGAAGAGCCCTCACCAGACATCAGTCTTGCTGGCACCTTGGTCTTGGATTTCCGGTCTTCAGAAGTGTGAACAAGTAAATTCCTGTTGTTTGAACATCCAGTTTTGGCATTTTGTTAGGGCAGCGTAACCTAAGACAGAAAGTAGTTCGGTGGCTCAGGAGGAGAATGGAGGGTGTAAAAGAGCGAGAGGTGGGGCTGAAGAGTGAGTGACAACTACAATATGAAAGGCCTCGTGTCCCAGGGCTGGGCTTCTTCCTGGAGGTACAAGGGGAATCGCTGACATGAGTTGGACACCAGAGGTGCCATTCTGTGGAGGAGGGAAATGAAGAAGGCAGGAAGGGCCATTCAGCAGCTGTGGCCAGAATAGAGGTGAACCCTGACCAGGTCCTAAAGTAAGGTGGAGACTTGGGGGTGCAGAGAAGTAGATGGATTTGAGATTCACCCTAATGAGAACTGCTGCTCTGAGTGCGTTAGTGGGGGATGAATCTGAGTGAATTAACGGGGGATGTGGGAAGACACTTGAAGATACAGAGGCAGCCTCAGCCAGGTTCACCGTGAAGGAAGCCCCTCCCTCTCCAACCTGCATATCTCTGTGACTCTCACCTGTCAAAACCTACCTGGTCCTGAAGCCTTCCCCATCTCTGCAGAATGTCTCAAGACTGATAGGAAGTCATTCCTCACTGCCTCCTGCTTTCTCTCACTTACATAGTCTAACCCCCACAGCTCAGCTTTTAATTATGTATTATCCATATGGTTATCAGGTATATCCTACCAGGTACACTGTAAGTTCCCTAAGGCCAGGAGCCATGGCATAACTTGCTCCTTGCCATTGCCAAGGCCAGCACATCAACTGCACGCACCAGGGCAGCTGTTCTCGACCCTCTTTCTCTCTGAGACACTCGCGGAAGGTGATGTTCACATATCCCTCGTGCAGAATCTAGGCATCACGGTAACTCCACCCATTTCTATCCCGCTCAGCAAAGCAGATCAGAATGAACACAAGCTCAAGAGGGACGGCTTTAAATGGGATCTGATTTTCATAGAAGAAAGTAAGTCACCCACTACCATGAAATGGTGCTATTGATGGTAACAGCTTAGGTGTAACTGGTGTGCAGTGATGCCAGTATTGAAAACTGTACCAAGAGGGTAATTGAGAACCGAACCTACAAGGCAAGAGGCTGTATTTCACTCCTCCTTGAAAGTGATGTGGGTACGGCCAACACCAACACCAGGCACACCTGTGGCAGAGGGCAAGCTCAAGGAACGAAGGATGGGACTGGAATGCTGGAGGAAACAGGCATACACGCTGCTCTGGTACCTTCCAAGCTTCAGGGGAAAAGTTTTCTGATTTTTAAACATTTCTAGAAAACGTGTCGTTTCTGGGAGTCTCATGCTGTAGCTAGCAGAATTTATTTCCTGTGAATTAGTTTCAAACAGGAGAGAATTTTCTTCTCTGCAAGACTGTGATGAGAATGGTATTAAGGTTGTCGTATGCCTATGAAGGATAATAAAAGGTTTTCTCATATTTTAGAGGAGAGAAAGGAAAAGGAGTTTTCTCTTGTGTCTCCCCCTCGCCCCAAGAAAAGAAGTCTGATAGGTGAGCATAGGAAAAGGAGCTAGGGGGCCTCGGATGAGCAGGGTTTAGGTTTCAGTGATGAATTTCTAAAAAGGTGGTATGTGTTTGGCAGTTTTATATGAAGAAGGGCTCCTGGGCCACTTTGCCTGTCCTCTTACATGTGGGTGCAGCTTGTAACCCATTCATGATTCCAGGAGACTGATTCAGGAGGCGATCTGAAAGGATAACTGAGGGGAAGAGGCCAACACTAGAAAGATGGTCCCAGAAGTCTCGATTAGGAAATCTGTAAAACAAAAAGAAGATGGGCTGCGGGTTTCCAGGAATCCAGGTCACAAAGACCAAACCCTCCCAGGAAATAGTATAGACATCTACCAAGCTCTTGCTTGAATGGCCTTGAGAATGGGGAGCTCAATGTCTGAGAAGCCAATGGCAGGGAGTTAAAACCCTGAAGCTTAACCAGCCGCAACTGTTTTCAGGGCAAAAATATCTTGAGGCCTAAGGTATTATAAGGTGCCAATTTTTTAAAAAAAGAATGAGTTATATTTAAAAAAAATTAGAATAGAAAGAATTGTAGGATGCTCTGAAAGTGGATGAGATCCTGATGCTTCTGAACTTGAGAAAAGTTGGGGAGTTGATGGGGTCCACGCAATAGTGATTAACAAGAGTTGAATTTGGATGTGATTAAAGTTCTACAAAGCCCTTAGGTGTTTATATTTTTCAATGCAACTTTGTTAATACACTGCACCTTCCTATGCATTCTTTCACTTACTCCATTCACAGCAATCTTCAGAGCCATGGCTGTTATTTACCTATTTTACACTTGAGGAAATTGAACCCCACAGGGTTAGGTGCTTTGCCCAGTTGCCTGGGAGACGAGATTGAATTGCAAAACAGCTCTCTGGACCCTAGACATTCCAGAGAGCAGCGAGTGGATCTCTGTGTATAATTTGATACATAGTAGGCTCCTAGTAAATATTAGACAAGCTACAGTTGGCGGGCGGGTGGCGGGGGGGGGGGTCCCTCCAAGCTGTTTCACTGTACCCCATGGCTTCTTACTACTTCCCTTCTGGGCACTGTCACTCGGGGGTAATACTGAAGAACTTCTCCAGGAGTTGGAGATGGAAGATATGATGAACTTTGTCAGCTTGACCAAGAAATGGTTTATGTTGAAGGACAGAAGAGTTGGAAATTTGCTAAATGCCAACCAAGGTAACCTAGAAATGATAAAGAATGAGGCAGAATAGGAATGCAATTTGGTAAGGGGAAACCTAGTCAATTTTATTATAGCTGATTTAGAGAGAAAACGATGAATGAGTCAGGTTGCAGGGGATCTTAACCTGAGTGGATTGGGTTTCATTATAATTGGTTTCAGTTGTAATTCTATGTATTCTGGCATGCATTTAAAAAATATTACTCTGAGAAGGGATTCATGGACTTCAGCAGACTGCCAAAGGTGTGGGTGGCCAAAAGAGTTAATAATTCCAGGCTTCATAAGTTTAAAAGGGGACGGGAAAGGCCAGAACTAGGTGATGGTGCCCATCTAAACCCTGTCTTAGTGTGAGGGCTGTACACCTGGCAGAAACCTGCCCATTTTAGAGATGGAGGTGGCAAGATAACAGAGCCAGCTGCCGCGAAACATAAACATGTATACTTTCCCCCTTTGCTTTGATCAAACTAAAGAACCCCCAGGAATATGGCTTTCCACGTGCCTCTCCTCTCGGGTGATGCACAGGCAGACGTCCCCCCACCACCTGGAGGTTACATTGCTCATGTAAGTTGGGAAGTTGGCGTCCTGCTTTCTCTACATCCTTCTGAGATGTGTCTGCAGAACCGAGGGGGGAACTGTTCGGTTGGGGGATTCATCATTCACTGTCATTCTGTGAGTGACCGACCGGTCCACCAGCCAGCCTCCTCCTAAGAAATGAGAATTGCTTCCACTGCAAACTCCAACCCTGTTTCTACCAGGAAATTGGTGGACATTATTTTTTGCCTGCTCTCTATGATGAGATATATGTTAACAACTATAACCAAGTAAGATTTCTTTCAGTGATGCACAGGTGGAGAAATCATGCCGTCGTAAAACTAAGGCAATGTGGTTCCATGGCTGCATCTACCTAAATGCCAGACCGCGAGCTGTGATGACGCAGATATAAGAAGTGGTGACCAGCATCATACAGTCTAATATGTATGCCAGGTCCTGACTCAGAAGCTGGGAGGAGCCTGGTCAGCCCCCAGGAGGGCGAACAATTCCTGCAGGACTTGAGTCCCGCAGAGATTCCCCTGAAAGGTGACAGAAAACTTTTCAACAGGAAACACTTCCGCTAAAGGAGTTCATACATTCTAACTGGGAAATGTCAAGACCGAAATAGTATTTTTATTGTTATGATCACTGAGTTTGCTGGAACAAGCAAATCATCACATATGGACTTTACAGCTGAACAGTTCTTTTTTTCCCCCCCTAGCTTTTCAGTTCCTCTATCAGGCCCAAAATAGGTAATTACAGAAGCAAATGAAACTCTTTATATGATCCAAAGGTTTTAAGGGAGCCATCACCACCTAGACACCGGGCAGCAGGTCCGCTGGGAAACATTCGCTGTGAACCACATCCCAATGAAAGTGGAAACCGACAGCTTTAGTGCTGGCTTTGGAACATATGGTGCAGTAAATTATCAGCATGCAGCCTATAATTAAGGACACCGCTTCTCGATAATATCGCCTAAATGTGCATGTGCTCAGCTCCCCATTACCTCCTGGAACAAAATCAGATATGGTCAAGTTTGGGGCCGAGGCAACACTGATACTTTGGTGACTGTCTGAACAGCCTCTGAATTATAAATGCCTTCCTCACCCACGCGGCCAGCCTCCAAGTGGCTGGAAGTGCTCTTATCCACGCGTTTCAGACCTTGTATCATGTGACTGCCATCACCTTGGCCACAAGCAAATGGGATCAGGGGCTGGGGTCTGAGTCAACAACTCTGGTCAGCAGCTACAAGGTGGTTAAGGCTGAGACCACCACAGAGGGACCCAATGCAATTACATATCCTCTCTGGGGAAGTCTCAGTGGAAGCAGAAGCCAGGCAGCAGAAGCCTCCAGGAGCAGGCACAAGCCATCCTCAGTGAAGGAGGCAGTAGCACAGAGGCCATAGCTTGACATCGAGCACAGCAATAGAAACTGAGGCTCCAGAATAGTGTTGTAATTAGGAGAGAGAGCGGGGAGCAATGGATGCCTGATTCTGATACAGCCTGGAACAGCAGCAGCCTGAACATCCACAGCCACAGCAAAGCCGTATCTGAGTCACATCTATGACCTACACTGCAGCTATTGGCAAAACTGCTAAGTGAGTGGGATCCTTAACCCACTGAGTGAGGCCGAGGATTGGACCAGCACTTCCATGGAGACAAGCCAGACCATTAACCCACTGTGCCGCAGCGGGAACTCCTATTATGCAAATTTCAAAATTTAGCTTTGTATTTGGAATCCAAGGAATACAGGAAGGGTCTCAGCCATGTCTGGTTCATTTGGTAAACACTTAAAAAAATAGTAAGTGTGCAAATATTTCTCAGGGCATCTACCTGGAAGTCTTGGGCAGGAAGGCATTCACAGGTGCGTCAGTTGCAGAAAAGTGCCTGGAAAAGCAATTCAGAAGATGACTGGAAATCAATAGGTGGAGCTCCACTATTTAAGATTTAAACCATTAGCTAGAGACTTAACAAGGTTAAATAAACTTCTGAGGAAAGAAATTCATTACATGATGAATAACTGCAGCAGAAAGCAGAAATTTATAGCAAGCGAGAACTATTAGAAGACACTGTTTTAGGAGAAATGTTCACTTAAAAAATTGTCATCCAATAGAACTTCATTATTTCCTCCCTATAAAAATTATTAAAGCAAAACCGGTTGAGTTTATTATTTGTTGAATTTATTAGTGCTAATGAATTATTTGCTAGGATAATATCTACTTAGTGGAGTATTTCCTTCTCTTAGGAAATCATTATGATTCACTAAATATAATACTTTTAGCTTTAAGGGATTTTTGGAAATAATGTACTTTAATTTCCTGCCCTCTAGTGACAAAAATAATGCATTCATGCCTTTATTGAACACATTCTATTTGAGTTAGTATAAGGAAATAAAATTATATTAGAGAATTTGAGGACAGAAAATAAAAGTTTGGCTATCATTATTAATATACAACAACTATTTCTGTTTGCTAAAAAATTTTTTTCAGAGTCAAATGGATGACTAAAATCTATTACATTTAAGTCAATGTGTTGTTTCCAGCTATCACTTGGCAACCGATGCCACATCTTTATAATTACACTTATGCTATAGAAAACTCTGGTAACAACCATAAAATCAATAATTTTAATATATTTAATTTTAATATCAGAATTGAAGGAAACTTACTAGTTCTAAAAATGCCCATGTTGTATTCATTTGAGTCTTAAGTCTAGGCAATAATCAGTTGAATAACCAGCCTGGGATTTAAAGCCAGAGATAAAAATAATCAAACTGGTTGATTATTATAATAGGACTAAACGAGGTAGAGTTGCTAAATGTGATTAAATGTGATATTGAAATGTTCTGATATTCTAATTACTGACTGCATTACTGCTATTACTTTCTGAACGTGTTGGCAATCCTGGAGCACAGGAATGTATGTGGTATTTGCGGCACTCTTTTATCATCAACAAATGTACTGAGCGTCTACTCTGTGCTAGACTCTGTCTTTGGTGCTAAATGACTGAATTCAAAGATGAAGATGGACGTTCAACCCGCCACCCCTCCAGGCCTAGATGGCGCTCTGGGGTCCTCCATCCCAGGTGGTGCCACCATGTTCTGATGCAGTACAGATGGGGCCACTGTTTCTCCTCTGTGGCGGTCTTCTAAAACCCATTACCCAACCTCGTGGGGCACCGGGGTTAGGACTGAGGACAGGAATATGTTTTGTTGGAGATGGAGGGCCTTAATGGAGATGTGAGCTCCAGGGCCAGCTGTTTCTGTGGCCGCTCCTCGCTGGCAGTCACAGTGGGGCTACCGTGCCTCCCTTTACTCAGCCCAGACAGAAGGTCCCTTGAAAGTGTATGAGCTATCCCTGGCTGTCCATGTGACTGCCCCTGTGTGAATAGTAGGGTCATATGAGATGGCATCCTATCCAAATGTGATAGGTAAGGGACAGGCACACTCCAGGTTGGGCCCTTCACTCACTGCCCATTTCCCATGTACCTAACTTGGCATCAGCTTCTCTACTTCTTACAAGAGCTTGTCGGGTGAGTGTTAACAGGGGAAGCAACTGATGGTGAGAGATCATAGACAAGGTTGTGCTCAGAACCCACATCTGGACCAGTATTTATAAATTCAGCTGATGAAAAGACAATAGTAGATGGTGTTAGTGAAAAGGAATTAAGAGTTCGGCACTTTTATATCTTTACAAATGTTAACTATTTCTTTCTTCTTAGACCCCGTACCTGCAGCATATGGAAGTTCCCAGGCTAGGGGTTGAACTGGAGCTGCGGCTGCTGGCCTACACCACAGCTATAACCATAGGAAAGCCAGATCCAAGCCATAACTGTGACCACAGCAAAGCCAGATCCTTAACCCACTGTGTGAGGCCAGGGATCAAACCCACATCCTCATGCATACTAGTTAAGTTCTTAACCCGCTGAACCACAACGGGAACTCCTACAAGTGTTAACTTTTTATCACAAGGGATTCTTTGACAAATATTTTATCTTTATTTTCAAGTAAGGAAACAAGTTAAATTGCCCAAGGTCACACAGCTAAGAAAAGGAAAAACCCGGAACTGAACCCAGATTGGGCTGACTCCACTCTGCTGGAGATCAAGGGTATATGTGTGAGTGTGTGGGGTCCTTCACCACCCACTGGCCAACCCATCAACAATCAGTGTGGCCATCTTGCTCAGGAGCTGGGCTTTCCTCCTTAGAATTCTTCTCCTGGCACATTCCAGGCAGCCCCTGCAAAGCTTCAGGGTTTGCGGTGAGCAGCGCTCTCCCTGCCATGCCAGTTCCTCACCTGCTGCCTCTCTACCCAAGTTCAGACTGGACCCAAGTACAACTTGGTCTCATGCAACGGATCTCATGACCAGGACAGGATGGTGACAAGTGCACCTGCCTCAAAAGAAATAGCTCACTTAAAGGGAGCACTGGGCATTTAGAGAGATGGTGCTGAAGAACATCCAAAAAGAGAAAAGGCGGGAGTTCCCTTCGTGGCTCAGTGGTTAACGAATCCGACTAGGAACCATGAGGTTGCGGGTTCGATCCCTGGCCTTGCTCAGTGGGTTAAGGATCCGGCATTGCCGTGAGCTGTGGTGAAGGTTGCAGACGCGGCTCGGATCCCGCGTTACTATGGCTGTGGTCAAGGCCAGCAGCTACAGCTCCTGTTAGACCCCTAGCCTGGGAACCTCCATATGCCGCGGGTGTGG
>PVHT021183584.1:11128890-11213890 GCA_004024745.2 Catagonus wagneri
CGGGTGTGGCTCTACATAAAAGGCAAAAAGACAAAAAAAAAAAAAGAGGTGAGAGAATGGCCAAGACACTCTTAACCTACATAATGCATAATAATGTTAATATTAAGACAAAGAAGAGCAAACACTGCATCTCCTTTCCTCCTACTCCACCAGAAAGGCCCGGTTGCCCGGACCCAGAATCCAGGTTGTGCTGTGTGAACAACGGCTTAGGTATGTCATGGCCTGGCTGAACTGCTATCGGCCGCCCAGGAAATTATCCACTATTTATTTCTGCAAGAGGATACATTTTGAGTTCCCATTAGTCAATTTTCCAGTATGATTTTGGAACGCAGTCAGGTTTTAAATTGGGGACAGCATGTAGCTCCTCATCAGCTCTTCTGTGCGCCAAGGCATGTAATCCTATTTAGAATGCACTTTAAGAAATCGTTCAGCAAAAATCTGAAATTCATGTACACTAACGAATGTAATGATCTTTATCAAATTTTAAGGGTACAGGGAAGAGGCACTGGTTGGGGCTGGTATTTCTGGATTAATAGTTAAAGGAGACTTAACTCAAGGCAAAAGTATGCTTGACAGGCAAATTATAAATTCAAAATACTGAACGGCATGTCTGTTGGTAAAGAGTTTCCTTATGTAGCTGTGGGACTGATTTTGGTTCTACACTTCTGAGAAGTCCTCAATTTTTTTTTCCTTCGTAAGCTTAACATACATCAATCTCTCTTTCTCTCTGCCTCATTCACTGGTTCCCGTTTATGTATGTTTTGGCATAGACTTTTCCGTAGTACATAGCTGTGGTGGTAAAAATTATGTGCAGTGGTTTAAAAATTTCTCAAGGAGAGGTACAGTGTTAAATGTTATGTTTTATCACATTTACAATGCTGCATTTCTAAGCATTATATTATAGACAAAAGAATGCTCGTTACTAATTTCTAAATCACAGAGTTTATTGTGTATCTTTTATTCTTTTTTTGTTTGTTTTTTGCATTTTAGGCCACATGTGCAGCATATGGAGGTTCCCTGGCGAATGGTGGAGTTGGACCTGCAGCTGCCAGTCTACACCACAGTTCACAGCAATGCCGGATCCTTAACCCACTGAGCGAGGCCAGGGATCAAACCCAAATCCTCATGAATACTAGTTGGGTTTGTAACTGCTGAGCCACAATGGGAACTCCCTATTCTTTGCATTTTTATTCTTTTTCATCTGACATCTGCTGGTGATCTGTTTGTCACCGCCTGTACTTCCTTTAGTGTTGTCTATTAGTGGATTTTGCTCTTTTCAAATAATAATTTATTCTCCCGGACCATTTAATTTAGAGAACATTGCATTTCATTCTGCTGGAAGTATAAATGCCTTTTCCCTAAAACCCTCTGAGAAGACAGGGTAATGCACATTGAAACATGTCGGCAAAAAGATGTCCTAAGAAACTGCTTCCGAAACAAAGTCAGGATGTGGGGAGAGGGACAGGGGTGTGCCCAAGGCTTGTGCTGGGGGTGTGGCAACTCTGTAAGACCTGCAGGACCCAGTACACCCAGGACACCTAAGTCTTCCTCTTCCAGTCACCTCACTGGGCCCAGATATCCTCAGAAAATGATTGAGTCAATTTCCTGCTTGCAGGAACAGAGAAAGGTCTTTTAGGAACATGCAATTGTTCTTAACCGACTTTTACAAGGTTTTTCACTTCTAGATGCTCATATCCACTCCTCATTCTTTTTCCTGTCCAGTGTCTCCATATCAGTTTTTGCAGGGCATTTAATGCTGTTGCATTATAACTGTTTTTACTCAAATAGGGTTTGGTATGTGCCCTTTCTTCTAGAGAGAATATAAGTGTCTGACGTGCAGAAACCACATTTAAAAAAAAATTTTGTATCACTGGGGTTTTATTCATGGTAACTCAACAAATGTTAGTTAACTGAGAAAAATGGGAAGAGATAAACTATTCTCCAGGGAAAGCTAACATTAATTCATTGCAACCTATTAACTGCATTACAGTTTTTGCCAGAGAAGCAAGATGATACCAAGGATCTAAGAGATAGGAAGGAAACAGAATGTACATTTAATTGCACTTATGAAGGCACGTGATAATGCTTCTTATTCAGATAACCAAGTGCTATTCAGGGTGGACAAGTGCAGATAGGACCCCCCCCCCCCGTCCCAGGGGTTGTCTTTAGCTACTGGAGAACAGCCCGTGGGTCGGGTAGGGCTGGCAGGGTGTGGGTAACCTGGATGGAAGGATTCTGAAATGCACAATGGGACAACAGCCAAGGGAGAATTTATCAGCCTCACAGTTTTCTCTAGATTAGTCCTATTTTGCCTGAAGTCTTTTTTTTTTTCCAGGCAAGTTTTGTTTGAGGGTAAAGTTGGTTGGGAAACCATTAAAAACGACAGCTGCTCTCTGTGCTTGTATGTGTTCAAATAAAGAGAGTGGAGATGGGCGGCAAGATGGCAGGGCAGATGGCCGACCCTTGCATGGCTGCGAGGAGGTGGACCGGGCGGCCCTCCTCCACCCCCTGTTTCTGCTGGCAAGTTTACGCATGTGTCGTGGTGTGAAAACAGTGTCAGGGAAGATGCTTTAACAGAGGTTGAAGGCACAAATGTAATGATACTACATGAAACTGTGAATGCCCCAGGCCACGTCAAGTGCAAGAAGATGCCAGACCTGGATCATGCTCCAGCATAACTATTCTTACTAGTTCTTTACTGTGAACTTGACGTCCTGGGGTTAGAGATTGTGTTTGCCATGTGACTGGGTGGTCTGCAGGGCTGGGGTGTGAAAGCTGCATGCTAGGGCACGCTGAAATTTTTTACTCTCTTTAAATGGGGCAGAGAACACGCCTCTGGGGGCTACGCCCCTTCCACGAAATTTCTGATCTGAGGGATTTGACTATGAGGCTTGCGGATCCGGGAGCACCATTCCCTTGAAATTCAGTTTGAGGAAACCCAGTGAGTCATGGTTGGGCGGCTGGAGAACTGGGTGTAACTGCGAAGGACCGCATAGGCTACTCTCAGGACGGACCCCTCCCTCTCCCCCTCTGCTTTAGCTCCTCTCTCAGTAGCTAGGAACTCTATCTGAGGCACATTTCCTGCGTTTTGCAGAAATGAAAACCTCCCCCAAAGGGAAGACGTTAACTACTTGATGACCTTGAGCATGTAGCCCCCAGGCCTCCTCCAGCCTCAGGACTGATCAAGTTAACCCCTGTGACCCT
The DNA here is from genome assembly GCA_004024745.2 of Catagonus wagneri. Lineage (NCBI taxonomy): Eukaryota > Metazoa > Chordata > Mammalia > Artiodactyla > Tayassuidae > Catagonus > Catagonus wagneri. The sequence continues at coordinate 11,132,095 of PVHT021183584.1, forward strand.
GTCCTGTTACCTCACCATCAGTCAGAGAATTGGTCATGAGCTGGTCACACACTCTGCGACCCTCTCCCTCCCCTGGCCTTTAATACACTTTGACGCAACCTTCCGGGGAGTTCAAGATTATTGGGGGCATGAGCCACCTGTCTCCTTGCATGGCCCCTGCAATAAACCTTTCTCTGCTCCACACTCTGACATGTGCCCTCACTATGCATCGAGCACAGGACCTTGCGTTCGCTATGCTGGGGGAGCGGAATTAAGAGATGCTGAGCACACAGAGCAAAAAGCCCTACATTTCAGTCCACAGAGCACAGCAGTTTAACCCCTAAGACATGCCAAGTAGTGGAGGAAGTCGGGGACCCACCATGTGGCTGGCCGTCTGCTCCCTCACTTTAGACATCCATGGATTCAGGTACCCCATCAAAATTGTGAGCATCCTAATATTGTAAAGCATGTATTTTTTTTTTTTTTTTTTTAATTTTTAGGTTAGGGCTGCACCCACGGCACATGGAAGTTACTGGGCCAGGGGTCAAATCAGAAAGGCCTATACCCCAACCACAGCAACGTCAGATTTCTGAGCTGCGCCCGTGACCTCCCATAACCAAGCGGGACCTTGTGAGGCCTTCCCAGAGGACACCCCCACTCATGTCCTCCACTTGCCTTTTTATCTGTAGAAAAACTTTAGTCAAAGAACCAGTTTAATCAGGGAAGTCAAACAGAGAAAAAAGAAAACAGTAATAATAATTCAGCCATTCAACAAAGTCAAGGATCATCGGTTCTTCAAAGATGATAGATAATATTCTGAGCCACGCCCTTGAAGCCGTTTTGCAGGTGCTGAAGCCCCCACCAGTGGAAGAAGTCAGACACTGTAAGACCCCTCACTAGCCCCCTCCAAGGAGGGGCACAGTCCTGAGACACTAGCCTGCTGTTTTCCCCTCCTCTGGGATCCCTTCATGGGCACGTGGCCCCGTAAGGCCCCTGGCTCGATTGCTTACCCGTGGTTTCCCTTCCTGCTGACCTCCTCTGGGAGGGTGGAAGGCTGGGGAATTTCTCTGAAATCAGGCGGTCGGGGATCCCTGCTGCAGCACCCATGTCCCGATCACACCTGGACTACTGTCTCGGTTGTGGGACCCCAGAGCCGAGCCTGGGGATGGGGGAGGCTGCCCTAGCAGCTGTCTAGGCTCCTCTGGCCGTGAGGACACCTTCTTCCTCTTGTCCACTCTGGCTGGACTTCCACTCCAAGAAAATATCAACTTCGGAGGACCAGAAAGAGGGCATTTGGAGAGTGGTGACCCAGCCCCGCCAGCCACCAGAAAGGGTGAGTTACCCCCGGAGAGGATACGGAGGCCATTCAATCTTGTTCATTTGAGGGATTTTACCCCTTCAGGGAAAATCCCACTTGGGGAATTTCGGTTCCAATTTGGGGAGCTCACCTTACCAAAGGAAGTTCAATTTGGGAGCCCTGGGCTGCAAAGGTGCGCCTTCTAGACAAGGATCTAAGGCCAAGAGGAAACTCAGAAGTCAGTTAGTTTGGGGCAGTTCTTCTGCCGTTTGGGACCGAGAGAGAAGGTCTCTCTGCCATTTGGTTATATATGACTTCCAGCTGGCTAGGCTTTTGGATTTGGTTTGGCCTTGACTGTTTGGTTTCCTAGATCTAATATTGATCAATCGAGCTAAGAACTGAAATGAAAAGCATTTTCTCTAGAGAGCCACCTGAGAGTCCCTTGGGAAAAAATTTAAAAAACAAACAAACTGGTCAACCTTTAGCTAATAAACCTATAAATGAAAAAAGAAAATGATTTAACACCATGTGGTCACAATATTCTTTAGACTCTGGAGAAAATTAGTTGAGATGGAAACTCTTTTGGAATTCCAAAATTGGTTCTTTTCACATGTGCAGTTGGAGACAGCTGGCTTGCTAAAATACTTTTTTTCAGAATTCTAATCCCATGTGAACAAAAAAATATGCCTAGGAGAAAACTTGAACTTAACTCTTATCGTGTCCTTGAAGTACAAATGCAGCCCACTTTGCCTGAGACTTTTGGCCTTGGGTTAATTAGTGGAACTTCAAACTGAGAAAAAAATAAATGGGAAGAGGCTTTTTAAGCTCCAGTAAGCAAATTTAACTTATTCTGTTCTTTTTTATTTTGCATTTGCCAGGTAAATTGCCATGGCACTTATGATTCCCTACTTTTCCTTTTCCCTATAGTTTGTTGTTAAAAAGAGAGATCTTTGTTTATGAAATTGCTGGACCTCACTCTTGTTTTTGTCCTGCAGGAATTAGATTTTGTTCTTTCTGTGTACATTTGCATTTGTGCTATATATAAGTGTGCTGGCTATGGAAAACTCAAATTCATTTCCTAATGAGGTGCATTCGCCGGGATTGGACCACTTTTAGTTACAAACCAATGTAATATAAAAAAGATGATTTTCCTTTGTAATACGGCCCAGCTAGACTACGCTTTAGATTAAATTTTAAGATAAAGCTATGAGATCTATGGATATATGTATGTTTCAGCTTGTGTCTTCGTCTTTGGATAATACTGCTGAGGTTGTTAGATGAGCTCTAGTGAACTTTTTCTTTTTAAGTGAGCACTTACAAAATAAACATTTCTAAATATAAGGGAAATTAAGCTAAATGGATTTCAGGTTTACGTGACCTGGAAAATATTCAATATTAAACTGATATCTAGTATTAAGTTTAGATTGAGCTTGTTAATTAATACAGACATGTCTGCAGAATAATCACATTAAGTATAGTGCCTTTATTGTACTTAGGTTTACTGAAGGTCAATGAACAAGACAATTAACTTAGTATGGGACAGAAGCTTCTGAGTGAACACTTTGGGAACAATTATGTTTTTGAAACGTCTACTTAAAAATAGTTTTGCAGCTTGTTGGTAACTTAAAACTTTAGAGTTTTACTAAATTGAGTTAAATGATAAAAAATTTATTAAATGTCTAAGTTATTTTAGGATAAAATACCGGATTATTGATTGGTGAACAAATCTAAAGTTACTTGCTTTTCATCTTCCTATGAGAGCGAATGTTTGGGTTTCTTCAACACGTATGTTTCATTTAAAAATGATGCTATAAAAGTATACGTTTTTAAAGACTATAAAATATGTTAAGTTTGCTAATCAGAAAATGCTTATTTAACACAGTTCGATTACTTGTTTCTCAGTTTTGTTAAGGTTTTTAAGGGTTAAAAATTGTAATATGTAATTAAAGATACTAAAATAATAAAACATTTCAGAATATAAAAAAGTAAGATATGCGTTTTTGGTCATAGAAGATATGAGCACTAACAATATTTTTGTTGAAAAAAATGATAATTATTTTGTCCTACAGTTGATTGTTTCAGGATGAAAAAAAAAGTGATACAAATTAATATGAACACAAAGTGATAGACTGTAAAAATCCTTAAAGAGTTCTATATATAGTCAAGATTGATTAAGTTAATTAAATAAGTGAATTTTATTAATAACAGTAAGCCCGATACAAGTTTGGTTTTCTCTCTCCGTAAAGAGAAAGAAAATTTTCTTGGAATGCTGCTTTGGATAACAGATTATGTGAATTTCTTTGCCTTTAAGTGATTTATATTTGTTTTCAAAAGCTTTTGTTGCTTCTGTTGAATAAATAAGTATTTACTTACTGTTATCACAAGTATAATCTATGATTCTATTTGACCAGGTGTTTTAAACTTCTTTGTATTTTTGAACATTCCTGCGTGTCAAAGTCTAATTAAAGTTCTTCTAACCTCCAGCTAACTTTGGGATGCTTCAGAGGATCCCTGAGGCATCTCAGGAAAAAAGGTATTAAGCTAACAAGACTTATTTGGCAAATTAAATTACCAAAAAAAATTGTTAAATAAAACAACAAAATTGGTAAAGTTTATGACACATGATGTAACACTGCTTATAGCACATGTACAATGGTTGCGTGACAATTGGGTATAGTCAATAAAATGTATAGCCTATAAAGTGCTTCCCTGTCAACACACCTCTCTGTACCTGCTTGTCACATCTGGTCAGTTTTCCCCCAAAGTGGCGAGCTAGGCAAATATAAAGAAAGCCTAGCACTGAGGGACATGAATGGACCGGGAACAAGCAGCTAAACCACTCTGGCGATGATGAAAAATATATTGATTATCGATGCTTTCTATAAAAAGATTAACGATCGAAAAGGGAAAATGATGGGAGAAAATTTCACATGTTGAGGTACAGGAAATTGTCTTGGCTTATACATTACTTAATTTGAACTTTAGGCTAACCAAAACAGCCTGTTTATGGCCTATTAAACATACACTGCACATCTGCTTTAGTCGTTAAAAAAAATACATTAAAAAAAAAATCAGAACTGTGGTTCAGACATCCAAAATTCGAATTAGGTGGCCGTGAGTTCAGACCTGCTCCTATATCACTGAGAACTTCTTTCCTAAACTTTATCAGACTTAGGGACACCATCAGCCATTTTCAAAACAAAATCTGCTAGTAGCTGCCAACTACAACCTTATGATTTTAGGGTCTTACAAATATGCAACATTTCTTCTGCTTTAAAATAGTAATAAGTGAGACGGCTCAAGCTCAACAAAAAGGTACTTGGTTATGAATATATTTATTAAAAAAAGAGAGAAGAAAACACTCAACTTATTTTCCTCATTGCCAACTAAAATAGGACTCTCTTTAAAAATACTTCTAAAGTATATTTTGATCACTATCCTCCTTGCAATATGGCTAATAATTTTCAAATGTTTTTCCAGGTGCTATGACAAAACAAAGAGAGGTAATATTTTCTTAATACAAAACACTGATGCTAAGCCTGGAACTCAAGATCATTTCCAACTCTGTGTCCATTCCCCAAAGTAGGCAGGACTACACCCCATTTCATCAGGAAGCAGTAGCCAGAGTGGTCATTGCCCCCCCCCTCAAAGAGGTGGGGAAAATTAAAACAGAAATGGAAACTAACACTGAGTTCCTCTGCCAAGTTTATGATTAACCTCTCAACCTAAAACCTTTATTCCCCTTCTTTTTCCGCAGCGTTTCCTCCTCAAGATGGAGTATCTAAGAACAGGGGGGCAACTGTAACCAAGCAGGACGCCGTGAGACCTTCCCAGAGAAGACCCCCCCACACCCATGGCCTCCACTTGCCTTTTTATCTATGAAAAACTTTAGTGAAAGAGCCAACTTAATCAGGGAAGTGAAAAAAAATACGGAGAAAAGAGAAAACAGTAATAATAATTCAGGCATTCAACAAAGTCATGTACCTTCAGCTCTTCAAAGACTATAGATAATATTCTGCACCATGTTCTTGCGGCTGTTTTGCAGGTGCTGAAGCCTCCACTGGGTGGAAGAAATCAACCGTGTGCGGCCCACAAGCACGTAGCCCGCAGACTGGTTGGAACCAGAAGGTTGATGATGGTGGCTCCCAGTTATCTCACCACCAACCAGTCAGGAAAATGCCCATGAGATGACCACGTCCTGGTCCTCAAACACTACAGACTCCTCACTAGCCCCTTTAAGTGGGGGACACAGTCCTTAAGGCACTAGCCTACTATGGTCCCCTCTTAGCCTGGCAATCAAAGCTTCTTTTTCTGTTTCCTCCAACTCTGTCTCTGAGTTTCTATTTGACATCGCTGTACAGAGGCAGCTGATATTTCGGCAACAAACTCACAAAGGAGGGTCAGGGATCGAACCCGCATCCTCATGAATACTAGGCTGGTTCGATACCGCTGGGGCACAAGGGGAATTCCTCTGCGGAGAATTTTAAGCACAGTGTTTAAGTTCTTGTTGTAAGAGCCACTTTAGAAAGCAGCCCTGTGCCTCCAGGGTTAGTGATCTGGGAGGAAAGAGAGCCACGTGTTCTGTTCCCAGATTGAAACAGAAACCCATTCTCAGGCCGAAGAAGCAGCATGTGCCTCACTGCGGGCAGAGTGTGTGTCACGCCGTCCCCTGCCACCTGCTACGGGGCTTGACAGAGATTGCTTTCTGGAGAGAATGCCATCAGAAGGGAAGCAAATCCCTCATGAATGAATTTGTTCTGGAACCTAACGGCAAAGAGAGCAGGACATCCAAAAATAAGGGCAGACTTCAGCAGTCCGGAGCTGTTCCCATCTGGTGTCAGCTCCTCCTTCTTTTTTTTTTGCCTTCTTAGGGTCGCCCTTATGGCTTATGGAAATTCCAGGCTAGGGGGTCATCTCTCTTTTAGCTACTAGGCTCTTAAAAATAAAGCACATCTTGGAATCCTTTGTCATTAGACGATCATATCTAAGTTTCACTGGCACCAACCAGGTAAGTTAGAGACCAACACCAAATCCTTCAGAATGCATTCAACGTACTGCAAAAAAAGAGTTGTCATGAAATGGATGCTGAATTCATTAGTACTAGGGATTATGATAGTGGAACCGGAGGTGAGCTGTAAGAATAAGTGGTAAGAAAGAAACAAAGAATGTGAATGCACTGTGGGTCCTAGATTTCTTAATTAGGTGCTTGGTACTTTAGAAGGCATGTTCAGAATCTCAAGGACCTCAAGCTTCAATTTATCTGTCTGGATCAAACACAAACGTACGTACGCACATATGGCAGAATAAATGCTACTTTGTCTAATTTAACACATTATATTATTCAGGTGAGTCTAGCTTCCCATAAGCAGAGGCTAGAGAGAAAAATAAGTGGGGAGATATTTCATAGGATGTTATTGAGATAACCTTATGAATTTACCTATTTCAGACAGCTGAAGATGGAGCAAGGCAGCAGCGTGGAAGAGATCAGGAGTTCTCAATTTTTAGGTTAGCAGAATCAGCTGACGAACACACGGCTCGCTGGGCTCCACCTCAGAATTTCTGATGTGGAATTTTAGAATCCCACATTTTAAGATATCAGTAGCATATAAGTAGTTAGTACTTATATATCCCACATTTAAGTTGTCAGTAACATATACAGCGTGCATAATGGCTTTTACGGACTTTTTTTTTGTGTGTGTCTTTTTTAGGGCCTCACCCTCGGCATATGGAAGTTCCTAGACTAGGGGTCGAATTGGAGCTGGAGCTTCTGGCCTACACCACAGCCACAGCAATGCCAGATCCGAGCTGTGTCTGTGACCTACATCACAGCTCATGGCAACACTGGATCCTTAAGCTACTGAGCAAGGCCAGGGACCGAACCCACATCCTCATGGATACTAGTCAGGTTCGTTAACCACTGAGCCATGACGAACTCCTTTCTGGACATTTTATGTAAGAATTACCCTTCCTTAAGTGTTCAGTCTAAGGCAGGCCCTGTCCTAAGTAATCAGTGAATAGTATCTCATGTAATCCTCGTACCTGTCTAGGAGTTAGATTGGATGATTACAGGATATCTCAGAGATATCGCGGTTTTGTTCCAGGCTGCTACAAGGAAGCAAATATTAAAATAAATCGAGTCACGTGAATTTTTTGTTTTCCCAGTGCATACAAAAGTTATGCTTCCACACTACAGTCTAAGTGTACAACAGCATTATGTCTAGAAGCACAGTGTACACACCTTAGTTAATAACACTTGATTGCTAAATAATGCTAACCTTCCTCTGAGCCTTTAGCAAGTCATAATCTTTCTGCAATAGGAACATCAAAGATCACTGATCACAGGTCCCATAACTAACATAATAATAATGAACATGCCTGAAGTATTGTAAGAATTACTAAAATGCGACACAGAGACACAAAGTGAGAAAGTGCTGTTGGAAAAATGACACCAATAGATTTGCTCAATGCCGGGTTGCCACAAACCAGTTTGCAAAGAATGCAATATTTGCAAAATGCAATAAAGTGAAGTACAATACAACATACCTGTACTCCCAATTAGTCAAATGAGGAAATTGACAGCGGCCAGAAGACTCGCCCCTGGGGGTACAGGGAGTAAGAAGCAGAATCAGGCGCCAGCTCCAGTTTTCTGTTGTCAGGGCCGCTGTCATGATGCCTCTTCTTGCTTTGAAGATAATAAAGCAGAATGTCTAGCAGGAGAGAAATGGAAACACGGGAAAATGAACACAGGGTCAGAAGGACAAAATTTATGAGGAATTTCTTTCTCTTTCATTTTATTTTCAAGAAAATATAAGTATCATGTTAAGGAACTAATAGATGTTTTGAATCCACTTCAATGAATTTGACTTATTTATTAAAACGTTCATAATTCATTAGGTTTTAAAGTCAAACCTCGAAAAACTTAAACATCAGAAATGTACATTTCAGGAGTTCCCGTCATGGCTCAGTGGTTAACGAATCCGACTAGGAACCATGAGGTTGCGGGTTTGATCCCTGACCTTGCTCAGTAGTTTAAGGATCCCGCGTTGCCGTGAGCTGTGGTGTAGGTCGCAGACGTGGCTCGGATCCCGCATTGCTGTGGCTGTGGTGAAGGCCGGCGGCTACAGCTCCTGTCAGACCCCCTAGCCTGAGAACCTCCATATGCCACGGGTGTGGCCCTAGATAAGGCAAAAAGACAAAAAAAAAAGGACATCTTAGAGTTCCCGTTGTAGCTCAGCGGTTAACGAACCTGACTAGCATCCATGAGGACGCAGGTTCGATCCCTGGCCTCACTCAGTGGGTCAAGGATCTGGTGTTACTGTGAGTTGTGGTATAGATGGCAGATTCAACTCAGATCACGCATTGCTGTGGCAGTGGCCTAGGCCGGTGGCTACAGCTCTGATTGGACCCCTAGCCTGAGAACCTCCTTATGCTGAGGGCGCAACCCTAAAAACACACAAAAAATGTACACTTCAATATCAAGTCCCCAATTAAATGCAAATAATTACATTTTCCTCTAATGGAACTGCTGGGTGGAACGTGGGTTCATACCCTTGGGGATTTCCCAGGTGAAATCTGAAACTGGCCACTGAGCACAGAGGGCACGGAAGAGACAAGCAGACTGCTCCAGGTTGAGAGGCGGCAGGCTGGATAAGCAGGGGAATTTACCAGCCTGGTCGTGGGGGCTGCAAGATGAGAAAATCTCCGCCCCACCCACCAAGTCTTAAGAGTTTACAGAGAGAGCTTACCTGGTGCTGTCACGTGTCCAGTCCAGGTGGTCCCAATTGCACATTCCTCTCTGAGGGCGAGCCCTGGAAACCAGCTCCTGCTGCGGGGACAGTGGGCAGAACATACATCCCAGGACAGGCGGACGGGCGGACAGGCGAGGGCGGGATGGCCTGCCCGCGTGCAGCTCACCGCCTAACCGGCCATCACGCCCTCTGGATGACCTGCTCCAACAAGGATACAGGTACAACTCAATATTTTTAATATTTATGGCCAAATTCTCCTTCAAAATTTTTCTAACAAATGATTTTCCTTCTGACTCGTCATATTGGCGGTATCATTTTTTTTTAGTTACTCAAGTGTGTCTTTAAAAAAAATCCCTCAGAAGTATACCTCTTTTAAAAATTTCAACTCTATGCCCATTTAAAGAGTGGAAACTGGTCTTTCCTTATTGTTTTGACTTTCTTTGATTCATTATGAGGTTTCATTTTTCTTGTTATATTTCCTAGCGTTTGTTCCTTTGTGAATTCCCTGTTCTTTGGCTAAGTTAAATTCTCTATTGGGGTGTTTTATGTATTTTTGTCCTTGTTGAGTTGTAAAAGCTTTTCTTATGTTGCAGGATATTATCTTCATTTGACATATACGTTGCAAATCTCTTTCTCTGCCTCTGGCTTTGTTGTTCAGATTTTAACTTCATTTATAGCGTTTTGTTCAAGTAGACACTCGGTCATTTTCGTGGTCGAGTTTATCTATGCCGTTCGTGAATTCTGCTTTTGCATGAATAGCTAGTTTCTGATGGCCCTTTTACTGATATTTTTCAAGTCTTCAGTGTAGTTAATTTACATAATTGCCTTGTCTCAGGTAATGTTTGGGAGAACATTATCTCATTAAAATGACCTGTCAGCTTTCTTTCTGAAGTTCCTGTGTCTGCCCTTTTCAGCAAGGTACACTTTCGTTTTTTTTTTTTTTACAAATGCCCCAACCCACTGTTGATCCCAGCAGCGCCTTTCAGTGAAGCAATGAACAATTGCTCTTCTGCTGAAGTCTGGTGCCTCAAAGTCATTTTCAGATTTTAAAAAACGAGGCAATTTAACAGGCTGGACCTCTTTTTGGGAAGATGCAAGAATCGAGGCTGCTTTTCTGAAAGGCGATCTCGCCTGGGAGAAATGGTAATGCCTGAAATAAAAGGTCTCTCTCCATCTCCCGTGGGCCCTCAGGGCATTTTCATCCTAATTAAAGGAGCAGTTGAGCTTTGCCGGAGGAGGTGATTCTAGCCACAGCTCCATATGGAAGTCATCAAGGTTCACCACTGCAGCTGGGCGCATTACTGCTTGAGAAACGTCTCCATGCAAAGCACACAGTGAACAAGGGTTTGTTAAACTTGGCTGTATGGGAGTCCCTCTGTGTTCTTAACCCCAGGGGACAAGCTGTGCTACAGCAGGAAGCCCCCTTATTCCTTTAAGTCTTGGTTATGCGTTTTTATGCATTGATGCTGCATGAATCCTTTCAAATTGCTGGAGTTCTGTGTTTGTCCCCTGCTACGGGGCATGGTAAATGGTTTTAGATCTTTATCTTTGGGCAGTGGGCTTGGATTATTACTGACTAGGGGAGGATAGAAAACAGAAAATTCACATATTGCTGGGGGGGTGGTGGTGGTGAAGTGCGTGATGAGAGCAAGAGGTCAGAGGGCACTGGAGAGGAACAGAAATACCATCAGATCTGCCCCAGAGCGATGGTGAGCTGCTGCCATTCACAGCAGAGACCAGACCCAGGGAGCACTAGAGACCTGCTCGTTATTTCAAAACTGGAATGAGGATTTTTAGTGTTGCCTTGGCAGCAAAAAAATGAGTCTTTCACTGTTTTTTTTTCTCCTCTTACCACTGTAACTCACACACTACTTTGTAACAGTTAGTAACTCAAACAAATAAAGAACACAAAGGAAACAGGAGAGAAAAACCACACGTCACTGAAAACTGAAGATAATCTCACATCTCATTTTAGCTAGTGTTTCCTATTCCCACCTTCCCTCTAATTCAGCCCTTAAAGGCTGTGTGGTAATGTGTTAGTCTCAGCTCCAAGGTGAAGCTGGCCCTGCCTCTCCCCTCTGTTCAATGTGCTAGCAGATTCAAAGAGAGATAAGGAGAGAGGACACCTGTGGTCAGTGGCCAGGACCAGGAGACCAGAGGGGTGGCTGTCACCTCTTCTGGGTCCTTGATGGAGGATATACATTTATTCTTTGGGGCTTTGGGCTCTAAACCCATTGAAGTCTCCAAATGAACTTGGTACCCAGGAACATCATGACCGGTTTGCTTGGATTAGACAGACTCCAGTGGAGTAGACGATGGTTTTCTCTAGGCCACCTGCTCCCTACTTGTCGTTCTGAGGTAGGAAGTAGGTGAGCCCCTGGACTGAGAACAGCTGGGACTTGTTAGGCCGAGTAATTTGGGCCTTGTTTCTTTTTGACACATCAAGGAAAAAGTTAGTCGAAGGAGCTGAGCTCTGCTGGAGTAGAAAGATAAGACTGTTAGGATGGCTGGGAAGAAGGAGGCAGAGGCTGGAGCAATGAGATTGCAAGCAGAGTTTGTTGACCAAGAGTGGCCGGGGGGGGGGGGGGGGGGGGGGGGGGGGGGGGAGGCTCTGAGCAGGTGAGACTTGGGCTCCCAGGGGTCCTTTTGTTTTGTAGCCTGTGGCCTTGCGGCTATCTTTGTCTTTGGGAACTCATCCGTTACATGAGCCTGTTTGAAAGAAGGAGTCTATGTCCTTTGAGGCCTGGTGTCATTTTCCACCTAAGAAAGATGACCGCTTCAGTCACTCCTGAGGTCAAGGAGACCTCCCCAATTACACATGCGCAGTAAGACTCCTAGGGGGTCAGAAATGGAGGGGGCGCCAGGCCATAATAAGTCCTGAAACTGTCTCGGCACCCTTTGCTCCGGAATCTGTCTTTGCCAAAAGATGCGCACCCATACTGGGGAGGGTCCTGTGTCCAGTCTGGTGTGAGGATTAGAAAAAGATAATCGACTAAAGGTAAACAGGGACCTGGAAGAACCGTGCTGTCTCGGTGATTTAAATCACTTCTCTGGTGTGCTCCTCACTCGGGGCGCCCACACCCACGCTCCTCTTTGGGGTGTGTAATACCTCTTCTGACCAAAATAAACTCCTTCTCTGTGTGCTCTCGTACATGCCGTACTGTGACTCTAATAAGAAACTTTATACCTGTTTTCATAGTCTTTGCCTCCTTGAAACATTCTTGCTTTCAAGAGGGGGCAAGAATCAGGGCAGTTCTGCTTTTAGCCTCTAGCTAGTCTAGCAGCTAGGACTCCTGGTTTTCATCCAGGCTGCCCAGGTTCAATTCCTGAGCAGAAAATTAAGAGCTCGCTCCAAGCCATCACCCAACTGCTCTCTCCGATATCAATTCTTGAATAAGAAGGGTCGCGTGATAACCTCTCAAGTACAAAGTGACATCTTAATGATATAAGGTTGGGGCAGTCCCAAGGGATCTGCGGAGGCATTGTTATATTGGGTTTATAGCGTCAAGGCTGGGAGACATTTGAGAATGGAGGGAGCACCGAAGACCCCCAAACAGTTATGCCTGTGACTTAGAATACCATGTGATGCCACCAACATGCAAAACCATGAAAAGCTGAGTCTATGTGACAAGCAATTCAGAGGCCTTATGTTAATCAAGGGGAAAAGATGGTGTTTTATTTTAGTGAGAGTTAAGTGTGGTAAGGCAGGGAAAAATTTTCCCAACCAGGTGTCAAAAGGCGACTTCATTTGTGCATATCCAAATTACATACTATACAGATAGAGAATATTGAGTTTCACTGGGTTAAATCACTTCTATTTTAATAAGGACCTTATGTTGGAATTGCCTAGTATGAAAAATAACATTTGTTGAAAGTCATGACTTCATAATGCAACACAGTAGTATAAACATCATCGTTATTACTGTTGTCAACTTAACAGATTGCTTTCTCGAAAGCAATTGGGTGTGGAAAAAGAAAAAAGAAAAACGTAAAAGAGAGAAGGGCCTGAAGTTGAGTTAACTTTATTTGCTATATACTAAAAAAGTCCAAACAAACCCAAATCTAGTAGTTGAGCAAAATATTTCTGCCCCTGTAAAAGTCAAGAGTATGTATGTATGTTCACAGTCAGGAGGCAGCTTTCTCTGAGTGATGACTCAGGGAACAAGTCTCCTTCAGGCTTTAGGTCTCAACACCCTATATGGTCTTAAGTCTTTATATCCTTGCTGAAGGAGGAAAAGGCAATATAGAAGGCTCATCCGCTTCCACCCAAACAGCCCAGTCCAGTTGATGCTGGTGCAGGTCTATGGATCAGATCTTACCACAGAGTCACACCTCCTCTGTGTACACTGCATAGAGTCACCTGCACACCTGCCTCTCAGCTCCAACTCCTCACTTTAGAGAAGAGGGCCTGGATGCCTGTGGAATCTGGTCTCTCAGTTGCTGCCTGCCTGCAGCTGGTTGGTCAACACTGAATCAGAGCATTTGTTACAGAGCAAAATTTCTATCCTACAGTTAGCATAGCGCTTGTAAGTCATCGTTCTTTTGAGGAAGAATTATGAATGTATCATCTGGAAACAAGTGTAATTTAAAAATAAATATGAACTGAAAACTTCAATAAGAATTCTAATCAAAAACGTGATTAAGGGCTATAGATTTCATTCTGTTTTTGAGAGAGTGAGGATGTTTTGTTTCATACTTTTATTATTGGTTTTACATCAAGTGATTATATGCATTTACCCATCATAAATATTGCATTTAGATAGATGTGACTCTTTAGAAATTAGTAAGTAATAATAACGAGGTATTGTGTATAAAGAATTAAAATATTTCTTTGTCGATAATGCTAATAATTCAAATTATGCATGCATAATTAAGTTTATTACGGTTTTTCTGTGTGTTGGGTACACAACTTGAAAAAATGATTTGTGATATTCCATCATCCATAGCCATCTTAGTAATATCTAGTATGTATTTTTCAAGGCAGTACATTTCAAATTTTCCTAGAAATAAGATTGTTTTGCATTTATTAGAGATTTTGGTACCAGGTTCCTACTGCAAGGGACTAAGTAGTCACATTCTTAAAACCAGAAAATGAAAGTTAGCCTACCAGTCATTGCAAAGGGACACTGAAAAGGCATACTGAATAAATCAAATACGTTGACGTTTTTGATAACCTCCTACACAAGTGCCATGTTTATAATTCAGGGCAGGAAATATTTCAGAGCTATTCATTGATTTAAAGTTATTCAGGAATTCCCATCATGGCTCAGAGGTTAACAAACCTGGCTAGTATCTATGAGGACTCAGGTTTGATCCCTGGCCTCGGTCAGTGGGTTAAGGATCCAGCCTTGCTGTGAGCTGTGGTGTAGGTCATGGTTGCCAGTGGGATCTCAAGTTGCTGTGGCTGTGGTGTAAGCCGGCGGCTACAGCTCCAAGTCAATCCCTAGCCTGGGAACCTCCATATGCCACGGGTGCACCCCTAAAAAGACAAAAAAAATTATTCAGATCAATACGCTTTATATTCATAAAACCATACAGACACAGACAGTACCTGAAGTAACAACAGAGATATTTAGGTCACACCCAAATCACATGTAAGGAGAGAGAATTTAGAACATAAATGATGCAAAAGACATTCACCATCTCTTGAAATCAGCCCCTCTGGTTGTATTTCCTCCCGATTGGCCCTCTGGACTCGTTCTGACTTAGCCCATTTTAGCGGACATATTCAGTGTCTAATTTTCAATATTCAAACTTGTGTTTCCTTAAATCTTAATCAGGGGGAGTTCCCGTCGTGGTTCAGTGGAGACGAATCTGACTAGGAACCATGAGGTTACGGGTTCAATACCTGGCCTCGCTCAGTGGGTTAAGGATCCGGCGTTGCCGTGAGCTGTGGTGTAGGTTGCAGACGCGGCTCGGATCCCGCATTGCTGTGGCTGTGGCGAAGGCCAGTGGCTGTAGCTCCTATTAGACTCCTAACCTGGGAACCTCCACATGCCGCGGGTGCGGCCCTAAAATGACCAAAAAAAAAAAAAAAAACTTAATCAGGACTTTCAGGAAAGGGAAAAAAAATAAGAGGAAACAAATCCAGAGGCTTTTTTCTTACAGTAACGGAAGAGAAATGCTTAATACATAAATTCTGGGTTAGAAAAACAACGGCCCCATGAAAGCGATTTGGAAATTTTTTTGCTGCCTTGCGGGCAGTGATTATTTCCATTCTAGGGAAGTGGTGCATATTTCATTCTGCGCTGTCTGAAAAAAGCCACCGTGACTAAGGTGTAGATTTGCCTAATTCGGAGGGTGGGTCTGAGGTTCATGGTCAGTCACTGTACCGAACATTTCAGAGGAGACTAAAGACAGGAACTGAAAGGAACAAAAGATGCTTCAAGAGAAGTTAGCCTTCTGAGGAAATTTTGTGCATACGTGGGAAGCTCAGGGTTGTCACCAGTAAGCCATTCATAAAAAATAAACTGTGACCTGCCTTCACTGTTCAAGCTTGCTTTGCTTTTACAAAAACTTGCCTGTCCTCCAAGCGTCAGGTAGTCTAAACAAGATGTTTGCTCAAGGTTTTTTGGAAACTTGGAATCAGCTGAGTGGAGCTCCAGTTTCAGCCGCTGAACACCAGTGAAGCTATCCGACCCTCCAACTGGGCATGCGCACGTGTCTGCTCTGTGACCTTTGACGTAGGCGGGTCGGGAGCTCCGCCCTCAAAACGTGCAGACGCCCCGCCCCTTGTTCTGGACTGGCCTTCCCTGAAGAAGCCTGTGGTTTACTTATACCTGGGCAGAAGGCTGATGGCTCATCTTTTTTCCTATTTCCAATCACCTTTCCCCGTGCTCCCCACGCCTCAGCTTTACTCATAAATATCCCGAGCCGCTAGGCTTCTGGAAAGGCAGTTTGGTAATCTGTTCGCCCCACTTCACCATTGACTCTCTCACCAGTAAACCCTTTTTTTTTCTTTTTTTCCTGCAAACTTGGTGTCTCAGCTTGGATTGCTGTGTGTGGAGCAAATGAACCTGGTTTGGTAACATTTGTAAAATATAGATTCTGTTGGTGTCAGATGCCGTAACTCCTTACTGTACAACTGCTAAAGCACATGTCAGATTAAAACGTTATGATGTTCAAAAGGTGTTCATAACATCTTTTGAAATTTTTACAAATCTGATTGTTTTCCTACGCTATAACCAGGGAGGGACAGAGGAACCCTTTCATTCACAAGGGAGGATAAGGTAAAGTAGCCTTCAAAAGCCCGGGAAAGGGCTGACACAAGCATAGGCAGTGTAAAGTTTGGAAGTATTGGGGTGTCCTGGAGTAAAATTGGGGATGCAAAGAGGGGGTAAGGAAGCAGACGGTGTGCCCTGAAGAGCTGGCACCCCTAGGAAGGACCATCAGTGTTGGAGGGCTGATTCCCATCTGGAGCTGTAGGCTCTGCCCATGGAGACTTCATTCCTATCAACAGTCTCTCCAGTTACATTTTTATGGGCCATGGCTGCACCCATTGTGCTTCAAGATGGCGGGGCAGTGGTCCTTTCTGGGGTTTTCCTGTAGTGAAGAGCGGTAGTCAGTTGGTCCCTGCAGGCAAACCCCCTGCCAGAGATGAGGAATGAATGAAGCTTTCAACAAATGGCCTCACATGTAAAAAGAGGATGATGAATATATGATATGGATGATAGAAAGGGGTTAGAGAGTAAGATCGGTGAAAACTGGCATAACTGAGAACGTCTTTAGAGTGGAACTCTGGTCCCTAGGTCTTGCAGGATGGGTAGGATTTGCATAGCTGAAAAGAGAGAGCCAGGGCTATACTTGCAGATAGAGGAACAACATGAGAAAAGGCACAGAACTAATAACTGGCATGATAAATTGAATACAGTTTGAAAAATAATAATGCTTTAAAAAAACCACAAAAGTGCACGTTCAACCGTGCACATCTAGAGTTAGAAGTGACTTTTAGGTGCCAGGCTGCAACCGCTTACTCGAGTGAAATGCAAGCTGCAGTTTTGTTTGTTCTTTGCACATCTGTGTTAACATGTATAACGCTGAATTTGGACACAAATGGGGACACCAAAAGTAGTAATTACTTTAGAGAAAACTGTAAACAGGGATAAGAAATTCTTTAAAGTTCAGTACTTATCTTTCTTTGGAAAAGTGATCACTATCCAAAATATATTTAATTATTTAGCATCAAAACTCAAGAATATATGAACACAGGTCACTGTGTTGCTCTAATATTATGCCAATTCAATAAACCATAAAAACTTCCCCTTGAAGCATATATATATGACATGTAAGTGTATGTAAATTAAATGTAATTTCCTTAAAGTGTCCAAATCCACTTATGAGATTGTGAGTTTCTTTAGAGGAGGCACTGTCTGATTCATTTTTGTTTCCTCCAGAGTATTAGCATATAGAAGCTATTCAAGAAATGTGTTTTTGTTGGCAATTAGATTAATAATAGCTTTAAAACTTGATAAAAGGATAAAAAAATTTGAGTTGAGGGGCTTGGAAGTCCTTGATGAGAAATGGTGACGATAAACTGTAGACGTTTGGGGGGGAACATACTTGATAACTTTGAGCATCAGGGAAAGTACAAGTAAAAGATAAGTAAAATACCAGAATGAGTCAATGGGAGAAGATGGGGAGGAATAATTCCGATCAAGAAGGTGAGGGATAGATGAAGTCAAAGACCTGGATGAATTTTAGAAAGAAAAAATGGTAAAAAGAACAAAAACTGAGGCAGAGTTAAGGGACAAAATCATAAGATGTTTACGGAATGATGAAAAGTTATCATTACTTGCAAAAAAATGTGAGTCCTCGATTAGGTGAAATATAAGAGATAAAATCAGATTAAACTGATTTTTATTATAATTATGTTTAAATTTTTAGAACTCATTGGTTTATATATGCACATATACTCATACATACACAGCTATAGAATTTATATTATAGATGTGCTATTCATGCTATATAAGTAATTGAGAAAAGTTTTTGTTAATAATTACAAAATAATTCATTTGCCTTGGAGAAATCAGAAATCTGTCTCTTTTCCGCTTACCTAAAAACCGGAAAGTATTTATTGCTTTTATTTTTTTGCCCTGGTTCACTTTTGTCCCACCGAATATACATTTTCAGTTTTATTTCAACAGAGCATCCTTGAATTTTTGCTTCTTTATCTTTGTCAGCATTTTTATTTCCCCAGGGGATGTTTCTGTGGAATCCATTTTTACTTGTATGTGACCAGGGGGCCTCTATTGGTCAAGTTCACTAACATCCTCCGTGTAATTTCGGGAAGAAATTTACAGAGAGCACTTCAGGGCTACCACTTTCTTGGAGAGGAAATATTAACAGCCTCACCTCCTGCTCCCAATATAAGATTCCGGGTAGGAGTGAGTTACTCATTTTCTGAAGTGGCCTTAAATCCTTTATATCTCTCTAGTCCCTTGGCAAATTACCTCTTCCATTACCCAGAACGGTGCTCAGAGGTTTCAAGGAATGAGTATTTCTAAAGGGGAGAAATGCTTAGAAACCCATTATGAAAGTCATTTCTTTCAAATTGTATTTTAAATACAGCTTATTATATGTGTGTATGTACATAGCCGTGTGGGTACTATGAGCGTATGTATGTATTTACATTTATATAAAAGGATACTAGAGTTTTCAGCTAGACATTTGTGCTAGTTTTAGTTAGGCTGTAGGTTTTCCTTCTATAAGAGAAATCCAGCATGACAGTTGTTTAAACTAGATTACAGTTTTTCAGCCTTGGCACCACTGACATTTTGAATCATGTAGTTCTTGGTAGCAGGGGTTGTCCTGTGTATTGTAGGATGTTTAGCAACATCCCTGGACTCTACCCACAAATGCCAGAAGCAGCCACACCCTCCCAGCTGTGACGACCAAAAATGTCTCCTGACACTGACAAATGTCCCCCGAGGGGCAAAGTTGTCTCTTACTGAGAATCACTGAGCTGGAGAGAAATGTCTGTCTCACACATGGACGTGATGCCGGCACGGAGGCTCTGGCTCCGCACTGGCGGCCGGACTCCTTACCTAGCCATCTCATGTACCTGCCCTCACCACGTGAACCCGTAGATCTCACCATGTATCCTGATTCTTGGGGGGCAAGGGCAATGGGTGCTGGTAAAGTGACTCTGAAACAAACAAAAACACGAAAAACAGAGCCTGACTGGGGAGCAGGGGTCTGATTGGTAGTGCTTGTGGATTTCCATGTTGCAAATACTCCTTTTGTGGCTGCTATTAAACTACCAATAGTTTAACACCTGGCTTGCAAAGTTCCTGCGTGTTTGACAGTCATTTCTTATAAGGCAGTATTAGTGGATGGCAGCTTACCACTGATAGAAGAAAAGGGCAGAGGAAGGAGCAGGCCCAACCTTTTGTTTAAGGGCAAAGTGAGGTTTCTCTTCTGTTCCCCCTCATAGGTCAGAAGTTGGTCACATGGCCCTTCTAGCTGCAAGGGAGGCTGGAACACCGGGTGTATTCTGGACAGCAACAAAGAACCCAGGCAATCTACCACTAGGAGACAGAGAGAATGTTTACTGTGGGAAAACTGTTAGCCTCTACCATGGTATCATTTAAAAATTGGCCAGAAATCTGAATGAATTTTACTTAAGAGGATCTTAGGGATTTCGGCGTTTAAACTGCTAAGTCGCAGACTTCCTTGAACTAAGTTTCCCCATGCAGCTAACAGCAGAGGATGCTGTGTAATTATCCTTGTAATTTCTTGAATTGAAAGTAAATGTAGCTCTAAGATTCTACACTTTCAGCTCAAGTTGTTTGAAATAGAATGACCTGTATATACTTTACCTTTTGCACTGATTAGAAAATAATTAATGGTATTTTAGAATTAGAATGGGCTTAATGATAACGGTATTAATTGCAATAGATAACATATAATAGTATGTGCCAGCCACTGTTTAAATACTTTACATATTTTTTAGCTCTTTTAATCTTCACAAAACCCTCTGTAGTATGCACTATTAATATCCTTATTTTTAGACAAAATTGAGGCACAGATAGGTTAAGTAACTTACCCAAGAACACACAGCAAGTAAGAAGTAGGGCCGGGAGTTCCTGACATGGCTCAGCGGAAACAAATCTGATTAGCATCCATGAGGATGTAGGTTCGATCCCTGGCCTCCCTCAGTGGGTTAAGGATCTGGCATTGCTGTGAATTGTGGTGTAGTTCACAGACGTGGCTCGGATCTGGTGTCTTTGTGGCTGTGGCAAAGGTTGGCAGATATAGCTCCAATTCAACCCCTAGGCTGGGAACCTCCATATGCCGAGGGTACGTGCCCCCCCCAAAAAAGAAGTGGGCCAGGATTCTTAGAGATCACCTCTTCTAATGTCCTCTATACATTCATCTTTATTTCCTTCTATATCTTCCCCTGTAAGGAGGTGAGGAGCTGGAAATGTAAAAATCTACATTTCCCAGATTCCTTTGCAGCTGAGGCTCTGGCTATATTGCCTTCAAATCATCAGCTTTATGATGTGAAGCCGCTTAGTTGTGGCCACAGGAAGAGCTATTTCTTGGCCACCTCTAAGCTTTTGTGAACTTACTAGTCCTGGAAACTCGGCAGGTTTTTTAAAACTTCATTTGTAAGATGGAGTTAGTAACATTTCCGTTTTAGGATTATCCTGAAAATGGAATGTCGTATTAGGAAGTTGGTTTTGTGCTACTGACAGATCCAAAATAATTGTCGCTTAAACAAGATAAATTATTTCTCTGTAATGCAAAAGTCCTGATATGCAGTTCAGGCTTAGTGCGGTGACTGCAAGTTCCTACCTTGTTACTTGACAGTTATCAACATTCAGTTTCCATTTTTGGTCTAAGACAACTATTCCCACTTCCTAGCCCGTGCGGACTGGGTGCAAGTTCCATTTCCGAAATACCTGGATATTGTACCCATCATTTCCATTCAAGCTACCTTAGCTAGAAGTTAGTCATATTTTCACACTTTTGCTGCAAATGTAGTCTTAGGTTATAACTGTCCCACTGAAGACTACAAATCTCAGCTTTAAAGTTTTAATTCTATGGTTGATATTGTGTAAGAAGAATATCATGGATGTTGACCGTGACTAAAGTGTCTGCCGTATGCAAGGCACTTGGTTCATGGGCACTGGTGACACACATTAATACTAGAATTCTCTGTTTTATTATTTTAGGGTCTTCTATCTCCTAGAAACAATATAATGTCTGATTTTAGTTGAAAAGGCAATATCCTGGAATTGTGTTACCTGAAAATTTTCAGAAGCAATAGCAGTCTCTGAAGCAAGCTTCAATGTGAAATAGATCCCAAATCAAATGCTAAGAGAAAATGCCTTTTGTCTTCATAAAATGATTCTTTGCTCATACATACCTTTGCAAAAAAGCAGTTCCTGAAACTCACGGGGGTCGGGGTCACACACTTCAAGCTCTACGACAGTTTCAGGTGGCATGTTTCCTTTTGCAGAAGACGATTTGAATTCTTACTGCTGCTCGTGCCTATAAAATTGTTCTATTTATTCCTTTCAAGGACGAATTATAGAGTTAACAATAGACTTGATTATTAGAACATGGTGAACGTAGTTGAGTGCCCACAATTTTAACTTTAAAAGTAAGAATACAAAAATCATGGCAACTGCAATAGGGTAGCCCGTGGACGAGTTGTGCAGTGAACAAGCTTGTCTTTAACATTTATCCACATTCCTTGTTATTTTTCCTTCTTCCCTTCCTCACCAGTGCCCAGCCTGTAAAATTTCTGCTCCTCCAAGTTCATCTCTTCTCACTGTCTTGTTGGTAAAGAGCTGAGTACCTATTGCTACTCCTCTTTTGCAGAGAAAGGGATCCCTGGTCCCAAAGGAATGAAAGCTAAATGCGTGGGGTAAAGGGACCAGGAAAGGAGACTCATTTCTACCTGAAAACGTGTGCCCTTTTGGCAACTGAGTCTCTATGTCCAGAGGTGGGCGCTGGTTAGATTCACTGGAAACCAAGCTTTTCTATTTTGGGCAAAATATACCCATGACTGTGAGGATAAGTAACCAGGCAAGGGTCCTTTGTCCTATTTACTGATACTATCAACATATTTCATAAAGCTAGGGGTGGACTTTGGAGTACAATTGTTAGTACTGCTCTTCTTGATGAGGTCAGAAAGATCCATATAGCTGTCTGAGAATTTTCTATTTATGCAGTTGATTACACCACAGTGTATGAAGGGCCTCTGTCTAGAGAAATGTCACAAAAGAAGACATTTAAATGCTTTCTCCTGCTTCCTTCGTGGCTTATCTCCCTCTTGGTGGGTTCTTCCCAACATTTGCAGCTGTTTCTGAAGATCTAGCTGCGGACAGCCGATGATAACTTGCGAAGAATTTTGGAATCTCTCAGCTGCAACTTTGGCCACCCAATCATTTCATTTTTGCTGTAAATTCCGCATATTTTATTTTTAAAATCCATGTGAGAAATCAAGAGGGCTAATAAATATTAAAACCCATAAAAATCTCTTGATAAATAACTCTCCATGTGTGTCTATTTATCCCATCTTTTAGATCTGGCAGTTCAGCTCCGCTCTTCAAGAGCAAATAATAAGAGAAGACATTCCAATGAAAGAAAAGCTCAAGATATTTTAAAATTGGGCAAAAGTTGGAAAATGTGACCAAAAGAAGCAAAAGAAATCTTCTAACAACGGAGCATGGCGCTTTCTTACATTGGCGGTTGCTGGCAAGACTTAAAAAAGAAGTCCAAATTAATTGTTCAAATTAAAAAATACATTCCACCTTGTGGCAAGATGCTCAGGCCAAAACTCAGTTCCTAAAAATCAACCAGTGAATCAAAGGAACAGACATTCTGTTGATGGTTAGAAGCTAAGGCAAACTCTGGCCTCAAACTTGCCCAGCAATGGTTACTGCCCAGCAAAAGAGCAAAACTTGAACTTGGACCGGGGTTTTGTTTTTGTGGATAATTAATGGACTTTTTAGTTAAACAAATAACAATGATCCGCTCTGCTGTTCTTAAGGAAAGTGTAAAGTGACTTGAACGCAGACATTTAAGAGTAAAAACCTAGTTGTTCATAATGTGGACTCCTTTTGTTTTAGCAGGAATGCTATTCTTGCAGGCTTTTTTTTTTTTTTCCAGGGCTGCACATGTGGCATATGGGAATTCTCTGGCTAGGGGTCGAAACAGACCTGCAGCTGCCAGCTTATGCCACAGTCACAGCAGCATAGTATCTGAGTTGCATCTGTGACCTACACCACAGCTCACGGCAACCCCGGATCCTCAACCCACTGAGTGAGGGCAGGGATCAAACCTGCATCCTCATGGATACTAGTTGGGTTCATAACCCGCTGAGCCACAATGGGAACTTCTATTTTTGCAGATGTTTAATTCTTTGGGAAAATATTATTCTTCTTGGCAAAGAATTCACCTAGGTATATGGTGTATATAGTGTGTAGATTATATATATATATATATATATATATATATATATATATATGTAGAGAGAGAGAGAGAGGGAAAGTCTATGGCTATATACATACATATACACACGTGTGTGTATTTTATATATGGGCGTGTGTGTGTATACACACACACACACACACACACAATGTGCGTAAATAATCACAGAGAACAAAGCTGAGCATAGGTAGATGGGAGTTTCATCTCACTCTAGAGGAAATACAGTCAGAATCACTTGGCTGAATTTAACCTGGGATTAGGTTCCGGATTGTCTCCCACAACAAAGAACTGTCTGGCCCAGAGTGTCAGCAGTGCCATGAGACCCCGTTACAGGAGAAACCAGGCCCGACAGGCTAAGCAGTGTGGCCAGTGGACCCACAGCCACTAGTGGCCGAGCAGCACTCGGGCCCCAGAGGGCTCTGCTTTCCTCCCCAGTCTCTAATACAGGCCCAAGTGCCTGGGGTCACGATGCCAAGCCCAAGTTCAACCTTTTTTTTTTTTTTTCCAGTAAACTAAGCACTCTTGCCTAATTTTGCCATACTAAAATTGAGTTCAGCTGTCACACAGAGTGTGACAGACTTAGCTTTTTTTTTCCCTCCAATACAGTTTCATGTAAGTATTGAAATTGGACTCATTTGAATTTTAATTTTGCCTCAGGATTGAAGTGCTTTTAGAAACGATTCTCAGGTTGGCTCTAATTAAGGACGAGTGCATTGTGTTCTAGAATGAGTTCCGTTGCTGTGGAGTACTCATGTATTAACCTAAGTGTCTGTCATGGTCTCTTGTCACTTTTTTTTTCTATCAATTCATTCCTTCTTCTAATTTTTATTTCATAAATTTCTTTTGGCTCATGAATAATGCTTTGAAAAGACTAAAATAACCTAGAAAAGATAGGATGTACTTGAGAAGGCAAGATTCAGATCTGATTATTTGATTTGACAAATCAGAGACATGAACAGGTACAAAAAAGGTGTGCAGAATGACACCCTCCAAGAAAGAAAAAATAGTAAATACAAACAACAACTGCTTCTATTAATGATATGAGGTCATATTTCTGATTAGAAATTCACTTTTATGGGAGTTCCCATAATGAACCCTGTTAGCATCCAGCTGTTGGCCTATGCCACAGCCACAGCAACTCGGGATCCAAGCCACGTCTGTGACCTACACCGCAGCTCATGGCAACGCCGAATCCTTAACCCACTGAGCGAGGCCAGGGATCGAACCTGCGTCCCTCATGGATGCTAGTCAGACTTGTTTCCGCTGAGCCACAACCGGAACTCTCTGGAAAGCCTTCTTTAATGTAAGTTTTACTGTCTTAGCTTTGCCTTTCCCATCATCTCATATCTGGATGACCCGCAATCCTCTCAACTTGCTGCTTGCTGCTGACAAAATGGCCCTCACAACTTGTCCCCACCAGAGCACACTTTCTAAAATTTAAATCTGGGCCATTATCCTGCTTACAATTCTTCAATTATTTCCATTAACTTTCCAAAGCATCTGTGGGAAAAATGTAAGAGCCCTGCCCGCCCTATAAACTTCCGTTCCCCTATAGGCTGTGCAGCCTCAGGCCAAGCAGAAGTATTTGTAATTTTCCTCACCAGCCAGCCTTTTTGGTGCCTGCCTGTATGTGCATTTGGAGAAGCCTCCTTGCAGGTTGTGTGCCCAATAAACTCATTTCTCGAAACACAGGTCATGCTGTTTTTATGAACCACCCCCACTCCCAGTTATGTATGGCCTCTACGTTCTCATAATAATCCCTGCATGTCTCCATGACAACACTTAACCTTATTGTATTTTAACTACCTATTTACCCATCTGGCTTTCCCAGTAAATGTTGGATTCCTGTTCCTCGGGACCTTGCCTTCTTCATGTTTGAATATTCCATATATTAAATACACTGTCTGCTATGTAGTAGATGCTCAATGCGTATTTTGAGAGCAAGAGAATGAACAAATGAATACATGTTGCATATAGAAAAATTACAGTCAAATGTAATCCGTCATTTTCAAGAGCTGCTCTTAATCAACTGAGTCTCTTTTGTTAAAGCATTCTATAAAGGGATTTATTTATCTCAAAGTTTAGTTGTGGTGTATTTAAAATGTAATTGAGGTGATTTTTATAAGCTAAACAATTTCCTATATTCGCTTGTGGATATTGAGGGAATATTTTGATAAGCAAACAGAATGTAAAATGTATTCAAAATAAACTCAAATAGCATGACTTAGAGGGCTGTGCTATTTCAAAATTTCATTAGAAGGCAAGAACACCCTTGATATCTAATAATCTGATGAATTACTACTAGAGCAATATTTTTACAACTCACCCCTAAAAAGATCCTTTACCAACTAGAAAGAGGCTAGTTTCCACTAGATTTAATATTTTACGTGTATGTTTAAGAGGACTAAATCGAACTCAACTGCAGTCATGCTTGCTTTAAAGGAAAGAAAAAAAAAGAACTTTCTTTCACAAATGTCCTCCTGGTTATTTTTCTTTCCACATAATTAGTTACCTGTGAGAGTCCTGCTCTTCAGCATAAATTCCTGCCCTGAGAAAATGTCATGGATTTAAATTCATAATTCCTTGTGGGATGTCTGCCATATAATGTTTACCAAAGAAAAACAAGGAAGATAATTACCTTTTGAGGAACAGCCCTGCCTGGAGGTGTTATTATTATTGTTTTTTTAAAATTGAAGTATCGTTGGTTTACAACATGGGGTTAGTTTCAGGGGTGCAGCATAGTGATGAGAGATTATTTCAAACCAGTAGAAAATGTTGCAGTGTCCAGATACTGCAGTGGGGATTTGCTCTTGCAGAAATCTGGTAGCATGGAAAGACGGGAACGTTTCAGCAAACCAGACTCTGAATAGAACAAGTCAGACCACAGTGTGTCATCTTGTGGTTACCAAATTTCACACGTCCAGTGGTCCCCAGAAATGGGCCATCTAAGTCTCATTTTAAACTTGACCGTGAATGTGTAACTTTTGTTTGTAAGATGAGAAGTAGTTGTTTGCTTACCAGTAGTGTTGAGGCAGGATTTAAACAAGTTATCTAAGCTTCTTCTGGCAAGTACAAAGTCACTCCTCTTTTCTCCAGAGTGAATTTAGATTGGGGGAGTTACTGATCTGAAATGAGTGACTGGCGGATATTTCTCCGGCAAAAAGGGGTTTATTTGTGATGAGCAGAGAATTGCAGTTCTGGGTCTGCAACCACGGAGAGTCACGTGCAGTTTCTCCCCCAGCAAGAGAAGGAGAAGGCTGAGAAAGAGTGGAAGAGTATGTGTGTGTGGCGGGGTGCTGTAGCCAGCTAAGAGTTCATGGCGTTTCATCCGCCAAGTCCTCGCCAGGCAAGAGGAGTCTTTCTTCTTCCTGTGGCGGGTATGACAGCTCCTCATTGCAGTCTCGTGGTTCTGTTTACTTAGGTTTCTGTGTATTAATTTTTCACACGGCAGTCGGCTCAGGACCCACTAATAAGATGCGCCAAAATAGAGATAAACTAACACTGAGGAAGATTCAAGCTCTGAGGGAAATGAACAGGCACCTGACCTTGACCTCAGGTGACTTAAATGCAACTCTTCTTACAACAAGTTTTGAAGATTATTTAGTATTTGCAAGAGTATTTTAAAAGTTTATGTCAAAGATTGAACATCACTTCTGAAAGAAAACATGTATAGGGAATTTCAATTTGTAGAGGTTATGTCTGACAGGAATCCACTAGGGGGCAGTATATAGTAAGAGTTACGACGTCGCCCGAAATATTGATTTCTTTCGAACCTTAAACTGAATAGCACATTACCACTTAATTTAAATGACGTACAGTTCTGCTGTCTGTGTTAAAGTTTAAAAAAAAAATCTCCCATATTTAGTGCCTGAGTAAGTCTGTACATTTCGATTGCGTGTGAAGAACGATGGGGTTGATTGTATGTTGAAAGCACGTCTATCTTACTGATAAATCAAAAAGTGTGAATTCAAGTTTCTGAGCTCATTGAACAGTGATGGATTTTAGTCTGGCTAGACTTTAATTTATACTCTATTTTCCTAGGGAAGAAATGAGGTTCTGGAGACAGCTGTCATTAATTGAACTTGGGTCACACTGCCTCACACGCCTTCCCTGAACACGGAGTGCAGTGTTCTGCATCCTGTCAGCTGCAGGTGTAGGACTCCCCACCTCGACGACACGACGTATTTCATTTGATTTCTGAGCATTAATGACACATCTGTGAGTTAGAGCTTAGACCTGAGTTTGTTCATGTAAAGAAATACTGCATATGACTTAAAAGTCATCTTCCGCTTATAATAACACTTGCCTCCTCACCCATGCTTCCTACCTTCCTCCATCCATCCATCCATCCAACCACCCATCCGTCTATTAATTTTTTTCAGTACTTACTGTTCTTCTACAATGTATGTGCTAGACAGCCCTGGGTTTAAAAGGTGAGTATGATATTTCAGTTTAGAAGCATTGAATAGGAAATAAACATTCCTCAGAAAAGCAGGACTTGGGGAACTTTAAGTCTTTCCTCAAATAGGGATAACAGACACATCTATAACTCTGCGAGCCAGGCACTCATTATGAGCTCTCTACATAACAATCCCGGGAGATGGGTTCCATCGTCATCATTGCCGTCGTCCCCATTTACAGATGAGGACGTGGAAACACAGAAAGGTCAAGTCCCATAGTCTGAGTGGCAGAGCCAGAGTTTGAGAGTTGCTCCAGACCACAAGCTCCAAACAACTACCCAAGGTACATCTCTCCTCCAGAGCAGAGGTTCCAGGTGAAGCAAATGTCAGTTTGGGACATAGCTAGTTTGAGGAGGGCTTTTTGCTTTTGTGAAAGAAAAAATGTATTAGGCCATTAAGGAAATGTTCAGGCTATCGCAAAAGGGACGGTGCTTGTTAAGGAAAGTCTCAAAGAAGACGAGAACTTGGAATTTTATAGGACAAGGGAGCCCCTGAGGAAAGGTGGTGGCATGTCACGTCTCCCCATCCGCCAGGGCGGACTGCTTTGGGGCAGCTTGTTGGCCAGTTCTTGGAACTCCAAATACTCATAAAACGGTGGGAGGATTCCTCGTTGCTACTTTCCAGGAGCACAGGGCTCAGATAAAGCACAACACCGTCAGTCCCTGCTTTTGTTCAACACATGGGACGTCCTTCCTCACCGAATAACTGAGAGACCATCACAAACTTCCCAAGTGGGACAAAGCAGGGCCTAGGAAATAGCTTTGGGTGGACTCTTGCGGGCGTTGTTCCTGCAAAATAATTTGAACCGCCCGTTGGGAGGTGGTGGCCCGTGTTGGCTATTTTGGAGCATTAGATCAAATCTTTCAGTAAAGGGAGGCCAGAAACGAAAAAGACATATATTGATGTCAACGGTTATATTAAAAAAAAGTCCGGAGTTGTGCTCAGATCAGGGAATTCCAAGACAGTGGTGGAGAAAACCCTGAGTGGTAGGCAGGAGCACTTGTGCAGTTTGTCGAGGTTCTGGAGCTAGGATGTCCATGCTTGGCTGGTGTCCACAGCTGCAGGTACCTCTCTTACGGGAACGCCCGTGACTTCAGTCTTCCATGGGACTTCCTTAGCAGCCCACGCAGGACTCCGCCTTTGCAGCCAGGAGGAAATCTGGCCCACGCGTGGTCTCCTGAGGTGGGGAGTCCCTTGAGGTTTATATCAAGCCCTGGGGCTTCAGCCACACGGGGGCTTCGTCATATTCTGGGGGAAAGGGTGAATTGCCAGGCATCCTAGAGACCTGGTAGGGATCTGGGCAGTGATGGAGGCAGATTACATAGATAGTAAAAATAACCTCTCACAACCTTTGTTTTTTTGGCCACCCAGCCGGGCATAGGGAGTTCTTGGGCCAGGGATCAAATCCCGGCCGCACTTGCAACCCAAGTGGCAGCTGTTGCAACGCCCCGGCTCCTTAACCCACTGTGCAGGTCGCGGATGGAACCTGAGGTCCCAGCGCTCCCAAGACACCTCCCATCCCTTTTCGCCACAGCGGGAACGCCTCCCAACCTCTTTGCGCAAGGAAAAGTGTTCCATTTTAACTGAGAGAAGACCAGACTCTGTATACTATTTGATATGGAATCTCCTTGTGAAAATCCCATAATGAAATGCATTATGGTAGGATTCCAAAGATGCCCACTTCCTGCTCGCTGGGACCTGTAAATACCTTACATTAAGTGGTGAGAGGTACTCACAGTTGCAGCTAGAATTAGGGTTGCCAGTCATTTGACCTGAAAATGACAAGTGTATCCTGGATTATCTGATTGTTGCAATGGAATCGCCGTGATCATGCAAACGGGAGAGGGAGGCAGGGTGATGAATGTGACAAGGACTCATTGGTTATTGTTTCCTTTGAAGATGGGGGTGGGTGGGTGGACATAAGCCAAGAGTTCCAGGAAGCCTCTGCCAGCTTGAAAAGGAAGAAAATAGATTCTGTTTTACAGCTTCCAGAAAGAATGCAGTCCTGCCGCTATCTTGATTTTTGCCCAGTGAGACCCGTTTCGAACTTCTGAACCATAAAATAATAAATTTGGGTTGTTTTAGGCTACAAAATTTGTGGTAATTTGTTACGGCAGTGATAGGAAATTAATGTAGGCAGCTTTTTTTTTTTGTCTTTAAAATTTTTTATTTATTTATTTTAGGGCCACACCCGCTGCATATGGAAGTTCCCAGACTGGGGGTTGAATGGGGGCTACAGCTGCTGGCCTACACCACAGCCACAGCAACTCCAGATCTGAGCTGCGTCTGTGAGCTGCACCACAGTTTAAGGCAACACCGGATTCTTAGCCCACTCAGCAAGGCCAGGGATCAAACGTGCGTCCTCATGGTTACTAGTCAGATTTGTTTCTGCTGAGCCACTATAAGAATTCCCTATAGGCAGCTTGACAAAAAAATGTCCCTTTCAGGAGTTTCCTGGTGGCTCAGTGAGTTAAGGACCTGGTGTCATCACTGGTGCGGCTCGGGTTGGATTCCTGGCACGGGAAACTTCCACATGCTGCAGGGAAAAAAAAAGTCCCATTCAGGAAACTTTCACACCTTTCTGTATTCATTCAGAGTATGACTTATATTTTTCTCTTCTCATTCTGGAACAGACAGTCCAGAATAGGAAAAAAACCACTCTTACAGTGCAGCTTCTCAGAGTGCACTTCAACAGACCCAAGTCCATACCCTCTCTAGATCAGAAAAACAATAGGCAAATATGTATATAAACTTAAAATTGTGCTTAGTAACTAATGTTTCAGTATTCTATCTTAGAAATTATCTAGACATCCAGTGACCATCACTTAGCATAATACCGGTGAAAGGTTTTAAGCTGCCTAAAAATCTTGGGAATTATCTTCAAGCTGACATACTACCATTGATAATCAAGACTCTGCTCAGGCTGATGTGCTGACAGATGTTAATTCTCCCTCTTCCCCCTTCCCTTTCTGTCCCACATTTGGGCAGGTTGATGAGCCCAGCTGCTTCCCCCTTTGATGTCCAGATGCAGGGCAGGAGGTCAAACCACTGCAAGTCCCTGCCCGCAGGAGGGAACTGCACTCCAGCCCTGCCCCTAACCGTGTGAAAGCTGCAAGCCAGTCTCCTTTCTTGTTCTTTTTCAAGCCATTTTAGACCTAATTGGGAGGCCTTCCGTATTCTCTCCAGAAAGGCATTGGCTGGAAATAACGCCTTCTTGGTGTTCATGTGACCTCATTGGCCTCCAATCTGAACCACATTTTGGGGCCCTAACACAAGTGAAAAATCTTGTTAGAATAGTGATTTGTCTTTGGTCAAACAGATTTACATTTTTCATAATCTTAAACATTTAATCAAAGAAATGCTGTCTTATTCAATCAGCAAAACTGTAAACATTTAGTAACAACATACCAAAAGAACAGAAAAGTAGAATAAAGTCTACATAAGCAGACTTTAAAAGTAGAATAAAAGTCTATGTATAAATTATGGTTACTACCAATCTAATGGAAAATAATAACTGCTTTTAATGAAATCATAATGATTAAACCAGTCTTGTTCGCCAAGGATATGTCTACATTATGTGAACTTGAATTCTTAAAACACTTCTGAGTTCGTTTCTGTAAGTATACCTTTTTTTTTACATTTAAGCAGGTTTAATTTCCTTAATATTGGGAAATTTTAGGAATATTTAATTTAAAAGTGCTTTTATCACTAAACCAATCAGAATAGGGTTCCTTTAGAAGATTTTATAATCTAATTATTAGTACTACGAAAGGTAGGAAAATGTTACATACTTACACAAAGAATATACAACAAGATACAACTAAAGAGCGTGTAACTTTACTTAAAAAAAAAAATCAGCCATGGGTCAAGCATAAACACAGAAGCACAAATCTCATTAGTCTGAATCAAAGAGTTTTTTATTATCAGTGGGTACGCATTCATAATTTATTTGAATTCAAAATAAAAGATAAACATAAAAGCTAGCATAACAGACTCTCCAGCTGTATTTCAAGAGAAACAAGATCTCTATAAACCATTTATGTATTTACATACATCACCATTAGACCATTTCAAGAGAAACAAGATCTGTATAAACCATTTATGTATTTACATAAATCAGGATTAGACCATGAAGCCAAAAGAAACCACCACCAGATATGCAGCAAATACTCAGAAGGAATCAAATCAAATCAAATCTTTATCATGCTGTGGATGGACAGGAATCCAGGGCACAGGATCGGGGCTAAGCTCACTGGTGTCCCTGGATTGTCACCCAAGAATGGAGCTCAAAAGACTCTGAAAAGCCTCATTCTTTGGTAGGACACAGAGGGATCATAAGGCAAAACCAGTATTATCTGAGTCACAGCATCAAATCTTGAAAGACAAAATGCACCAGACAGTTAATAAGATGATACTAGTTGGGTTATTATAACAAGGAGAGGGTTATTATAACAAAGAGAACAGTCGTTACTGATAAATGTTTCAAAGAGGGAGAAACTATTTTTTTTTAAAAGGGAGTTGCTAAGGGTGGAGCCGGGGCTTATTTTGGAACATGCAACAACACGGTGGTCTTTGTAGTCAGCCAGTTCGCTGCTTAGCCATTTTGCCATTTCTGAAACATGGAAAAGTTATCAAAGCGTCCAGAGGTTTCTCAACTGTCACTGCTTTCCGGGAGCACAGAGCTTAGATGAAGTCCAATACTGTCACTTTATGATAAGCTCTTTGCTTCATCACCTCTTTGACCATGGAACCCCAAGACACAAGGCAGATGGTGTAATCCTTGGGAGGGCTTTACATCTCTCAACATCTGGCACTATGTGGAAATTTTGTAACATTTAAAACTAATTTTTTGCACTGCATGACTTTGTGTATGTGAAGATGAAAAATACATATTTCATGCTTATAAAAATTTTAGAGACAGTGTGACATGGAAATTGCTAAACAGGAAACCGTCTTTTAAGTGAGTAACCATGGGACTTGCAGGGTGGGGAATTTAAGTGATTTTAAGGACAAGTAGGCATGTTCTAGAAGCATCTGCTATGATTAAAGGGCAAACGTGGGCCAGGACTTCCTGGGCATCTACTTAAAATGGGCAATTTTCACTTTCGCTGAAGAGGAGCTTTGTGGAAGCGAAGGCAGAGAAAGACTTTGTTTAGCACCTGTGAGAACGTTTAGGGCCCCAGGGAGAGAAGATATTACGCATCACAGTTTGGAAAATGTTAGACTAAGTGAGGTTAGACTGCTCCAGGGTGGCCACGGGCATTTCAATCTGCAAAGTAGCAAAGGTAACTCAGCAAGCTGGTGGAAACACAGCATCCTGCCAGAGCTGAGCTTCTGCTGCAGCTTTAATAACTCAAGATGGAGAAGTTTTCAGAAACGTTCCATGTGTGAAGAAAATGGATATTCTCCCATTGTTAGACTTAGGCTTCGATGTACACCTGTTAGATCAAGCTTGTTAATCGTGACATTCATGATTCTTTTTTTTTTCTTTTTAGGGCTGCACCCACAGCATATGGAGGTTCCCAGGCTAGGGGTCAAATCAGAGCTA
This sequence comes from Catagonus wagneri, assembly GCA_004024745.2. Classification (NCBI taxonomy): domain Eukaryota; kingdom Metazoa; phylum Chordata; class Mammalia; order Artiodactyla; family Tayassuidae; genus Catagonus; species Catagonus wagneri. The sequence goes on from PVHT021183584.1 coordinate 11,165,569, forward strand.
CAGCTGCCGGCCTACACCAAAGCCACAGAAACGCAGGATCCTTAACCCACTGAGTGAGGCCAGAGTTCAAACCCGCACCTTGTTGGGTTCGTTACCGCCGAGCCAAGACAAGAGCTCCTCATGAATCTTTTTACTCATTTTTATTTTATTTTATTTTTGGCCATGCTCATGGCATATGGAAGTTCCCAGGCCAGGGATTAAACCCGTGCCACAGCAGCAAACCAAGCCACTGCAATGACAATGCCAGATCCTTAACCCACTGAGCTACAAGAGAACTCCTTTTTCACTCATTTTTAAAATCTACTTTTCTATCCATTAGGAGAAGTGAGTAAAAAAAATCTTCCGTGGTGGTGAACTTGCCCATTTTCCTCACCATCTTTGCTCATAGTTTTGAAGTTATGTTATTAGGTACAAGTGAATTTAGAATTGTTTAATCCTTTTGGTGAACTGAAACTTTCATCATTACATAGCAAAATTTGATTTCTTTTCTAATCTCGGTTTTGTCTGATGTTAGTATAGCTATCCACATTTTCTATTGGTTGGCATTTACCTTATATAACTATTTTCATCCTTTTATTTTCAACTTTTTTTTGTGCCTTACGTGTCTCTTCCTTTTTGCATAAGCTGAATTCTGACTCCCTTTATGAACACTTCTGCCATTTGCTGAAGGCTTCAACTATTTCCATTAATCCATTTAAATATATTGTAAATGCTAACATATATGTATTTATCCATGCCATTTTTATTTTGTTTTTAATTTTTCTTGTTTTTTCTGTTTCTTCCTCCCGCTTCATTTCTCATCTATTTTTTAAATTGATTGGGAGCTCTTTTCCTGCTTCTACTTTCCCCCTAATGATTACTCTTAAATTCATAGTATGCATACTTAGCTTGGAAATTTAAAATGTGCTCGGTGCTTTTATCATTCTGGATCTGGCCAGGAAAAGAGAAGCCATTTTAAGTCTTTCGGCAGAGGGATTTAATGCAGGGGATTGGTTGCAGAGGCAATGGGAATGCAAAGAAGCTATATGGAGACAGTAGGTCAGACATGAACAATAGCAAGAAGTTACTTCCACTTCTCGGGTGGGAGGGGCAATGGAAAGGGAAGTTACAGCTTCTCAGTAGGAATTCAATTCCTGTTAACCTGTTTTCAGTATTTCTTATCTCTTTGTTGTCTGTGGTCTCTGCATTCTGTGCAGTTTTGACCAATACCTTCAGGTTTCCTTATCCTTATCTCAGCTGTACTGTTCAGCCATTCTAGACAGCTGTAAAATTAAATGACTACATCATTCATTTTGAGAACATATCTTTGGTTCTTTAAAAAAAAAAATCTGCCTATTCATTTTTTCAGTAGTATGTTGCTCTTATTTTGTTCCTTTTTTTTGTCTTTTTGTCTTTTTAGGGCCGCACCTGAGGCATATGGAGGTTCCCAGGCTTAGGGTCTAATCAGAGCTACAGCTACCGGCCTACACCACAGCTGCAACAATGTGAGATCAGAGTTGCGTCTGTGACCTACACCACAGCTCACGGCAATACCAGATCCTCAACCCACTGAGTGAGGCCAGGGATTGTTTCTGCTGCACCACAATGGGAACTCCTGTTTCAATTTTTTAAAAACATTTTTAACTTAATAATTTTGTATCCTGCACCTGAAAATCCTAGTGTCCGATTTTTAATGCAGATCTAATTCTGTTGTTGGTGTTTCTGACTCTCACTCACTGTGACTTATCTTCTTGTGTGTTCTATTTATTATTATTATTATGAACTTATATTTGTTGGAAATGTTTCTGAGAATTCTTTCAATCAGGGCATGAACATGTGTTCCTATAGGCTGTATTTATGCTCTCCCCTACCGTTACCTGGGGCATGATAAGCTTGCACACACTTTAAAAACAATTTTTGGTCTGCAATTTTTAGAGCTATGAAAAGACTGTAAATCAGGCCTAAAGCCCTTATGAGGTCTGGCCAGTGATCAAGAATTTCCAGGGAGTTTTTTACTTTTACCTAGAACCAAGACCAAGATAGAAGACTCTCTTGGCAATTATTTTAGTGGAAAAGTTATTTTTCTCCTAGTGTGTTCTCTTCCTAAAAGTATATTTCTCCTGACTCTTAAGTGAATGACTTTTGATCCAGCTCCCTTTTTTTTACAAAGGCGCACAGCTTTGTCCCCAGTCCCTTTGTGCACTGACGCTCCGGGCTTTGAGGTATTAGTCGTCCCCAAACCTCAGCCATATCCAGGGCTCACTCACTTCCCTCCCCTCGTGCTTCTGGCTTGCTCCTCTTCTCTGTGTTTTATTTTTCTCACAGGCTTATTTAACTTTTCAAAAGAATTTTAAGAATATATTTTATTAATCATCTTTAGAAGCTACATCTAGAGGGTAAAAATTACATTCATAAAATAAAGATATTGAAACATCAAAAAACAAGTGTAGCAATTTCACAAGTTACCCTTGCAATAGTATAGAAAGGTATTTCTTTGCATTTGGCAATATTTTTCTCTGCTTGCTATGTGTCAGGGTCTCTGCTAATAAGTACCTTGATGCATTATCTCATTCACTCCTTCTAACAACTCTATGAAGTAGTTATCATCATCATCATTATCATTATTTCCCCATTTCATATCTTAGAAAGTAAAACTCAGAAATATTAAAAATTATACTCTAAGTCATATACATAATAAGCAAAGTGCATATGAACTTTGATCTCTCTGACTATAAAATCCAGTCTTCTTTAAAGTTGAGTACAAATGGGTGAGCTGCTCTAGACTCAATCAAGAAGTCTCCATAAAACCTTCCAAGTCTTGAGCCAGAAGAATATTTATTCCATTTTTAATCTTTGATTAAAGGGATGTAGTGATAAGACTTTGAAGTTGAAAGTTCTAAATCCACTTAAAAAAAAAAAAACACAAAACTCTATTTACATCAAAGACTTTGCTGGAGTTTGGTAAGCTCTCATCAACTTTATGCCCATATCTGTTCTTTTAGTCTTTTTGAGACGCTCACCCTTAAAACATTCTAAGTGGCAGGTGAATAGGTAGGAAAGAAAAGAGAGATAATAAATCAAACAGAATTTTAGATGGCCTTAGCAACTCATAGTTGAGACCCTCTCCTTGGCATATTTTTGAAAGTATGATTATGACAAATCTTTTTTTCCCTTGAGAATGAATCCAAGTTATCTTATGACACATGACAGATCAAAATAAGACACTGAATAAGGAGAATGTGACTAAGTTTCCTGAGAAAGAAAATCATTCCTAATTTGAGTTTGGGATTATTCCCTGCAGTAAACTTTTTATGTGTGATCATTAATCAGAAATCTGCAAAGCCATAGAAGTCCAGTTTCAAGAAGAAAGGAGAAAATGCATATTTAGAAACTACATAAAAAAGCCTTTTGAAGAAAAGGAAATAGGAACTAGAGAATGGACGATACTGGTAGTTAATCACTGTAACAGGCCTAATGCAGCACACAGAGGTGGAAACCCTGCAGCAGAGCTTGAGGAATGCTGGTCTCTCCAGTTCCTTTTGTACAATGAATGCAGGTTAATTCTGTGGTTAAATGAATGTTGGTCATTATCAAATGTTAAATCCCTTCCCTCTCTGTGCCTCTAAAGAAAAATAGCTTTCACTTTCTAAGATGTTTCCATTTTCACAGCTAATGCTAAGAAATTGAAGTGACTCTACCTGAAATCTTTAGAGTTGAGTTCAAAAAGTAGAATGACATTACCACGAATGCCTTTTGATACATATTTGACCTTCTCCTTAATTTCATAAAGATGTTTAAAAATGGAATATTACCACTAGCGTTATAAAATGACAGTGTGCAGAAGTAATGTATAAATCCTAAAAGCAGTCTAGTTATTCTCAGTATCTGAATCCTGAGGCTGATTCAGTCTGGGAAATTCTACTTCATGTCTGAATTGATCAAGTATGGAGGGTAGATATCACTAGCATGGAGAGATAAATAGAGTTTTCAGATTTCTCTGGGTACGGAAGCATTAGAAAGTGGGAAGACAAGGAGATTGAATTCTTGGTACCTACTTATGGTTCTGTCATATTTCGTTCACATCTCCCCACACTCTACCTAAATGACATAAAATCAATAGTATAAATAAATAATATTACATACAACTCCCCCTCTCAGCATTACTTGGAAACAGAGAATATCATGGTTGTTAAATGAGATATAAATGGATGAATAAAACTAATTTCAACAAATATTGGAAACTACTTGAATTTCCAAATGTAGGAGATGGGGTGAATAAACACAGTGGAGTATTACGCAGCTGTGACAAAGAATGGGATGATTGCTGTGGGTGGATATGGATGATTTCCTGGGTATTTTGCTAAGTAAGAATGCCAAAGTGCGAAAGAGCAAAAGTACATATATAGAGCATATATGGCACGCTACTTTAAGAAAGAGGAGGGGATTTTATATGTGCTAATCTTTATAAAGAGTTGCATGGGAAGGATACCAGAAAAACAGTGAAGTTTGTCACTTACAATGGTCAATAATGGACCATTATTAACTTAGCTCTATTAATTCTATGATTTAGGGGACTATGTGCTAATTGTCAAACTGATGATAAGTTCTTCTCACAAAACAGTGATTGCTGTACATTAAAAAGTGAAAAAAAAGTGATAAATTAGTTTTTAATTTATTTTTAAAATATAGTTGAGTATAATGCATATACAGTAATATTCACCCATTTTGAGAGTACAGTTTTTTGTTTTTTTGTTTTTTTTTTTTTTTGCATTTTTTTTAGGGCCACACCTGCAGGATATGGAAGTTCCCAGGCTAAGGGTTGAATCAGAGTTACAGCTGCCAGCCTATGTGATAGTGACAGCAACATGAGATCTCGGTCACTTCTGTGACCTACACCACAGCTCACGGCAACACCGGGTCCTTAACCCACTGAGCAAGGCCAGGGATTGAACCTGCATCCTCATGGATACTAGTCAGGTTCTTAACCCAGTGAGCCACAATGGGAATGCTGCGGTTTTATGAGTTTTGACAAATGGTGTAAAAGCCATCGTAATCAGGACTTAGAATGTTTCCATCATCTTCCCACCTCTAGCCCTAGGCACCCCCTGATATGCTTTGAGATTTATTTTTTAATAATTTTAAGAAATAAAGTAATACAGGCTTTTAAATTTTGTTTTGGTTTCTATAAATCCATTTTAAATACTCCAATTTCTTACATAGGCATGCATAGGTGCGTGTATGTATGTTTTGAACAAAATGTCAACGGTTGTTATCTTTCAGTGATGGTATTAGAGTAACAGACATTTGTGATATGTCTACCATTCCCGTTCTTTCAGCTTCAAGGATCAGCCCCAACTATTACGGTTTCAAGCCCTCCACGTCTTGCAGCTCTCCTGTTCTGGGAGGTGGCCTTTACCCCTCACTTCCCAAGTCAGCACACAGAACACGTGAGGTTTCAGAGTGAGGCCCATTCAGAGCCAGCCCAACGCTGGGGCATTGGTTTCAGCCATCAAGTCTGCAAGGTCTTTCTTTTCCCATGAGATGGGAAAGTAAAGGTGAGGTCATGCTGGAGTAACTGGCCGTGCAGCCAGCCATGCTGCAGTTCTAAAGGGCAGGCCACCTGAAGACAGAGCCAACCTCAAGGATGGCAAAGCCAGAGATGGTGAGACAGAGTCCTGGTCACATCGTCTGACCACAAATCAACTGGCACCTGAGGTTAGGTCAAACCCAGCTTTTTCATTTCTAGGAGCCAGTAGATCTCCTTTTTGCTTAAGCAGTTTGAATTGGGTTTTCCTGTTACATACCATAGAAAGATTCCTAACACTTAAACATGATGGATGAGTTTTTTCTTAGTATTTTTCTATATTTTCCATTATTTTATGATAGGCATAATAGCTATGAGTAGACTCTCTCCTATTCTACATGCAATAGATGTTACAGAATTATTTTTAATTTTTCAGAACTGTGTTAACAAATTTTCTCTTTTACTTCTGGTGCTGAAAAGTTTCGTTCATCTTGCAGTGTTGCATCTGAATTTTATTTTTCAGGTAAATAATATAGTCTCTTAAAAAAGCACTTATTCCTAAATCTTGTTAGTGCTGTTTTGGTAACTGACAATACCCAAGATGGTTTCAGAATAATCTTCTTATTTCTCTGAAGCTAACTTGGATTTAAGAAAGCTTGTTTTCCTTATTTATGCTCAAGTATTATAGGTAACATGTATCATTCTACGTAAACGTCCATCCCAGGCTGGGGAAACTTTGACATACATTTTTCTTTCAAGACAACCTTCTGTCATTAGCTGGTATTGACTTTATTAATACAAAGCTCTAAATTAAACATAAGTCCTCATGGAATGGTTTTGAATTATTGAGGGAGAGACGCTAACTATAACATGTCACAAAATTTTAGAATGACGCAGCGTTTTGTGGCAGTAACTGACTAATACTACCTTAAAAGTTCTTTATCTGTGGTTGGGAGATAGAAGAATTGAGGGTGTGCTGTGATCTCTAGGAAACCAAAAACTATCAATGAATTGAGATTTGACAGACCTATTTTTAAAAGGATTGTTATAAAAAAAAAACCCTGCACTTCACAGAAATAATGTTCTACCATTTTATAATATAAAATTCACAAAAACATGTATAATACTGTTAGCTTTTCAGGTCTGTCTCGTTACTTAGTCAAATAAAAATTATGCAGCTCCATCAATTAATAAAAAATATGAAAATTGGAAGTAGAATTTAGTATTCTGTTCAGTGTCTACACAAGTTAGAGAATGATAATGGCATTTGGAGGCTATTTTCAGCTTTAAGACATGAATCGTATCATGTCTGAATAGAGCAAGTGACAAAGCAGCTCTAACAGATCTGCTCAACAGAGAATGTAGAAGACAAATTCTATTTTTAATGCTACTTAAACAGGAGAAATAGATTAACATTTAAGTGAATAACATTAAACAATATAAAAACAAATTTCTGTACTTACAATTATCATAAGGTTGTCATAACATGCCTTAATTTTCTCCTAGCAGTGTGTTTCTTTTATTCTTTTGTAAAGATGTGTCATGCAGCACTTTGGAAATTAAAAAGTTATTACCAGGGAGTGTCTTTTCTTCCTAGACTTTTGAACAGTTGACTTTTAGAAGATCAGAGTATTAGTCTGAGTGTTCCCAGCAGCAGATTTTTCAAAAGATAAAAGTATGTTCAACTGATCATTCAGAAAAAAGCAAGCCTTTAGGTAAAAAGCTAAGTTTTGCCATAGGTAAAGCGATAACATTTAAAATTTATTAAATAACCTAAGTAAATATTAATGGCCCATTAATTAGGAAGAAGATGAAAGTATAATTGAGCATGATTAATAGTAGCAGTTTTACCTGTTTCAGTTGTGCATTTCTGTAAACAACTCACCCCAAACTTATGGCATGCCACAATGATCATTTATTATTAGCACCTGTCACAGCTCCAAGGATGGACTGGACAGGTGGGCAGTTTTCACTGAGGATACCTTATGCAGTTGTAGTCAGACAGTGGTGGGGGCTGGAGTCATCTTGATGGCTTCTCGGCTCACTGTCTGGAACACAGGCTGAGTGCACCCAAATGGCTGTAGCCTATTCGGGGTCTTCCTGTCTGCTCCCTGCCCCTGCGTCACATTACAATCAATATTGGTGAGCACTTGCTTTGCCAGTCGTCTGGTGGTCATCCTCTTTCAGTTCAATAACTATGTAATACAACTCCCACACCACCGATGCCACAGCAGTGACCTGTCACTATCATATATCACTCACACATTGGGAAGAAAAGACCTAACTTCAGAAAAAAGAAAGTAATAAAGTCAATTGAATAGAAAGTACAGAATTGAAAAATTGAATAGAAAGTACAGAATTCCCCTATGTCCCACTCCGCCACAGTTTCCTCTGTTATTAACATCTTTCATCAGTGTGGTTCAGTTTGGTTAGTGAACCAATATTGGTACAGTATTATTAACTAAAGCCCATAGTTCCCATTAGGGTCAGTTCATTGTGATGTATGTTCCATGGCCTTTGACCAATGCATAATGTCATGTATCCACCACCATTATAGAGCCATACAGAAGAGTCACTGTCCTCAAACCCCCCATGCTACACCCGTTTATCCTTGGCTTCCTTGCTTCTCTCCACCCCTGGGCAACTGATGACCTGTTGACTGTCACCATAGTTTTGCCTTTTCTACAATGTCATATAGTTGGAACTACACCATATGTAGCTTTTTCAGGCTGGCTTCTTTCACATGGTAATATGCATTTAAGGTTGCTCCGTGTCTTTTCATGGCATGATAATTTATTTAAAAAAAGAAAAATCACTGAATAGTATTACATTGCATAGATGTACCACAGCTTACGTATTCACCTATTAAAGGACATCTTGGTAAAAGTCTGCATTTTTATGAAGAACAACTTAAAATAGTTTTAGGATGATTTTACAGAGATTCTCCTGATGATGATGTGATAAGGTGTTTATGATTTGCAGGAAGCTAGCAAGACAGCTTCACTGAACTATTAGGAAGCAAAAAGCCTGGTAATGTTGATATCATCATAGCTTTTCTAACTAATGATGACAGTTTGTAGCCTCTCAATAGAGCCTTTTTAGGGAATTGATTGCCAGAGGGGGGGAATGATTGAAAAAAATAGGAAGCTGAGTGATAGCCTAGGTTTAAAATGAATATCTCTTTCTTTCCTTTGTCCCTCTGTCTGCATGAAGAAATATGGGGCCTGAGACCTGTAACTGTGCTATTTGGCAGACCAGCCTGGCTTGCTCGAAAACACAAAATGCACATCATTGAGACTTAGTGTGTACAAATATTTTGACCCTGTGGCCCCTTGACATCCTACAATATTGACATCATGTATGCCTTTTCCTCCAGTTTTATTGAGGTATGATTGACAAACAAAATTTGTATGTATTTAGGTTGTACAACATGTGTTTCTAAAAGTGTGCAATGTAGTAATTTAATATATGTATGCATTACAAAATGAGTTCTGGCAACACAGATGAAACTGAAGGACATTATGCTATGTGAAATAAGCTAGACACATCAGAGTTCCCATGGTGGTTCAGCAGAACAGTGTCCTTAAGGATTTGGGTTCAGTCCCTGGCCTTGCTCAGTGGGTTAAGGATATGACATTGCCGCAAGCTGTGGTGTAGGTCAAAGATGTGGCTCAGATCTGGTGTTGCTGTGGCTGTGGCAGAGGCCTGCACCTGCAGCTCCAATTCCACCCCTGTCCTGGGAACTTCTATACGACACAGGTGTGGTCTTAGAAAGAAAAAAAGGAAAAGAAATAAGCTAGACACCAGAAAGTCAAATACTGTGTGATCTCACTCATATGTGGAATCTACAAAAGCCCTGTTCATGAAAGCAGAGTGTGGGATGGTGGTTGCTAGAGCCTGGCTGGTAGAAATGAGGAGATGTAGGACAAAGGATATAAATGTTCAGTTATGAGGAGCTCTGGGGACCTGATAGACAGCATGGCAGTTAGAGTTGGTAGGACTGGGTTGTTTACTTGAAATTTGCTCAATAAAAATGCAAGGCCTCAGTCTAAACAATGGGACATATTGCACAAACCCCAACTGAGGGCCAGTCTACAAACCACTTGACCAGTACCCCTCAAAATCTCAAAGTTAGGCGCGAGCAGGGAGAATGAGGAACCCTTGCAGGTTGAAGAGAGTAAGAAGACATGGCACCTGAATGCAATGTGAGATTTTGGTTTGGATCCTGGAACAGAAAAGGGATGTTTGTGGAAAGACTACTGAAAATCAAATAAGATTGATTGGACAGTTAATAATTTTAGACCAATGTTGATTTCCTGGTTTTGTAAAATGTTAACAGGAGGGGAGGCTGGGTGAAGACAGCATGAAAATCTCTGTACTGTTTTCCATCTTTTCTGTTAGTAAAACATTATTTGAAAATAAGAAGTTAAGGGAGTTCCTGTCATGGCTCAGTGGTTAGGGAACCTAGCTAACATCCATGAGGATTCAGGTTCAATCCCTGGCCTCGCTCAGATCCGGCGTTGCTGTGAGCTGTGGTGTAGGCCGGAGGTTAGAGCTCCGATTGGACCCTTAGCCTAGGAAACTCCATATGCCGTGGGTGCAGCCCTAAAAAGACAAACATAATAATAATAATAATAACAACAATAACAATAATAACAGTGTTAAAAAGTTTATTACCAGTCTGTCCACTTCTTTACTACCATCTTTGATCAAGTTGCCATCATCTTTCGTCTGAGCTGTGACAATAGCTTCACAGCTGTCGTCGTTACACTCTAGCATCTCTACAATCCATTCTCCACACAGTATCCACAGTGATCTTTTAAATTCATGATCTCACTCCTCTGTTTAAGACCTTCTGTTTGCTTTCTGTTGCAATCAGACTGAAATCCAATTTCTGTCCTGCAATCTCTTCCCATTGTCCCCTAAACTCTCGGTAATAGTCTTTCTCATTTTCTTTTTTTAATTTATGCAATATTTCAGGTATTAAAAAGGCACAGAGACTACTTAAAAGGAATATCAATTCCCCCGTTCATCTCATTGCATCCTAACTTTCAGCCATCAGCTGTGTTGCTTCAATAGAAATGAAAGTTCGGCGCTACAAATAAAAAGCCCTAAACCCCGACCCCATTTCTCTCTCGAGAGTCCTTTTCCTTGTGGGTGGAAGGGGTGCTTTACATGTTCCGGACAATAATTCTTTGTCAGTTACATGCACAGCAACTACTCTTTCCCAGTCTGTGGGTTTTGCCCTTTCCCTTTGTTTACAGCATAGTTTGTAGTACAGACGTTTTACATTCAAGGCAGTTAAACTTTGTGTGGTTTGAATTTTTTGTGATTTGTTTATAAAACCCTTTCCAACTTTAAGATCATACAGGCATTATTTGTCATTCTCTCCCAATCACTTTAAAATTTTATTTTATTTTTTTATACCGTTGTGTCTCTGCTCTTATAATTTCTTGCAACACCGACCACCTTTTCTTTGCCCAGCTGGCCCCTTCTTGCCCTTCGGCTCTCCGCGCCAGTGTTACTCCCTTATCAGACCGCTCCACTGAAAAATAACCCCCACGCAGCTCCAGTCGCTTCCTCTGATCCTGTTTTATTTTCTTCACAGCACTAATTACTCTCTGCAGTTTTCGTGTTTCTGTTTCCTCTAAACCGATGTAAGTGCCAAGAACAGGGGTCTTTATCTTGCTCACCAGAACTGCTGCAAGTGGGGTTTTGAAAGCGGAGCAGACACTGGGGCAGAGTTTAGTGCGCAGGTTGCTGCTTAGATCAACGCCTGTGTGAGGAAAGAGGCAGAAGCAACGTCCAGCAGAGGGAGGAGTGGAGCTGCGACGTGGCCCCGCTGCCTGGGCTCTGGAGATAAAAGATCCACTGGAGTTAATGCTGGTGGGGCCAGAAGGGCCTGGCTTCATCAGTCCCTGGGGTGGCCCACCCTGGGCAAGGTGGCTCTGCCGCTGAGGCCGTCTCTGCAGGGGTTGACAGCTGGACACGACAAGTCCTCTCCTGCAGGGCGATCTGGGTGACCCAGCTGTGTGCTCACAGGTCCCCGGCATGTCCTTAGCACCTAATAAGAAAAGTAAGCCTTTCCCTGTATCTTGAAACTCTTCCGGAGCATAAGGTCGGGTTTCTGAGTAAGAGGATTTAAAACATTTCGGTGAGAGTCTTGCAGAAATTCCTTCTAGAAATTTCGGGACAAACTAAACGGTGGTGTAATCATTCCTTTCCTTGCGGGCCAGTGCTTTTCTTTCTTGAGCTTAGCCCACAAAGGACAATGTTTATATTTTTGTTTTCAATTTTTAAGTGCTTACTAGTAAAGATCTATACGTTAAAACATTTATTTTTTTTTCTAAAACATGAAGACCTCTGCCTGTCCTGGCGTTCTATTCCCTTCTTTGAGTGTGTGTGTGTGTGTGTGTGTGTTTACAATGCCTGGAACGATCTCACTTTCACACTGTCGTATCTACACTAGAAGTTAAACTTCGTTTCACCTTCTGTGTCCTGGCACACTCTTAGCTGGCCATCCAGTGACATCTCAGTTATCACTTCTGCTTCCTTGAACTCTCCCGCTGAGGGACGTGCTGCAGGTGGAATGAAAAAGGGACAGGCAAAATAGGAACACATCTGGATTACTCACAGGAAGAAAACCAAGGTCCCATCAGGCTACCCTGCTGTTAGTTTTCTTTTTAAGTTTTACAAGATGTACAATATATTAGTTGAGAATGTATGTAATTTGTATGTGGCTGTGCATTTTGAAATAGTTAAAAGGATGAGGTGCTTATTCACAAAGAAAGATTTAGTTACCTCCACTGTCTCTGTTCCTTGGTTTGGTGTCAGTTGATTTTTTTTTAATGTTTATTTAACTTAATAATCTTAGGACCCTGCACAAGAGCATATGATATACTCTGTGCTTATTAAATGAATAAACAAATGAATGCCATTTAGTTATCTTAAGTACCAGAAAACCTGTGTAACCATAACAATATGTTCTCTCACTCAAAGTGGATGTTTATGGCAAGTCATATTCTAAACAGAAGTTTGCTTGGAGTTCCCGTAGCGGCTCAGTGGAAACGAATCTGACTAGCATCCATGAGGACACAGGTTCAATCCCTGACCTCACTCAGTGGCGTAAGGATCTGGCGTTGCCGTGAGCTGTGGTGTAGGTCACAGACATGGCTCGGATCCATCCCACTTGCTGTGGCTGTGGTGTAGGCCGGCAGCTACAGTGCCGATTCGACCCCTAGGCTGGGGACCTCCATATGCTGTGGGTGTGGCCCTAAAAAGAAAAAAATTTTTAAATTAAAAAATAAATAGTAGCTTGCTTGATGAGCACAGCATTTGAGCATGAAAAGGCAATTATTGCTGTTAACATCCATAGCTCTAAGCCAAATTGGTCATTTCCAGAGTGACATTCTTGCCACAGGGATAAGAAAGATCAGATTCAGGGGCTGGTCAGTTGGCTTTTAGTCCTTCATCATCCCTTCACCATGCGTGGAAACTCAGCAATTAAGACTGTTCTTCTCAACTCATATTCCAGTCCTGCCTCTTAAGATTTTTCACAAGTTTTTTGCTTGTTTTCTTTTTCTTTTTTTTAAGCCCTAGGTTTGGTGGTTCTTCACAATTTCTGCTTTCAATTCTTGGGCATTACCCAGTGCAAGAGTATTTATTTTCTTATGCTGTCTTTATAATTTCTTTTTGTGATTAAATCTTTCACCTCTTCACAGTTTTGTATGGTGTGAGGTAGGATCTACAACCTTTTCTAGATTGTCTTAAATAAGTAATTATTGACTTACAAAGCATTCTCTTAAATTTTTTATACATTTGATGAACTCCAAAAGAACCAGGTAAAAATTCTGGAAAATAACTTATCTTGATGTGCTAAGAATAACATTTTATAGAAATGATTATTGTGTTATTGAGTTGCCGATAAAGTTGCATGACCCACCCTCTGGCTCTAATTTGTCTATTTGAAGTAGGCACAATTAACTCTGTGTTACTGACTTTGTCACTAATGATCTCAGTACCTAAATCATGTTAAGTGCAAGTAATCAAGTGAGTCTAAATGGTTTAAAGCCCAGTCAACTTGCATGAGTTAAAGCTAACTTTCTATTTGCTCAATTTTCTGTTTAGTGGTAGCATCAAATCCCAAGAATGAGGAACTTATTATAAGGTTTCCTGGCTTCCATTTGGTTTGATTAGAAATGTCACTGAAAATTGGACTGTGTGGGAGTATAGAAGAATTTCTATCACAGAACAAAAATAACAATGGCAAAGGAATGTAAAACTAAAACCATAAAACATCATCTGGACTTTTGAACATCCCTTTAGGTAGAGTTTGGGTTTAGAATGAGATTTTGAACAATTTTAGGATATTTTGATATTGAATTGAATGATTTTTTTTGGTCTTTTCTGGGTCCATGCTTGCGGCATATGGAGGTTCCCAGGCCAGGGATCTAATTGGAGCTGTAGCTGCCGGCTTATGCCTCAGCCACAGCAACACAGGATCTGAGCCGCATCTGTGACCTACACCACAGCTCACGGCAACACCAGATCCTTAACCCACTGAGTGAAGCCATGTATCGAACACGCAACCACATGGTTCCTAGGCAGATTCTTTAATCACTGAGCCTCGACGGGAACTCCTTGAATTGAATTTTTGAATTGGTTTCCTATTCTTATGTCTTAAAGGGGGATTATCATTTCAATAAACTTCAGTTACAGCTCTGTGTGCTAGTGAGAGTTTTCTATCATATTACCAATGAAAAAATAAAATGAATTTAAAATTCTGAATCCAGCAGGAGGAAGAATTTTGGTATTGATTTTTCCTTTCCCAGTGAATGCATGAGGATGTTTAGACATCTGGAAATGGGGTGGATAGAGACTTTACAGCATTTCCAAGATATCTAAAAATATGTCCTTTGAACACCTTGCAGCTGATGATGGAAAGGGAAATAAATATCTATCCTTTTTATGTACTAATTTTTCAATCTGTTTTATATAAGATGTGGGATCAATTGATTATAACTCATTGCAATTTTAATATCGTATAGAAATTTACTATGTTAAAAACTTAGAATTTCTGGGAAAAAAGATAAGGTATAAAATGTTCATTTTTCTAAACAAGGGAACAAAAAACTCTAAAACATAAGTTTAGATTTCATAACATTTACTTTTTTCATGTAGCAAATAACTTTCCAGTATTATCAGTAGGTCATGAGTGCATGTAAATTCTCATCAACAGTGTTCTTTGAGGCAATGCCACATACATGGACGATTGTGTTTGGTTTTATTGTGGTAAAAATTATATACAAATATATATTTTACCATTTTAACCACTTGTAAGTGACTTGTGAAATTAAGCACCATCACCATCACCGCTATTTCAAGAGATGCTTCATCTTCACCAGGTAAAACCCTGTATCCATTAAACAATAACTCCCAATTTCCCCTTTTTCCCAGTTCTGGTAGCCACTATTCTACCTTAGTCTCTAAGAATTTTGACTATTTTATGTATTGCACATAAGTAGTATCACATAGGGAGTTCCTGTTGTGGCTCATCGGCAACAAATCCGACTAGTATCCATGAGGATGCAGGTTTGATTCCTGGCCCTGCTCAGTGGGCTAAGGATCCGGCATTGCCATGAGCTGTAGTGTAGGTCACAGCTGCAGCTCAGATCTGGCGTAGCTATGACTGTGGTGTAGGCCAGCAGCTGCAGCTCCGGTTCAACCCCTACCCTGGGAACTTCCATATGCTGCAGGTGCAGCCCTAAAAAGCAAAAATAAATAAATAAATACGATCATACAATATTTGTCTTTTGGTGTCTGGTTTATTTCACTTAACACAATGTGTTCAAATTTCATCCATGTTGTAGCATATCTCCCTGTTGAATGGGTTTGACATCCCAGTTGAAGAACCTTTGAGTATATCTGAGAGGATTTATCTCTAGGCTTTCTATTCCTGTACATTTAATCTACATGTTTATCTTTATGCCATAGCATACTGCTTTGATTACTGAAGATTCGTAGTAAGTTTTGAAACCAGGAAATGTGAGACCTCCCACTTTCTTCTTCTTTTTCAAGATTGTTTCAAGCTGGCTATTTTGGGTCCTTTGAGATTCTCAGTGAATTTTTCTATTTTTTGCAAAAAATGCCATTGGAATTTTGATAGGGATTGCATTAAACCTGTAGATCACTTTGACAGCTTAAAAATGTTAAGCCTTCCTATCTGTGAACATGGCATGTCTTTCCATTTCTTTCTGTCTGTAATTTCTTTCAGTAATGTCTTTCAGTCTTCAGTGCACAAGTCTTTCACCTTTGTGGTTAAATTTATTCTAAGTATTTTATTCTTTATGATGCTATTATAAATGGAATTGTTTTCTTAACATTCTTTTGGGTCATTATTAGTGTTTAGAAACAGAACTGATTTTTGCGTGCTGATTTTTTATCTTACAACTTTTCTGAATTCATTTACTAATAACAAGTTCTTTTTTTGGTGGAACTTTTAGGGATATATATATACATACATACACACACACACACATATGTATATATCCATACATATATGATCATGTCATCTGCAAACAGAGAAAATTTGACTTCTTCCTTTCTAATTTGATTGCCTTTAACTTTTTTTCTTGCTTAATTGCTCTGGCTAGAACTTCAAGCTCTATGTTAAATAGGATACCATTTCTTTTTAAAAAGGCCTTGAGCTTAAGTGTGGCCAAAGGAATCAGGAGAAGGCAGGAGAATTTTAAAAGAGCAGTAGTTATACAGGAAAATGGTTAAGTGGAAGAACAGGTCTTCAAAGCTGATGAGACTGGTGTGTTTTACAAGGATGGTGGCAAGTGAGCCTAGATGACACAAACAGCATTTTGGTTAATTAAAATGTTGTGACTAGAGGCTTGCAGGAACTTAACCCTGTATTTCCCCTAAACACAATAGTTCAGTATTCACTAATTCAGTGCTCACAGCAAGTATAAAGAATATAACTTCCATGAATAATGGGAATTTAAAAAAATTGTTTAAACTATTAGTATAGTTGACTTACAAGGTTGTGATCATTTCTGCTGTACAACAAAGTGATTCACTTACACGTGTACACACACCCATCCTCTTTCAGATTCTTTTCCCACATAAGTTATCACAGAGTACTAGGTAAAGTTCTCTGTGTTATACAGCCGGTCCCTGTTAGCCGATCATGAATAATGAGAATTGATTGTATGGCCGGCTGTTACCACCATATGGACTTCAGTTCCAATGAACTATATGTGATTGCCTGAATATACTCTCTCTAGTTTGCCCTCTCCTCTTCATCTAGCCACTTGGATTAATCCATTAAGCCTCAGCCCCAGTGTGAAATTTTATAAATATATTATATAAATATATGATATATATTACATATGTAGAGGTAGCATATATTATATGTGTATAATATATATGTCTTATGTCATATATGTGCATATATACTATATTCATATTCATATGTATACAATATACATTATATATGTATATGTAGTGTATATAATATATATTATATATGTATATATTTAAAATTTATGTCTCTGCCCCTGGTTCTTAGCACAAATTCTCCTAACCCTTGTGATTTCTTTCTTTCTGGTTTTTTCTTTTTTTTGGTCATTTTAGGGCCACACCCGCAGCATATGGTGGTTCCCAGGCTAGGGGTCTAATCAGAGTTGTAGCTGCCGGCCTACACCACAGCCGGACAGAACATGGGATCCGAGCCGCGTCTGCAACCTACACCACAGCTCACGGCAACGCCGGATCCTTAACCCACCGAGCAAGGCCAGGGATTGAACCTACACCCTCATGGTTCCTAGACGGATTCGTTAACCACTGAGCCATGATGGGAACTCCACCCTTGCGATTTTTTAACTGATAAGAGCACTAGGAACATTTGTTCTTATATTCAGTCTTTGACCAGAAGCTTGGAAATTTCATCCCCATCTCCTGTCCTCTAGAAAAGGGAGAGGGGTAGAAATTGACTTAATGAATGATCATACTTATGTGACAAAGCCTCCATAAAACCCCAAAGGTATGGAATTCAGGGGTCTTCCAGATTGGTGAGCACATGTA
Source organism: Catagonus wagneri (assembly GCA_004024745.2). NCBI lineage: Eukaryota > Metazoa > Chordata > Mammalia > Artiodactyla > Tayassuidae > Catagonus > Catagonus wagneri. The sequence continues at coordinate 11,183,162 of PVHT021183584.1, forward strand.
CATGCTGGGAAAGCGGCTGTACCCCAGCTTCATGGGCACAGGTGCTTCTGCTCGGGACTCTTCCAGACCTTGTTCTTTGCACCTCTTCATCTGGCTGTCCATCAACATTCTTTATCATATCCTTTATCGTATAACAAACCAATAAATGTAAGTATTTCTCTGAGTTCTGTGACCTCTTCTAGGAAACAACTGAACCAAGGGAGGGGGGAGTCACAGCAATCCCCAGTTTGTAGCCAAGTTGGACTGAACTGGTGGGTAACCTGGGTCAGAAGTGGGGGTGGGGGCAGTCTTGTGGGACCGAGCCCTTACACTGAGGGGGCTCCACTAACCCCAGTTAGTGTCAGAATTGAATTGAGTTGTAGGACAACCAGCTGGTGTTGCAGGGAATTTCTTGGCATGGGGGTGGGGAGCCACACACTGGGTGTCAGAAGTGTCGTGAGTGTGATAGTAGACTACTGAGAGCAGAGAAGAAACACACAGGAGGAGACTGTAATTTTTTCCTATATACCCCTCTCCCCAGGCAGTCTTTCTGGACTTCAACTTTTATGGTACCTTAGATGCGCCTCTTCTGCGCTTGTTAACCTACCGTGTGAACACTTGTGTCTTAGGATTTATCACACCAATGTATCTTTTTTATTTGTCTGTTTTTTCCATCAGTCTCTAAGCTGATTAATGTCAAGGTCTAGTGTATGTGTCTGTGTGCACGGGTGTGCATGAGATTCATATATACATACATGTGCATGTATAGAAAGTCCAATATTCCAAGATATTTCTTATGCTATACATCTGTTTCTTAAATTAACATGCAGTACCATACCATATTCAATTCTATGTTTCTATGTTCTGGTAATTGTTTTAGTTCTTGGGGGCTGCTATTACAGAATACCACAGGCTGGGTGGTTTATAAAGAACCGAATTTGATTGTTTATAGTTCTGGAAGCTGGAGATCAGGTGCCAGCCTGGTCAGGTTAGGGCTCTCTTGCGGGTTGCAGAATACTTGTGCCCTCACGTGGCAGAAGAAGGACAGGGGTCGGTATGGAGCCTCCTTTATAAGACACTGATCCCTTCAAGAGGGTTCCAGCCTCATAACTTAAGTACCTCCCAAAGGCTCCACCTACTAAGACCATCATGTGGGGAGGTTAGAATTTCAACATAGGAATTGGGGTCGGGGGCATTGATATTCAAATCACAGCAGTAGCTTAGCAGAATGCCTAAATATGTGTCGAAAAAAACAAGATAATGGTAAATAAGATTTATTCATTCTACTTAATTGAAGTTCTTTGGGTCATACTTTTTTTTTAATAAACAGATAAATTAGTTTTAAATTAACATATTAAGTTAACAGCTTTGTCTCCTTGAACATTTTACACAATTCCTCTGCCCTCTTTTTTTTTTTCATTTGAGCTATCCATAATAAAATTTTGCTGAGCAAAAATAAACTTCAGCTGAGTCCAAATGAAATAATTAGAAATCTGGAACAAGCCATCTGAATTAATGAGTTTTTTTTTTACTGTGCTCAGTATAATTCTAGAATATTTGAGCCCAAGGAGAGTTTCACTTACTTACCCATGTGTTAACGGGGCTTTTCCAGCTTAGCTAAGGAGATGAGGGGGGTAAGAAGGGAAACAGCCCTCAGCAGGCTGTCTTGGGGGCTGAAAGGAAGGTCGTTTGATGACAGTATCATGTCCAGATTCTGATAGCAGCAGGTCGACCAGCTAGCTCTCTTCTCAGGAGTGGGCATTACTCCTGGAGCTGGGGCTGCTAGTCTAGCTGCTGCTTGCTCATGGCTTGTTCTCACTCATAGTATTTACCACCACGCTCTCTGTCTGATTTATGCTTCCACCTGGACTAGCGCTCCATAGGTCACGAATTCAAACCAAACTCAAATTCAGAGGATCTGATTGCTTCAAACAGTCGCTTCTGTTCCTGCTGGATGGAGATCTTCTACTTGCCCGTTCCCCAAGATCCTGGCCACCCTATGAATGCACTATTCTTCAGGGCAGCACTTCCTCCTCGGGTTAGGATGGCAAGAAGTCATGATCACCCTCTTAGAGGGCCTGCCTGCAGGGAACGAACTCAAGTTACACCACTGCCCCCGCCTCCCCGATTCAACAGACTCAGAAACTTAAGCCTAAAGTCACTGCTCTGTTCTAACAACAAGTGAAAACCTGAACAAACTGGAAGATCAACAACTCTTCTTAGATCCATAAGTGGGTGGATGGACGAGGGCCGATTGCTGCCCCCTCAAATTCAAGAGAAAGACTACGTAAAAAACAGATTTTGAAGAGAAAGAGTGAACCTCAGAAGGAGACGAGGCAGGAATGTTGGAATTAACAGGTAATTTGAAACAACTCTGATTAACGTGCTAAGGGCGCTAGTGGATAAGGTAGACAGCACACAAGAACAGGTGGGCGATGCAAGCTGAGAGACGGAAATTCTAAGAAAGAATTGAAATACATGTCATTGATATAAACACTAACAGAAATGGGAATTCCTGCTGATACTCAGTGGTAACAAACCTGACTAGTATCCATGAGGATGTGGGTTCGATCCCTGGCCTTGCTCAGTGAGTTAAGAATCTGGCGCTGCCGTGAGCTGCAGTGTAGGTCACAGATGTGGCTTGGATCAGGTGTTGCTGTGGCTGTGGTGTAGGCTGGCAGCTGTAGCTCCGACTGAACCCCTAGACTGGGAACTTCCATATACCATGGGGATGGCCCTAAAAAGAAAAAAGAAAAAAAAAGCTAACAGAAATGAAGTTTGCCTTTGTGAACTGATGAGCAGCATGCACCCGCTGAGGCAAGAATCTCTTAGCTTGAGCACACAGCAATAGAAACCTCAAAGAGAGTCAAAACTGAAAAAAAAACCAGGCAGAATATCCAAGAGCCATGAGACAAGTACAGAAGGTAGGATATATAGGTAATGGGACAACCAGAAGGAGAAGAAAAGGGAAAGGAAAAGAAGAAATATTTGAAACAAAAGCACCTGATCACTTCCCCAGATTAACCAGAACATGTCCCACACAGGGCCTGGCACATAGTAGTGCCTAATAAATAGTACTTTTCCTCTTTATCCTGCAAGTGAGTTATAAAAAAAGAACTACAGGGACATTTTAGAAGAGCGAGAGACCACTTTACGGAGCCGAGGTGAGGATCAGCAATGTTTCGTGGCTGAGGCTGATGTGAGCTAAGAACTGAAAAGCAGTCTCACTCATTCATTCAACAGATGCTCAACATTGCTCATATGTGGAATCTAAAGAAAAGATACAAAGGAACTTATTTACAAAACAGAAATAGACCCGCAGGTGTAGAAAACAAATTTATGGTTGCCAAAGGAGAAAGGAGAGCATGATAAATTAGGAGTTTATACTACTGTTTTATACAATATATGAGATAGATAACCAACGAGCACCTACTATATAGCATAGGGAACTATATTCAATATTCTGTAATAACCTAAGGGAAAAGCATCTGAAATAGAATCATATATACACAAATATATGTGTTGTATATGTATAACTGAATCACTGTGCTATGTACCTGAAACAAACACATTGTAAAGAAACTAATTCAGGAGTTCGCTTTGTGGCTCAGTGATTAACGAACCTGACTAGGATCCATGAGGATGTGGGTTTGATCCCTGGCATCACTCAGTGGGTTAAGGATCCGGTGTTGCCGTGAGCTGTGGTGTAGGTGGCAGACATGGCTCTGGATCCTTTGTTGCTGTGGCTGTGGTATAAGCCAGCAGCTACAGCTACAATTGGACCCCTAGCCTGAGAACTTCCATATGACGCAGGTGCTGCCCTAAAAGCAAAAAAAAATTCAATTAAAAAAAAATATATATGTGAAACAGACTATAGCATACCCACTGTATTTTCAATACTGCTATGGAATGAGAATATAATGATGAGCAAAAACAAACCCAAGAGTTTACAATTTGGTGAGGCAAACAAACATTCATCAAATAATCACATAAGTTAACACAAATGTACATGATCAGCAACCTAACTGCCCCAAAGGGAAATGGTGAAATAGATATGCTTTTCTTTTTTTTAAATCTATCTTATGTAGCTACTGAAATTGTTTCAAATAATTGTAAAATGATGACAAGAACACTGGATATTTTTAAAAAGTGGGTCATAAAAGTATGGAGCACCATCCCTATTTTATAAAAGCAAATGCATGTTTGCCTAGCACGGGAAAGCGGGCTCTATACCACATGAAACAACGATTACACCTGCTGATGAGATTTTTTGAAGCACAGGGAATGGTCTCATTAGAATGTTTTTGTCAATAGACAAGTAGATTTATTTTCCCATTGTTTACAGTTAGAACATCTGTCTGTTTTAAATGAGGAACTCAAGTTTTAACATGTATTCTTTCTCTCACTTTTGGTTGTTTCTTTTTAGTTTTGGTGGGGTAGGGCATAAGGAAAAGGTCCTTGAGAGAATAAACTTTCAAATGTTAAAGAAAACCTAGTTCCAGCGGTCTAATCTATGTGATAATGTATTGATAAAGTATTGCTTTGCACTTAATCTGAGAGAGACCCAAAGAGTGCTTGATTTTGCCCATGGATGAAACCCAACTTTAAGGAAATTCCATCTTGGTAAATTTTTTTTTTTTTTCGTTTTTAGACCTGAGTGACTGTGACAGATCCTAATGCTGTTCACTAATACTCACTAATGCCTGGTTCCGCCCTCCTTCTGGGACCCATGCAGGGGAACTGCTTTCCTGGCTTGTAGCTGGGTGGGTCGGTGAGATTAGTTCTGGCCAATGGGGAGGATCCTTTGCGATTGAGATTTTACAAAATGCCAATAAGAGACCCACCAGCTCCTGTTGATCCAGTGCAGAAATACGTGCTACGTGCTGACTGGGGACCCCTTCAACTTGGGGCTCTGAATGACCACTGAGCTGAGACCCTCCGCCCCTCCTCCCACCCCCACTTTCCACCCCCCCCCAGACCCACGTGGGACATGTAACAAAAGTGAAAGATAAACTTTTGCTGTTAAAGTCCCCCCGAGACTGGGAGCTCTTGGCAGCGTTTGGCGTTACCACAGCCGGCCTGTCCCACGTGGCACAGGGGACAACTTCGGCATCTCAGAGGCACTGGCTTCCCCAAAGATCCAAACAGCCTCCCAAATGTCCAGGTTCTCACAGGACAGATTTCCTTGCTGCTGCCGCTTTCAACGCACAGCGGAACTTGCTGCTAGAACAGAAAGACGACATTGTAGGGCGGCATGCACGACACGCCTGGAGAGTGAGTTCCTTCTGTGGTTTCTGAAGACTGTGTGTCTTTGGTGCCAAATGCCCCGATGACAAATGAAAAATTCAGTCAAAGGACTGTGTGTTCTCCAGTAGTATCTGGAGGCTTGGTATCGGACAAAGTATCTTCTCCGATTGCTGGAGATGGAAAGTTTCCCACTGGGTAGTTAGTATTGTCCATAAATAGGCCTAGAGTCAATGATTCCATCTGTGTTTGGGCACAGAAATCCTGTTTGGTGAAGCGGACCAGAGACTGACTTATGCACAAGTAAATTAGATGCTATTAAAGGCTTTGTAGCCTTAGAAGTGGGAGAAGGATCACCCACCCACCCCCCATCAGAGGTAAGCCCCCAAAATCTACTGTTAGTAACAGGCCACTTTCACTTTTTTTCCCCTTGTTTTTTGTTTGTTTGTTTTGTTATTTTGATTTTTTTAGGCCCTACTCGTGGCATATGGAAGTTTCCAGGCTGGGGTCAAATCAGAGCTGCAGTTTCTAGCCTACAACAGCCACAGCAACTCGGGATCCGAGCCGCATCTGCGACCTACACCACAGCTCATGGAAACGCCGGTCCCGGACCCACTTATCGAGGCCAGGGATCGAACCTGCATCCTCAGGGATACTAGCTGAATTCCTTTCAGCTTCGCCACAATGGGAACTCGCACTTTCGTGTTTTGAAATACAAATTTCCTCTTTTAAAATGCAAATACAGCTGGGGTGGTCACAGCAATTGGTTAATCATTAAGATGTACTTGAAAATCATTGAACTGGTGTTTAAGAGGTTGGGTAAAGGAGATGAAGCTATGAACAAGGAACCTGGGTAATCTCAGAAAAACTCTGGGAGGGAGCTCAGAGGCAACTTCAGGGAGTGGCAGAGGGCTCCTCAGATTCAGCGACACAAAGATCTTCCAAAGCTCTTTTCTTCTCTAAGCAAATGAAAACTTACTTTTTTTTCTTTCCTTAAGTGGGATTTTAAAGAAAAAAAATGCAAATAGTTTCTGGAATATCTAAAATACACACACCCAAAGAAGAAAGCTTTTCCATGATCAAAGACTCGGTGTGTAAGCTATGAATGAGAAAGCTGATCCACATGACATTGGAAAAAAAATACCGATTTTCACATGTTTATTTGGGTTGCATTTTCATATTAAATAATATTTTAGTGCTAGTCAAGGATTTCCATTTTTTCTTTCTTTCTCTCTCTCTTTTCTTTTTTTGGGCTGTACCGTATGGAAATTCCCAGGCTAGGAGTTGAACTGGAGCTACAGCTGCCAGCCTGCACCACAGCTCACTGCAACGCCAGATCCTTAACCCACTGAGCGATGCCAGGGATCGAACCTGAATCCTCATGGATGCTAGTCAGGTTCTTAATCTGCTGAGCCACAATGGGAACTCCTGATTTCCACTTTTTTTTTTTTTTTTTGTCTTTTCAGGGCCGCACCCACAGCGTATGGAGGTTCCCAGGCTAGGGATCAAATCGGAGCTAGGGGTCTAACAGGAGCTGTAGCCACCGGCCTATGCCACAACCACAGCAACGCGGGATCTGAGCCACGTCTGCAACCTACACCACAGCTCACGGCAACCCTGGATCCTTAACCCACTGAGCAAGGCCAGGGACTGAATCCACAACTTCATGGTTCCTAGTCGGATTCATTAACCACTGAACCACGACCGGAACTCCACTGATTTCCACTTTTTAATGTTCTGTCTTCCATAAATTGATAGTGTAGCTAGGTAGGGGCTGTAACCACAGCTACAGCTCTCCTCTAACACAAGTCCTATCTGCTTCATAACTCTGTCTGGTGTGGGCCTGATGTCAGTGACTTTAGTTCTGGGAAACATTGCTGCTTCGTTGCTGTTGGCTTCACAATAGGATCACAGAATACTTCAAGGTCATGTGCAGTGTCCTCTGGAACCTGGTGGAGGAAACCTCATTTCCTGCTAGAATCAGTGGTGCTCCTGGAACAAAAGGTCACCACTGGCTACCACCTCTTGGGTGGCTCTGGGCCTCACTGAGGGCATGGGGCCAGGCAGACATGGGTGTGGAACAGGAACTGGCCTGCTACTAAATCACTTGGCCTCAAATGATGAATAATGATGGCTTCCATGTCACAGATTTTTATCTAATGGGAGCATAAGGGGTTTCAAATCCCCATCCTCCCATCAGCCGCTCTGCAGTTAATTGAAGTGTAAAACACAGGCATTTTTCCTATTGTTTCTATTGCAGCTTAGGAGGGCTATTTAATAGAAAATATGTCGAAATGTTCTGGATGAAGATAACATTTTAACTCACTTGATCATAATCAGATTCCTACATCTAACATCTCCTTCTGCAAATCATTGAGGATGCATGTTCAGAATGATAGTTTTACATGTTATCTCTCCATGTGGTCAGGCCAATCTTACTAAGTATTAAAACTCCAAAAGACCCATTCCTCCTTCTCCTCACCCCCCCTTTTTTTTAAACTCTGCTGCCTATGGAGATAAGCTGGTAATAAACATGTTACTATAACAAGCAATGTTTTGTAGCCGATATTATCAGTTCCCTTAAGTCATGAATATTCTGTTACTTCTTCTTTTTTTTTTTCCATTTTACGGCCACACCCACAGGATATGGAAGTTCCTGGGCCAGGGATTGAATCTGAGCCATAGCTGCGACCTACACTACAGCTGTTGCGATGCTGGATCCTTTAACCCACTGTACCCGGATGGGGATTGAACCTGCACCTCCACAGTGACCCAAACCACTGCAGTCAGATTCTTGACCCGCTGAGCCACAGTGGGAACTCCTGTTCTGTTACTTCTGATCTCCAGATTTCAGTGGTTGTCAACCAAAGTCATCACCTGATTTTCTGCTTATGTTGGGAGAGACAACTGTATTTCAGCTTCTCGAGTTCCTATGTGTCTTGTTGGGTGTGTCAAGCTCGCAAGGCCCTGTTCCCCAGACCATTTTTCATGTTTGTTTTTGCGGCTGGTACCTGTGAGATGAGGTAGTGCATCCTCATTGAACAGGGAGCTGGCTTGCTTGCTTCCTGCTGGAAAAGCAGTGGGTTCCCCAAGGTCCACGGATGATGGCTGTGTTGTGAAGAACGAGGTCCTTTATTTCTGACCTAGGATCTCCTGTCTTCTAGTTCTAAGCATCGTGGAAACCGTAACAGGCTAATTTTGTAGCTTATAAGCGGGATACAGTGAAAGCCAAAGCTGACAGTCTAGAAAACTGGATTGTTTTTATATATGCGTTGTTTCCCCCAAACAGAAAGCCCATAGAGATCAAGAATGAGTGCTTTTTGCATTGTCTTTGGTAAACTTATAACACATGCTCCATAGTGTTCACTGGCCATGGGGATACCAGCTTGTACCACAATCAGATGAAGTTCTGATGTCAAGACGAGGAAATCACTGTGACAACCTGTAATGCCACGCTAGAACGCCACTCCTTGCTCACCTCTTGCTCATCTGAACTCATGATGTAGATGATGCCATATTGTGGAGAGGGTTTCCTGTGGGGAACAGACATGAAAAATTAGGCTGTAATGAGGAGATGCTGAGACTATGGCAGGCCTGGAAACTCTACCTTTCTATCCCCACCCTAGTGACAAATAGCTTCAGGCAGAACAGTCATTTGTCATGAAGAGGAAAAGCTCACTTCAGGGGAAAAAAAAACACCTCAAAACTGTTGCTACATGTTTTAAAATGTGAATTGCCTTAATTTTTTAAAAGTTGAAATATAGTTGACTTAACATTATATTATTTGCAGTGGTACAATGTAGTAATTTGATATTTTTGTAGATTATACTCCATGCAAAGTTATTAGAGAATACTGACTATATTCCTTGTGCTGTACATTATATTCTTGTAGCTTATTTATTTTATACATAGGCCTTCTTCACTGGTCCTCCTTCACTTATTTTGCCCCGCCCCACCCTTCTTCCCTCAGATAACCACTAGCTCTTTCTCTGTATATATTTCTCTTTATATTTCATTTGTTGTTCTTTTTTTTAGATGCCATATGTAAGTGAAATATACAGTACTTATCTTTCTCTGCTTGATTTATTTCACTGAACATAATACCCTCCTGGTCTAATTGTCACAAGTGGCAGCATTTCACTCTTTTTCATGGCCAAGTAATATTCCACTATATAGATGGACCTAGAGGGTATTTGCTAACAAAATAAGTCAGATTAAAGAAAGACAACTACTGTATGATTTTACTTATATGGGGAATCTAATGAACAAACGAACACAGCTAACAAACCAGGTCATAGATACGAAGAACAAACAAATGGTTTTTCATAGGGGAGGGGGGGAGGATGAGTGAAATAGGTGAGGGAAAGTAAGTGGTACAAACTTTCTGTTAAAAAATAAAGGTGTCATAGGGATGAAATGAAGTGGAGAACATAGGCAATAATAATGTAACACCTTTGTATGGTGACTGATGGTAACCAGGCCTATCATGGTGATCATTTTGTAATGTATAGAAATAGTGAATTACTATGTTGTACACCAGGACCTGATATAGTGTTGCAGGTCAGTTATACTTCAAAGCAAGCAAGCAAAAAAAACCAAATTCATAGAAAAACAGATCATTTTTGTGGTTGCCAGAGGCGCCATGGAAGGGGGAGGTTTGGGGCAGTGGGAAATTAGTTGATGGTTGTTAAAAGGTACAGCTTTCCAGTTATAAGATAAATAAGTACTAGAGATGTAGCATACAGCATAACTAACGCAATTAACTGCTATATATTATACATAAAAGTTGTTAAGAGAGTCAGTCCTAAGGGTCCTTGTTATATTGCATATATTTTTTCTTTTATTTGATGCACATAGGAGATGATGGATGTTTACTAAAATTAGTAGCAAGCATTTCACAATATATGTAAGTCAAATCATTATGCTATACCCCTTAAATTTATATACTAGTTATACGTCAATTATATTTCAATTAAACTGGAAGGAAAAAATAAGACAAAAATGATTTAAGACCAATCAATTGAGTCTTTGAAATTAGGACTGCCTTCTTGAGCACAAAGATGGGTCTCACCTCCTTGACTCTTTCCTGAACTTTCTTCCAAAGGAAATGCTCAAGTCCACATTCCATCTTCCTCCTTAATGTGTTGCAGCATTTTCAACATTATCTCAATGTATTCCCCCTCTTACTGGACTCGTTAAGATCCATCGGAATGATTTATGTTTTTGTGTAGAAAATCAACTTTTACTCCCCTGGGATTCCCATCAGTTTCCCATCTTCACAAGCCTTCTTTCTGCAAAAGGCATGAGAATATTAGAGATTTAATGCCCTGACAGCTTTGAAGTGAGAGCAGAGACCAGGCCCCTCCTTTCATCTTGACTTCGATAAAGCTATAAGGTGAAGAGAGAAACTTTTGCCCACTTCCAAATTTTTGTTGGCCTCAAGTCTTCCACTCTTGCCTGCATTTATGTGTCAAATGAACACATAAATGGAGGCAAGAACACATTCTGGAGGCACAGAAGCAGATCAGAGAATTTATTTGCCTACAGCAGTGTCTTGAACGATGGTTTCATGGCTTTGTGAAAGCATCATCTGAACATATTGGTGTTCTTTTAAAATATCATCATACAACCCTGTATAACTGAATTCAACTGTATTTAGTTGCCAGCTACTATAGAATGATTTAAATTGGCTAATGGTCCAGATTAGAGAGCAGTGAAGATTGGTGAGAACTTCTGGCCACAAGCTGAGGCATGATGAATATAATTTTCACCTGCGTCTTCTCTAGTCCTGAAAAATGCTCTCTTTCTCTGTTGGTTGTATAAAATTTTATAAGACATAGTTGAGCTTGAGTTTAAAGTCATTGTAATAGAAACCCTATATTCTTGGCGTGATTTGCACTGTTTCAAGTCAGAAGTTCAAGCGCTTGTCACATCCTGTGGGAGGGAGGCTCAGCCAATATTTCTGAGGTTCCTCTCTGGCCTTTATGTCTGTATAAATGGTACCCTATGTGGCCATCTATTCTACTGTTTTTCATTGTGAGGATGCATGAAACGTTGGGGGGTTCTTGTAGCTTTCATGAGTAGCCAGCTAGGAAGCCTAATATTCCTCCTGCTTTCAGATCCACCTAATATAGAATTTTATCTTTTTCTCTCATTAGGAATCAACCTGGAAGTGGAAAAGATTTCCTTTCTCTGGGATCCTCCCTGGTCTAAAATCTCCTCTCTAATTTCCTTCCTCTATTCTTCTGATGTTCAGGGAACATTATTCACAATAGCTGGAAACAATCCAGGTGTCTATCAGCAGATGAATGGATAAACAAAATGTGATGTATGTAAATGATGGACTATTATTAATCATGAAAATGAATGAAGTTCTGATGCATGATACAATTTGATTGAACTTACAAAATATCATACTTAGTGAAATGAGGCAGATACAAAAAGACAAATATTGTATGAGTCTACATATATGAAATGTCTAGAATAAGCAAAATCATAGAAAATAGAGTAGAGCTTACTAGGAGCTGGGGGAAGAGGAGAATGAGGAGTTATTACTTAATGATGAGAGAATCTCAAGTTGGCATGATGAAAAAGTTTTGGGAATAGGTAGTGGTGGTGGTTGCACAATATGATGAAGATAATTAGCACTACTGAGTGGAGCACTTCAAATTGTTGAAGTGGCAGTAAATAAATAAATAGGTAGGAGTTCCCGTAGAGGCGCAGCGGAAACAAATCTGACTAGGAACCATGAGTTTGCGGGTTCAATCCCTGGCCTCACTCAGTGGGTTAAGGATCTGGCATTGCCATAAGCTGTGGTGTAGATTGCAGACATGGCTCGAATCTGACATTGCTGTGGCCGTGGTGTGGGTCAGCAGTTATAGCTCTGATTCATCCCCTAGCCTGAGAAGCTCCATATGCCATCAGTCTGGCCTTAAAAAGATAATAAATAAATAAATAAATAAAGTAGATTCATTTCCCTATACCAAATAAACTAGCAGAATTTGAAACTTGTGTTTAAACATTAGTTTAAGCCTAGGGGAAATGGATATTTCTTCCCAGGAAGATAATTTAGGGGTGACTCTAAAGGGGGAAATGGAAAGAGCAGCATTTCCTAAGAACCAGGAGAAGAAAGAAGTGTTTGATCCTTTGTGCAGTGCGTTTCTGTTCCTAGATGAGAATTATCTGAAAAAGGCACAGAAATTCCACTTGAGTTTTGTTTTTACGGACAGTCGATTAAGACAACCCACACCAGAGGGTACTCAGGTTGGTGAAAGTTTTCATCAGTGAATTATTCTGTAGGAACTATAAAAATCTCCTTAAAAATGTTTTATATATGCTTGTATTCGATAGTATTTCTTATAGTCTTTGTACATCAACACAATGTAATAGTTTTCACAAGAGGCCAAAGTTTTGGCCAACTTTTCTTCCTTTTTTTCTGTCAAGTTTGTAGTAGGATCCATTAATACTTGAAAATAATTGCTTTATTACTTTATTTGGGCTTGGATGCCCACTTGAATTAGGACTGAAACTTCAAAACCACGTAACACTTTCTTTCAGGAAAAGTTTGAAATCCTTGGATTACTTTGTGTTGCAATTTGTCTTGTGGTGTTAACCTTTTGGGAGACTAAGGAAGGCAGTGAAAGTGGAAAGAAATAGTTAACAATAGCCAATAACTAAGATTTTTATCCACTTACATGACCAACCGACCAACACATTAAAATTTTTTTTCAGGCTTGTGCTTCTTGATGCTAAGAAAGCCTAATTTGTGATTTGCAATTACATTATTTTTGCTGGAATTAAGTTATTCATAAGCTCATGTCTGTGTAATCAAAGTGGTACACTAGAGATAAAACTATACACAGAAAAACAAATATAGGCACCTCACAGTCCCACACAGTCTCTTAACCTTATACTCCTGTTTTGGTCTTTGAAAGGAATGGGACAGGAGCCTGAAGGAAAGAGAAGGAGGAGGGAGATGTTAAGTAAGACATGTCAGAAATTGGATGGATAAATGAGAGGAAGTGATGTTGATGAGTGCTAGGAAGAAAATGGCTAGGGTGAGCATGAGAGAAGGATGGGTAAAGAAATGTGAGTACCAGACAATGGCAATTCTCAGAAGCCCCATGCAGAATGAAGGTGGGGGTAGAACTGGTGACTTTCCCACCTCCCTCCAAGTGTCTGCAGTATGGTAGTGATGCGTTACCTGGATCTTTGGCTTTTCAAGGCTGTTTCTTCACTCTGCCACTCCAGTAGGTCCAGGAACCTCCTCACTGTCCAGAGTCTGTAGACCTTCATTTTCCTGCGGCTCTAGTTTCTACTGCAAATCGGTTGGAAAATGATTATGAAGCCTCCACACTATTTGAAGAAGTTGAAAACACCTCAGAAACACAGGGACAAATAGCCTTTGTACCAAGCTGACGTTTTGGAAGACATTTGAACTGTGGCTGATTTTGATTAAATGATGGCTTCATCAGGAGCAACTGACCGGTTTGACCACTGCTTTAAGGGATCATCTGTTATAGGAACAGATGTCTTGGCCTTGATTTCTCCATTCACTGATCCAAGTTCCTGCTTTGGAACCTACCACACTTTTGAGTGCTTGGTTAATAGTTTTCAACGTATCTCAAAAAGTTGTATTACTTTTTTAGACAAAGGCGCTTTCTTGCCCCAGAATCACAAGATTTTCTGCCTAAAACGCACTGAGCAAACATGCAATATGAAGTGGTATTTCAACAGTACAATTTCAGGCACAGATAGGCTTCCCAATTCATTCAAAACAAGTTGTGAGTCAGAGAACAGCATGTGGAAGAAATTTAAATGGTGCACTCTGAAGGATGCACCCAAAATATTTTCTTTTCTGTACATAAGACGAGCAAAAAGATGAAAGGCAGCTTCATCAGCTAGTTATTCATGTGGGCTCTTTTGAAGTGTTTTCAAGTGTTCTCATGGTTATTTAGCCTCTATTTTGCCCTAAAGGTACATTTCTGTGCTATAATTTCAAATGTAGAGTTGAGTACTGGGCAACCATGAGACTCAAAATGGTTGAAAAATTGGCAAAGAGGATGATGCAGAAAGAACATATCTTCTGAAGAATACCTTCCTCACACTCTGCCTCTACCACCCACCATCCACCATGTCCTTTATTATACATTTTATAATAAGTGTATAATAAAGTACAGTACAGTACATTTTAAATGTAAACTATTTACTTTTATCTGTTTATTAATGATGAGAAGCCATTTTTGTTGTTCAACTCATATTTTTTCTCAGAAGATTGTTTGGGTATCTTGGGTTTTATTCTCTGATGAAAGCACAATGATTTCTCCCGTTACATTTAATGAATTTTAATTTAACCTCAGTCAGATGACTTCACTTACTGGAGCCCTCCTGCCCTCCTCATAAAGTGAGGCTCATAAAATTTGCCCCTGGTGTGGTGTGAGGCTTTAAAAATAAGTAAATGAAAAGCAAAGTAGAAACTCTTATGAAGAAAGAGTTTCAAGAACTTGAGCAGCATTTATTTAATACACCAGTAAATGTCAGTTCTTAAATATACATTCTGTTAAAACTTTATACTTTGAAAACTCAAAAATGAAACAGACTTTTTTTTTTAATTTAATGACTCTTCACTGGGTGGCAGCATTTCACAAATGAATTAAAGTCATTAAGCAGAAGAACACATTTGGCGAAATAAAAGGGATGGAGGAATTGGCAGTCTTTTAGAGAAGATTAGATTTGTCCTTAAGAGTATGCAGCATGTAAAAATACACACAAACTATAAAGAAACAGGACCAATTTTTTAAACAATAAGCATGCCAAGGAGTTCCCTTCGTGGCTCAGTGGTTAACGAATCCGACTAAGAACCATGAGGTTGCGGGTTTGATCCCTGGCCTTGCTCAGTGGGTTAAGGATCCGGCGTTGCCGTGAGCTGTGGTGTAGGTCACAGACGTGGCTCGGATCCCACGTTGCTGTGGCTGTGGTGTAGGCCGGCAGCTACAGCTCCTGTTAGACCTCTAGCCTGGGAACCTCCATATGCCGCGGGTGCGACTCTAGATAAAAGGCAAAAAGACAAAAAAAATAAAATAAAATGAGCATGCCAAGACTCTCCTTTAAAAAGTTCCCCTGGAAAATACGCACAGTCCTTTCTCAAAAGCTTATTTGACTAAAAATGACAGTGTGACGACAATGTAATGGCAATGGTGTCACAGAGAGGCCCTGGGATGTAAAACACCCAGGATGTAGATCATTGGTTGCTCTCAAGGGGTGGTGATCTTCAAGGAACACCTTCCATGAGCTACTGGAAGGAGAACATCCTCTCTTCAACATTGTCTTCGTAAGACGATAGCAAGATTCAGAAAACCTGATCTAAAAGAGCATTTGATGGCTAAAGACCTGTTTAGGAGGTTAGGTGAAGCCTAGAGCCCACACTCTGGACATTTTTGCAGTAAGGGAGCACCAAGCACAAAAGGAAGTGACTTTGAAGTGTGAGTTGAGCAGACTCATCCTAGAAGATATGCTTTCCCTGGCTTAAAACGGTTGTGGGGAGGCAGTGGTGGGAGTGAGGGCTGGTCAAGCGACTTCCTACGTGGTAGAAGTGAGCATTTGCCCAGGATATTCGTGGGCATTCAAGAACATTCAAAGGGAGTTCGATGGCAAGAGAAGCAGGGCTGATGACTTTGGGTGTTTAAGAGGAGTCAACCGTAAGCACTGGTACAAGTTTAGTGGTCACCCTCTGTGGACCAGGTTGAGATTCAAAACTCGAGATTGAGGGTAACAGTGAACCAGGACACAAAAAGGGTCCAGAAAGGCAGTCTACTAGTCCCCTGACCAAGCTCTTCAGCATACCCTATGATGGTGCATTGGTAGGTAGCATCAGTGCTGTGTATAGACACACTCATGAATTACCTGTGTATTTTGGTGTGTTTTTTCCATAATATGAGTTCATTTCTATTCAACTCATTTTATTTTTTGTCCCAAGTTAAAAAAGAACCCTATAGGTTCTGTTAATGGGAGGTTCTTGAACTGGATGGACGTTGTGAATGGACTGTGTAATTTTGATCCTAATGGACATTATATATTCTTACATCATGATTTGCTGATAAGCACATACAGTATTGATCCCCTTATAGAATGAATGGACTCATTAAGTAAACATTCTTACATTAAGCTAAGTATTATTACACTGGGGTTTGTACATGGTTAGTGCTTGCAATTTTTTTCACCCCCAAATCGACACAGAGAGATTTCTTTAGCACTGTACTGATGCACACCTCTATTTCAAGGTACAGTCTCAGTCCTAAATTGATCGCGGCGGGGGAACTAAGATTTTGTACGTCCCTGCTGGGGCTCGGTGTTGTGTGTATGCCTCTTCTGACACTTATTTGCTCTTCTCTATCCTGCCCCCTGCCCCAAGAAACCGGCCTGGGAAGACTGCATTATCCAGGCTCACTTGCCTTCTGGCTCTTAGTGGGTTTGACAAATGCAATGTGGGAGACTGGAGAGTGAGAGGAGGGAGGGATCCGGGATTAATTCCTGGGGCTCCTTGTCTGTGTTGTCAGTGTCTTCATTCCTTTACCTGCAGCCTCGACAATTGACAAGTGGCTTCCCTCCCCGGGTTACAGCTCCTCCAGGCTTGCAGGCCAGTACAACTCCCTCCCTCCTTCGGGTCTAGGAGTAACTTCCTGCTGTTGCCTCGACATCCTTTGTTGGTTCCTTATCCATTGTGATCAGTCTCTACATCAAACCCTTTTCAATTCCCCCCTTTGAACAAGCCATAGGTTTCCTGCCTGAAATACGGAACTCCCATGCATTCTTTTCTCATCCATTATTTTACTTCCTACAACACCATGCTGAGCGTTAGCACTCTCAAGGTCACAAACCAGGATCAAACTACTAAAAAACTGTAGCATGGGTTTACATCTAGATTTGACTAACTCCAAGCCTTTGCTCCTTCCACTGTATGCTCTTTCCTTCCAGAAGTTTCCTTAGGGCTTACTTAGCACCTTCATCTATAAACTTACTGTCATGTTCCCATTTTGCAAATCAAAACTGTCTATTCCCTACCCCACCCTCCTCACACACACACACACAAATACATTTTATTGTTCTCATTATCATGATATTACTGTCACTGTCTTCATCACAATGTCTCAACTATTGCAGGAAAATTTTGGCCAGAGAGATAAAACTTAAAAATAACTTCAATGTTCCTTTCAGGAACTTCCTGAAAAATCCGTTTTTAAGGAACATAGACTGTTTGGCTTTTCAATAGATACCATCAAACAACTTTTTGCTTTCTAGGACTCTTCCGTACCCTTGCCCCAAGCCCTTATTTTGCTGTATCCATGACCCTGAAGTGTTCTATTGAGATCTTACCCAATTCTAATCAAGACCCACTTCTTACCTTGAAAGACTGACCTTAAGCCAAACCGCCAAACCTCATAAATCCCACAACCTTGTTCTCACCCCTCCAAGATGCTACTAATTCGTGATCAAAGTAGTGTTCTCCCTTACTGAGGTAAACAATAAACTCAGATTCATCTTTCGAATAGCTTATTTTGATGGTATTTTCAAGGACCTAACCTTTGACAATTTTAACATTTGTAGACAAATATTTGCCTATGCTCATCAAGAGAGGAAGGGGTGGGTCTGGGGTTCAGACCCAGGTAGTCTGACCTTGAAGCTCTTTCATAAGCAACATAGCATTCTGCCTCTAGCAGGCTGTACTGTCAAAGGAAAACATGACAAATTACCCAGTACAAATTGGTCACTAGTGTTTAATGCAGTCCTTGATGGCTTGCCTAGCAGAGTAATATTATTTTTTTAGTTATTCATAAATAAAATTACTAAATGATTAATCTTTTCCCCCAACATCTTCCAAAGCTTAAATTTTTTAGGCTTTTGTCACTTCAATTTACAAATATGTCATAGAGGCAATTAGCAGAAGTGATAGCAATTCTTTACAGCATCAACTTGTCACATGAAAATGTTAAGTTGTATTTTATCATTACAGAAAATGAAAAGAGCGACTTGCCTTGACATGTATTATTAACCATAGTACTTCTTTCTGAGGTATTTTCACTGTGAAGCACAGATTATTTTATCACTGTCATGGTCCATGCATTTGGGTCGGAAAAAGAATTTTCCAGCATACCCAAGTGAAGAGAAAGAAGAGTTTATTGAGGTGAGAGACACTGATAGTGCAGTGGGACAACTTCCTGATGATCGGCGAGAGCCGACTCCAAGCTGGTGGTCGTGTCTGTTTTTATAGCTTAGGGAGAGAAGAGATCTTACAATACACCTGCTGATCTGCTGATTGGTTGGGGAAGAAGGGGGTCTTACAGTTGCTGGTTGGTTGGGGATGTATAAGGCCCCCATAGGGGTGGGGTGAAGAGTGGGCCACATATCTTTCCTAGTAGGGGGTAGATATGAGTAGGACAGGTTGCTCAAGGTGGGGGAGAGAACATTCCAATGAGATGGGTAGGGCAGTGATAAGGTTCTGGTATTTCTGATCTTGGCCACAGGCTTTGAGTTCTGTCTCTTCAAAGAGGGCTTGAAGCTCCATAATCACCTAAAGGAGAGCAGAATTTTACTTTTTTTCTTAAAAAATCATTATTACAATAAAATTATACACTTTAATAAAGCAGGATATGATTTTGTTCTTGAGATCCCATAGGGTGTGTCTCAAAGAGACTAAAGTGAGAATTAAAATTTTTTAATTACAAATTTGAAGGCAATCCTAAAAAAGGAACTAATGAAAATAACCATAAGGAATCCAGAACTTTTTTGGAAAGTTCTGGAAGTTGATCCTCTTTCTCTTATTTGTTGATTTTTTTCATGGATATCTGTGTCCTCTGGGGACTCCTAAGTAAATCTGATGCAAACAGGTATTAATGTTAATCATGTGATATATGGAATCTAAAACGAAGATAAAAATGAACTTATTTGCAGAACAGAAACAGATTCATAGACTTTGAAAAACTTATGGTTACCAAAGGGGATGGGTAAGGGGGTTGGGAGGGATGGACTGGGGGCTTGGGACTGGCATATGCACACTGAAGTATATGGAATGACTGGCCAACGGGGACCTGCTGTTTAGCACAGAGAAGTCCACCCAGTATTCTGTGATGATCTATGTGGGAAAAGAATCGGAAAGGGAATGGATGTGTGTATGTGTATGACTGAGTCACTTTGTTGTACAGCAGAAATGATCACAACCTTGTAAATCAACTATACTTCAGTACAACTTAAAAAACAAAAAACAAAACAAAACAAAAACAAAAACAAAAAAGATGTTAATGTTAAAGCTCCTTTTAGCCTGATGATACGGGGAGCGGTTTGCTAAGCAGAGCACCACTGAGCTGACTCGCCCACCTGATCAGCTCCCTCCTATCTCTCCATGAATGACACTGGCTGATTCCCACAGTAAACTGAACTTCACTGTTGTTACACTGCTCTGCAGCCTGCCAGTGTGCTTGTGCTTCCATCTTTTGAGTTGTATACTTCGCTGTCCGATTCCAAACCTTGTCACTGTAATGCTATAGCAACCACATGTTGCACAATTTGATAACTCCATGCTACGCAAGATGATGAGTTTTGAAGTAAAAGAAATGCTGTTGCTATGAGAACTAAGTTACATACTGCAGAAATCAAATTACTTTTTAAAAGTGAAGTCAAATAACTATAAAGAATTAGGAGAAAAAAATTTAAAGGTCTAGAAAAGTTTTTGCTCTTAGATTTATTATTTTTTTCACTTAAGGAAGCATATGCTGGAAAATGTAAGAGATGAATTATGAGTAGAGTTTTGAGAGAAAGATCATCTGGAACTCTCATCACCAGCTCGCTCAAAGAAAATGCTTTGGCTCTAACTATGAATGATAGGTAAATGAATATGCGTAATATATGTTTGATGTAAAATTAAAAGCACCAGTTTTCTATTTATTTCTTTCATGATTCTCTAATATGACTGGCATTTTTGGATGAACCAAAAGTGATTGTTAGTTTTATATGTCAATTTGACTAGGCCATGGGGTGCTCAGATATTTGCTCCAGAAATATTTGGGGCATGGCTGTGAGGATATTTTTGGATGAGATTAACATTTGATTAGGTAGATTGAGTAAAGCAGATTGCCCTCCCTAATGGGTGAGTCTCATCTTATCAGTAGAAGGCCTGAATAGAACGAAAAGGCTGACTCTCCAGTGATTACTGACTACTTGAGCTGGAATATAAGTCTTTTCCTGCCTTTAGATGCAAACTGAAACATCAGCTTTTCTGTGTCCTAAGCCTGCCAGCTTTCAGACTGGAATTTAACAGTATCATCTCTCCTGATTCTTGGGTCTTTGGACTGTCACTGGAACTTCTCCATCAACTCTCCTAGGACTCCAGCTTGTTGACTGCCTATCTTGTACCTGGAATTTTTGGAGAAGGCAAAAAGAGGAGGAACAAGAAGACTGAAGACTAGATGATAAAGACAAAAACCAGGTGAATGTGCTATCCTTCACCCACCCCCTTCCCCAAAAGAGAATTTCAAGAAGGAGTAGTTGGTTGTATTAAATGCCAAAAGAAAAAAAAAAAAATCAAGGAGGATGAGGTCACTGTATATAGCAGTGTGGGGCTTGGTTGTGATCTTTGTATGAGTAATTTCACTGCAGTGGTAAGAATGGAAGATAGATTATAAGGATTGAGGAAAGGATGGTAATTCTGGTTAACAAGGAATATTGGACACAGGTGGTTACTTCTGTCCCCATTGAAAAGATAGCTCCTCAAAAGTGATGAACCCAGGAGATCACAAGCACTAAAAAGGAAGACAACATGAGGTAAGAGACTTCAGCAAGCTTTTGAAAGACGGAAAATGGATGGACCAGGAGTCACTGACACAGTCTAGAAAAAGGTAAAAGAGAATGTAGCAGTGTGAGGGGTATGTAGACAAAGAACGAGATGATCATGACTCAGAACTCTGGAAGAACTTGGAAATCTGAGATATTAGGGACCTTAGAAAGACCAGTTGAAAATGTGTTTATGAAGTAAGTCCTCACATCCTCTCCTTCAGTCTTCAGCCAGTGGGTATCCTGTCTTCACCCCAGCAGAAGTGGAACTTCGCTCTCTGGTAAGGTTGAGTCTTTCCCCTCAAAATAAGGAGAGTTCTTTCTTCCAGCCTAACTGACACACACCAAGTAGGAGCATAAAGAATCTCCTCCAAGGAAAACTTACTGGTTTGGGCAAAAACCACAGAGATACTGATATTTGTGTGCCCTTCATTGAAAAAGAGCCAGCTTATTGTCAAGTTATATTCACCAGTGACAGATTCTGCTCATGCAAATATTCCTAACAGAAATACAGAAGGGAAAAAAAAAAGGGCAAAAAAAAAAAAGAAATAGAGAAAATAGAAAGTGTATGAAGAATCAAGAAACTTCACAAATATTTTGAAGTATCTTTGAAGAGTTACAAGATGATGTTGCATTCACAAAGCAAGACCAGAATGTTGTTAAAAAGTGAATTATCAGAGTTCCCTGTGTGCAGTGGAAACGAATCTGACTAGGATCCATGAGGATGCAAGTTCGATCCCTGGCCTTGCTTGGTGGATTAAGGATCCAGCATTGCCTGAACTGTGGTGTAGGTTGCAGACACGGTTCAGATCTGGCATTGCTATGGCTGTGTTGTAGGCCAGCAGCTACAGCTCTGATTTGATTCCTAGCCTGGGAAACTCCATATGCCACAGGTGCAGCCCTGAAAAAGGAAAAAAAAACCAAACTGAATTATCAAGGTAAAAGCATAGGGTTTGGGATATTAAAAATATATAAGAATGTAATGAATTAATAGAAGGTTAAGTCAAGAAAATCTTTCTGAAAATGAATGAAAACAAAATGAATACTAGGAGAAGAAAGTTACAACAGGTTTAGAAAAGCTGTGGAGGACCAATATCTGAATACTAAGAAATCTTGAAAGAAAAAAGAGAGGAAAATATGAGAATTCCTGAAACTGAAAAAAATTCGTTGAACTTGAGGACATGAGTTTCTAGCTTAAAATGACCCATTTAATGTCCAGCCATACACACACACACACACACACACATACAAGAGTATCAAAGAAAAAAATTCTGGAAGATTCTAAAGAGAAAAAACTCAGGTGGTGGACAGAAGTTAAGATCCGAATGTCGTTTACAGGGAGTCTGAGTAGCATTAGGAAGCCTTGGGATGTAGGGAAGGGCACATCCACTATAAGGGAAAGCTGAAGAGAATTCCCAGATGACAGGGAAATCCCTGCATGTAGGGATCTGTATCGAGGAAAGAGAGGATGTGGAATGAGTCAGAAGTCTTGGCTGCTGGGAAACCTGAGATGAACAGGGTTGAAAGGTATGGAGAACTCACTAGCAGAAGGACGGTGGGTGATCAACCCAGTCCTGATTTAGCCCTTGGTAGGGGGGCCCTAGCCAGCTGCTGTTCATTCCTGCAGCTCTACTGAGGCGGGCAGAGGAGGACCCTTGGCAGGTGGGAGGCTGGGCTCAGGCTGCCCAGGGAAGTTACCATCAAAATACCACAAAATACCATCTTCTCTCAAGTCTTGGGAATTTTTTTTCACTTTTTGGGAGGAGGGGGTTTCTTGTATGTGCCCTTCAGTTTCATTGAGAATGCCCTAAGGTGGAAAAATTCCTTTATAGCCACGACCTGTTCTACAGTAGACTTTATTCTCAATGACTGCAGACTACATTGAGTATTACTGTTGTATGCCCTGAGGTTTTCAAGCAATTGGTGGTTTTCTTTTAAGACAAAGCCATTCACTGGAAGTGTGTCATTTGGGTATTGGATTTCTTTTCTTAACCATGGGCACCAGAATCCCTTTTGGGGAGGAAACTACCTTTGAGGAAATGCCTTGATAAAAGCGGCTGGGTAGAAGCTGAGGCCCTATGGGGTGTGGTGTTTAACAAGTCAAAGCCACAGAAGAGGCTGGTTAAACTGCTTCTTCTGAGAAGTAGAGAGGAATTTCTTTTGTTTCTGAGAGGACAAGGTGAGGAAGAGAGGGAGGCAAAGAGGAGGGGGAAGAGAGTAGAGATAAGGAAGAGGAAATTATGGTACCTGCTGGGTGATGGGAGATAAAGCAGCCAGTGGAAGCAGCAGGGTGGCTGAAGGATTTTCTGTGAAGGCTTGTTGAAGACTCAACAGAAACTATCCCCATTTGTACAATCAAACACATAATCTTCATCCGATACCCAATCTTAAAGTACATCATACTTGCAAATGCAACATAGAAATAATTTATGCGCCTCAGTCAATCTGATGTTCGAGACAGCAGGCCCCAGAAGTATAAAGAGATTTGGCCTTAAGAAGCTTTGCCCTCCAAGAATGGATTTTGTGGCTTTGGGTTTCCACACTGTGTAAGATGAGAGTCCAAGCCTAGACCTGTTTAGATCTCAAAGGAAGAGGAGACCCTGAGCTGATATGTGGATTACATTTCTAGCAATCCCTCACCAACAGGACAAAACTTGAAGTGTGCCTTTTTTTTTTTTCCTAAATGGCTGATTTCCTTTCCTTATTTTCACCCAAAGCAGTGCAAACCACAGCTTGGTACTCATTTGGTTGCTTTCAGAAAACCCTGTGTGAAATTAATTACATCTAATGAATGGTATGCTTTTCTGTGAGTTTCCCATGCTTCAAAAATGAGGCCAGTTCCTTGTTAAATAAGTCTTTTGAAAAATCTGATTCCATTGTGCAAAGTGTGCATGGTTTCCTTTATTTTGTGATTCTCTGTCTCACTTTAAAAACCTTGTTACCATGTTACACATATATACTAGATTTGTTCTCTCGCCATTTTATCCATCCATCCATCCATCCATTATCTATCTATCCATGCATTGTAAATACACATATTCTATTTATTATCTATCATCTGTTATTTACCTCTCCATTCATTTATTATATATATGTTCTATTTATTATCTATCCATCCATCCATCCATTATTTATCCATTAATATATACATCTATCTATCTATCAATCATCTATCTATTTTTCCTGTTACCTGTCCACTGCTCAGTTTTTCTTGTTCAAATTTCATTTCTTGGCAACTAGCCCTTATAACACAGAGGTGAAATGACAGCTTAACTGGTCTTCCATTTCCTTTTCCTATCTCTTGTTCTTCACTGTCATTTTTCCTTTTCTTACTAGATAGTTTTCTTTCCTGCTGACTCTCAGAGATCACTTGCAAAGGCTGTTCTATGTTAGTTCAAAGATTTTCCAGAGTTAGCATTGCTTCCCTGGGCTTCTGATCAAATCTGTCTCTGTAATGAAGTTTATCTCTGTTAACATTAGCTGATTAAAAAAAAAAAAAGGTGCCATTTTCCTTTTCTTTACCTTCAGCATCAGGGCATGTTCTTTTTATAAGCCGATCCTTCTCGCTGCATTTTTCAGAACATGCCTGTGATAACACACATGCTCTCTTCCGAACTAGTCCATCGTTTAGTTGGAAGATCCCTGTCTGACTTGACTTGGAAGTTGAACAGGTAGTGAATCTGTTCCTAGGGCAGAACGAGCTCTGGCAAGCATGGTTTCTAACTCCCCTCTGTCAAAGTTTAGTTCATTTGCAAAACAGAACACAAGGATCCCATTAAGCCACCATCAGGTAAGACTCTTAAATGACGTTGTTCATTAGCTGGGATAATTATTGATAAAGGATAAGGAAAAAATGAGAATAAAATTACTTTTCCTCTGGTTATTGTATTATTGACAGATACATTTAATTTCCATTTTTGGAGCACAAAACTGAAGCTGCCAGAATAAGCTCCCTCATTTCCCCATATGAGCAATAGACTAGCCAACATTGTTACACCCTCCCCTTCTTGGTCCCAGGAATGTTTCTTTTTTTCAGAGGCTGGCATTTCCACTTGTACTTGGAATCCCATCCCTGCTCACCTAAAAAAATTACCCTACTGATTTTTTTTCTCCTCCTATAGTTTGCCCGGTCGCACTACCTTTCAATATGTTCTAGTTCTTTCTCAACTTAAAAAAAATGTCTCCACCCCACATCCACTTCCCACAGTCATTTTAAGGTTGTCCTGCATTTTAGAGCCAAACTTACCAGAAAATTCTCTGTCTCTGTTTTATCACATTCTATTTGTCCCTTCGACCCTCCATCTGGCTTTGACTTCATGCTTCTGCCAAAATCTGATGATTCTCTCTTTAAAATCACTAGAGATCTCGGTTACGAAGATAAATACACCTGCTGGTGTTTTCAGTTCCCCTGTGTTCTCATCCTCGTTTGGCACAGTTTACTGTATTTCCTCCTGTGAAACACAATGGATGTGGCTTCCTCTGGTTTTACACTTGTTTCCCTGGCCTCCTTCTCAGCCTCTTTTTCTGGAACTTTCTTCTACTTTTTGATTTAACCTCTCTGTGGCAGCTGCTCAGGGCTTGGTCCATCTTCCTCCCCTTATTCTCCTCCCCTGTCTCTTGCAGGCACCTACACACTTGCAGAGATTTGACCTCCCATTTCCCCCAAAAGATAAATTTAGATTCCAACAAATATAAGGAAGGTTATGGCGATTCCTATTTCTGGAAAGCCTAACTCTCTCTACTTGGGGAAATATTCTCAGAAAGGAGTATGGGCTGCAACTGACATTTTACTATCTGCACGTGGACAGATAATCAAAACGAGGACTTCTTGAGCAGATCGTGGGCTCTTTGTGGAATTTTGATAGATTCATAATTTTGTCCTTTCTCCAGCTCAGTGTGATAGCACTCAAAGCATCTCTGGTTTGTTTTCAAAGTTCTTATTTTAGCAAATTCTTACATCGGGTCATTGCTTGTTTCCTCTCAAGGTGAGGACGTATTTCTAGGCTTTGGATAAAATTACTTATTTTTATTACAAGGATACTTGAAACCATCTTCCTTTTTGCAGGCATTACTTAATCAAGGCTAGCTCTCTGTTGCAAGAATTATTTAAAATACTTACTCTAGAAAATTCCTTAAAACTTTTTACTGTAACGTAATATTTTGTAGATGAGTAGACTAGGCAAATGGTTATTTCAGGCAGCACAGTTATTTCATTTACTTCAGACAACTTTACCTCTGAGTGTTTCTTAGGACCTTGTGTGTTCGAATGCTGAGAAATGTCAGCATTATGAGGGAGTCCTTCTTTAATGAGGACTGTTTGCTGCTGAATTAATCAGGCTGAAAGTCCTCGTTTTATGATGTGCTAGCAATATATCTTATTTGTTCCTTGCTGCGAGGAGATTTCTTTAAGGAATATTGCCAAAAATGTTTTGGAGGAGAAAAACTTTCACCAGAT
This sequence comes from Catagonus wagneri, assembly GCA_004024745.2. Classification (NCBI taxonomy): domain Eukaryota; kingdom Metazoa; phylum Chordata; class Mammalia; order Artiodactyla; family Tayassuidae; genus Catagonus; species Catagonus wagneri. Next base: position 11,209,662 of record PVHT021183584.1, read on the forward strand.
TTTTGTTCTAGTTCTCAAATGACTGATGACATAAGGAAAACGAGCAGAGCAGATGATTAGCAGCGGGTTTTAGAAGAATATCGGAAAGTCTTGTTCTAGGGTTACGGTAATTTTAAGGATTTACTTCTGTTTCCCTATCTCCTTTTTCTGTAGTAAAAGAGGTTTCACAGCTTTCGTGAAGTAATTACCACCACGTTTGTTTATAAGCACAGTTCTATGTGAAAAGTTCTAGAAGGAAACATTACCATTCTTTTTGATGCTTTTATACAATGAAAATACTTTCACAAGTCAACGCTTTTTTTTTGTCTTTTTTTGTCCTTTTATGGCCACACCACAAGTCAATGCTTTTAACAATACTATTTCTTTTTTTTTAATTTTTTTTGTCTTTTTGCCTTATTTGGGCCGCACCCGCGGCACATGGAGGTTCCCAGGCTAAGGGTCTAACAGGAGCTGTAGCTGCCGGCCTTCACCACAGCCACAGCAACGCGGGATCCGAGCTGCGTCTGCAACCTACACCACAGCTCAAGGCAACGCCGGATCCTTAACCCACTGAGCAAGCCCAGGGATCGAACCCGCAACTTCATGGTTCTTAGTCGGTTTCGTTAACCACTGAGCCACGAAGTGAACTCCTATTTCTTAAAGTATTTATTTCACGTACAACTACGTAATTATTTTGTGTGAATGAAAAAATAACCAAAACAACCTGGAAGTTGTTTCAAGTCCAGTTTTACATATTTCATTTGAACAATAAAATTTTTCCTCCTACTACTTTAAGAAAAAAGGGAATATTGACTTCCATTAATTAATTTAAAATCTCCCACAATAAAGAGAAATTATGCAGAACAGTAGAAAGACATGTGCTTTGGAACTAGGCCAGCCTGAGTTCAAATGCTGACTCAGCCACTTAACTGTGACATTTATTAGGAGATGATTTAAGTTTTCTGATTCTCACTTTATCATCTTTACATTAGGTTTTTTTAAAAAACATTTTTCTTTGAGCAGTTTTAAGTTTAATACAAAACTGAGAGGAAGGTATAAAGATTTCCCATATGCTCCCTGCCCACAAACAGGCCCAGCCTCCCCCATCATCAACAGCACTCATCAGAATGGTACCTGTTACTAAGGATGAACGTGCATTTATGCATCGTATTCACCCAAAGTCCCTCGCTTACCTGAGGGCTTATTCTTGGTGCTGACTATTCTGTGGGTCTAGGCAAATATACAGTGGCACAGATCCATCATTACCACATCATACCGAGTATTTTCACTGCCCTAAAAATCCTCTGTGATCTGCCTACTCATCTCCCCACTCCCTACAACACTGGAAACCGCTAATCTTTCAATTATCTCCACAGTTTTGCCTTTTTCAAAATGTCATAGAGTTGGAATCATGCAGCATGTATGAAACCTTTTCAGATTGGCTTCTTTTCACTTCACAATATGCATTTAAGATTCTTCTATGCCTTCTCCCCCCCGTGACTTGATAATTCATTTATTTTTAGTACTCAGTAATATTCCATTATCTGGATGTAGCACTGTTTATCCATGTACCCACTGAAGGACATCTTGGTTGCTTCGGAGTTTTGGCAATTATAAATAAAGCTGTTATAATCATCTGTGTACACGTTTTTGGGTGAATGCCAAGAAATGTGACTGATGGATCATCTAGTAAGTGTGTGTATAGTTCTGTAAGAAACCCGCAAACTGTCTTCTAAAGTGACTCTACCATTCTGCATTCTCACCAGCAGTGAGAATTCCTGCTGCTCACCAGCATTTGGTGTTGTCAGCGTTCTGGATTTTGGTGATTCTCATGGGTATATAGTGATATCACTATTTTTATTTCCATTTCCTTAATGACTTGTGACATGGATCATCTTTTCATATGCTTATTTGCTACCTGTATACCCTCTTTGCTGAAATGTCTTTCAGGTCTTTGGCTCATTTTTCAGTTGAGTAGTTTTCTTACTGTTGAGTATTAAGAATTCTTCATATATTTTCTGAGTCCTTTATCAAACGTATCTTTCTGCAAATATTTCTTCTCAGTAGGTGGCCTGTGTTCTAATTCTCTTGAAATAATTTTTCACAAAGAAGAAACTTTTCATTTTAATGAAGTCCAGCTTATCGGTTTTTTTTCTTTCATGATCACATCTTTGGTGTTGTATCTAAAAAGGTGCCACTCCACTAAACACCATCTAGGTCTTCTTCTATGTTGTCTTCTAGGAATTTTATGGTTTTGTATTTTACGTTTAGGTCTATAATGCACTTTGAGCTAATTTTTGTGAAGTGTGTAAAATCTATGTCTAGGTAATTTTTTCTTTTTTTTTTTTTTGCATGAGAATGTTCCTTTGTTCCAGCTTAATTTGTTGAAGAAACTGTCTTTGCTCCATTGCCTTTGCCCCTCTGTCAAAGACCATTGGCTGTATTTACGTGGGTGTATCTCTGGGCTCTCCAGTCTGTCCCGTTAATGTTTTTGCCTATTTTTTTTCACCGATACCACATTGCCTTGGTTACCATGGCTTTAGAGTAAGTCTTGAAGTTGGAGAGCATCATTCTCCCACACTGTTTTTCTCCTTCGTATTGTATTGGCTGTTCTGGATCTTTTGCCTCTTCAAATACATTTTAGAATCAATTCGTTGATGTCCATAAAATAACTTGCCGGGATTTTGAATGAGATTTCATTGAATCTGTGGATCAATTTGGGGAGAACCTGACATTTTGACAATGCTTCCTCTTCTTGGACATAGAAAATCTCTCCATTTCAGTTCTTTAGTTCTATCAGAATTTTGTCAATTTTCTCATACAGACCTTGCACATACTTTTTATTTATACCAAAGTATTTTATATTCTTGAGGGCTAATGTAAATGGTGTTATGTTTTTTATTTTAAATTTCACTTGTTCATTCTAGGTTTATAGAAATTAAGTTGACTTTTCTGTATTAACCTTGTATCCTGCGACCTATGTTTATCAGCTCCAGGATTTTTTTTTTAATCAATTCTTTTGGATTTCCTGTATAGACAATCACATCATCTATGAACAACAACGATTTTATGTCTTTCTTACCAAGGTATATAGCTTTTATTTCCCTTTCTTGCCATATTATATTAGCAAAGGTTTCCAGTACAATGACATAAAGGAGTGGTGCGAAGGGCCGGCCTACACCACAGCCACGGCAACACCAGATCCCATCTGTGTCTGTGACCTATACCACATCTCATGGCAACGCCGGATCCTTAACCCACTGATCGAGGCCAGGGTTGGAACCTGCATCCTCACAGTTACTAGTCAGATTCATTTCTGCTGAGTCATGATGGGAACTCTGAGAAGGACCATTCTTAAGTCATAGGATTATTGTGATCATTAGATAAAATAATGAATGGGAAACATCTGGTAGTGGTAGTAGTAGTAGTAGTAGTAATAATAAATAATAATAATAATGATAATAATAATAATAATAATAATAATAATAATAATAATTCGATCCCAGGTCATATTCAAAATATTCTTCTAAATAGCTATGTGCTTCTGAAATAAATGAATGTCCAGTTAGATATAATAATAATATAAATGTGGACAGCGTTTTGCAACTCTTTTGTACAAATATAGCATAGATTTATCCTTGAAATAACCATTGGCTTGCAGGATTTATACGTATTTTGGATGAGAAGGTGAAGCGTGGGAATTGCTGTGCATCTTCAAGCTCACCTCGGTGGTTTAGTGTCTCAGCGAGACGTTGAAATCAGGACATCTCATTACTGTATTGTGTATTGATTGGGCTGGCCTGTGCAGATTGAAATGAATCTTAAGATCAACTCTGATAATATTCAGCAAGATGCTTTACGTGTAATAAAGTTTTCATAGTTGTCAAATGAGTGTGTCCACTTAAGATATTACTAAGTGTGGCAAAATCTAATCCCTCTTTTCTTTTTTCATTCATGCTAGTCAGAGTAATTAAATATTAAACTTATTTGTAGTATAAACTGAAGGAAATCTTATAGCACTAAATCATTTTTAATAGAGTTGGAAATGATTTCTTTTAACATAACAGAATTTTATGTCTACATAATAGATACTTCCATATAATTTAGCTTTTCTGATACTTCAGATGGAGTGTTTTAGAATTTTGATCATTACAATATGCCAGTTTGACATCTAATTTCCCTGTTAATATTCTTAATATCCAGTGTGTAATCAATTTTTTCCCTTTTGCCCCCAACACACACATATACAC